>BKCH01000941.1:0-600221 GCA_008635985.1 Ficus erecta | reverse complement strand
AGACAAGAGCGTCTCTTCATTTATTTTTGAAATAAGATTTACTTTTCATGACGTTAAAAAAAAAAAAAGGATTTTATACTGGCATATTCTTATTCAGCAGAGCAATCAATATTCATTTAAATTCAAAATTAGAAATTTTCTAAAAAAAAAAGAAAGAAACTTTTAATTTCACAAAAGAAACAAGTAGCGCTAACACTTCATATATACTTGATAGTTGGATTGCCATAGTCGTAGAGACCATGGATCCTTCCGTAATGCATGATTTCCTTTCGCCCTCAAACCAAATGAAAACTGAAACCTCAAATACATTCATTAACCCGCGCTTAATTCAACAAGTTTTTATGTATTTAAAAATGATTTACTTGTTCCTCCATTGTTTCTCGTAATTTCTAACTTAAAAACTTTGAAATCCCTATATTTAACGATCCTAACAGTTAAGCAAAATCTTCAAAGGTCCTTTGACTCTTGAGCTCGATCTACAAAAGAGACGCTCCCTTCAGTAGAATTCAAACAATTTTTGTAGTTGTTTTCAATCAGATAAATTAAAACCTCCACAAGATTTATGGCTTTTTGAAGAACAAGATGAAGGTGGGGAAAGAAAAGAAACAGATTATCCAGTAAAAAAACTTACCACACATGAAACATGATACAAAACTTATACTTAACTTTTTTGACAAAAGAGGTGATTTACACATGGCGTATATTAAAAAAAATAATTAACGTAATATGTTACATATTAAAGAGAAAATTGATTAAATATAATGAAGTAAGAATGAAAAAAAGAAGCGATATAAATAAAAAATAAGATTGATTCAAGGATGAGATCGCACGTCCAAGGGACGTGCATGTAAAATTTAGAGACATTAATAATTAATTGGATCCTTCTTTTCATTCACCTTTTGACAATCCTTTAGTTTTTTTTTTTTTAGTAAAGAAAAATGGAGCTCTTACATAACTTGGGGTGGGGATTTGAATCCAGACCCCAACACCACCACCTAGAAGGGCCATTTCGTTAAAGTTTTTTTCAGAAGTTATTTTTAATCTCATGGTCCAAAAGCTAATTGATTTGGATGGTCTAGTGAAACTAACCTCTAGTCAAAATTACATACCATTTGGTAGAGTTTTGCTTTGATTTTAACTTTGACTTTTGTTTTGATCAATAAAAGAAGAGAAATAAAAGTCATAACTTCTCAATAAGTGTTTGATACTACGTTTTTAAAAGAGTTTAATCAGTCAAAATAGTTTTGAAAGGTTCTAATAAGCAATAAAGAAGTTATAATGCTTCGTTTGACGTATAAGTTTAACTTCAACTAAACTGTATTTTTTTATCTCAGTTTTTGTCTTTTTCTGAAAAGTCAATAAAATTTATAACTAGTTATTGAAAAGTCAACCAACTCCAACTTAAAAATTTCATTTTCAACCCGGCGAATCAAACGTAATCTTAGAATGCATTTTATAGTATACTTAAAACAGTAGTATCAATTTCAAAGTCCACTCATAAATTTTTATTTTTATTTTTATTTTTTTGAGAAGCGACATTTTGTGATTTTGTTTGGAAACTCTCATGGAGAACCAAACTGATGCAACTTCACCTTGGTGTTGTTTGCAACTCAATATTATTCAGTTTGGTGTCATTTTGATAAAACCACTAGGCTTTATTTGCCATGGGTTATTTTTGATTTGTTATTTTTTTATATATTTATTTTTAAACATGGTCTTCTCATTTTATTTTTTACACGTTCTACTACAGCTTTAGCCAGCTCTTAAGGGTGGAAACTCCTGCTTGTTGGCAGATTTGGGAATTTGGTCGATATTTAATAGAAATTACACGAGAGTGTTCTCTCTTTGTTCCTCCCTTAAAAGGGTGTTATTTTGGTGGATTTGGTGCACCAGTTCCATCCTCCGTTGAGGTTAGACCGGTAAAATCCATCTTTTATATATTCTTACGTTAGGTGAGAACAAAAAATAAAATTAAGCACACAACAAATCAAAACGACAACAAGCTGAACAGTATTAAGTTACAAACAAGACCAAGCTGAACAGTATTAAGTTGCTCCTGCATCATAAGACTCCTCTTATATATCATCCAAATACTACCAAATGCAGATTTTAGCCAAGATGCCAAGGCCAAAAGCTATTTTGAGGAAGCTCTACCAAACAGATTGTGATTTTAAAAAAAAAAAAATCTTCTAGATATACTTTAAAACTTGTTTCAATAAAACATTTTTATTGCTTATTAGAAAATTTTATAATCATTTTGACCTATAAATCTTTTTAAAAAATGTGATTCCAAATGTTCATTGAAAAACTACAAATTTTGCTTTTCTTCTTCTACTAACTAAAAGCAAAGCAAAGATAAGTTATGTTATGCCAAATGTGCTCTTTTGCAACCAAAAAAAAATGGAATTCATTCATCTTCATACTCAGGGTTGTACATATTTAATATGATGAATACACATCAGAATCTCCTTCAATAGAAAAAACCTATCTAAAATCTGTAGAAAAACTAAACCCAATGGGGGCTGCCTCATTCCCATGTTTCGGAACATAACAAGTACTACCGCCTACTCAAAAGGAAACACTGATCTCATCAAAATCGAACAGGAGGCACACCTTGGAATGGACATGCCTGCATTCATGGAGCAAGGAGTCACTCTCGATAAATCGAAAACGACGTCCCTTCTGAATGACAGGACACTCTAGCTACCACACATGTTGCTTGGTTTTCAGAATAATGCATGTAAACCGCGTTAAATAACATACTACACTCAGCACTCTTCTGGCTAGATCTGGCCGACAATACCCAAGAGTTTTCTTACTTATCCCTATTGTCACTAATATAAATACAACAACAGTTGATTCAAGTGAATGGTTCAATCTAAGCATGCTAATGCATGCTTAGATGTATAGCTCCAAGACAAAGTTGTATAGCTCAATCTAAGCACGCTAAAGCAAACAGGCACAAAAACACAGGAGGTGAGGAACAACATTAATGGCTAAAAGATCACGTAGCTCAAGCTATGTGCTCCAGTAAACAGCCACCGATGCAAAGGAGTTTGCCCAGATTGAAAAAACCACTTCTTTTAGTAGATATGCTAATGAAGGAAACAAGTGGAGACACAACCAAAGAGCAAACACAGTCTTTAAAAGAAAAAGGACACATATGGTAAAATGTTTCGACGAAACAGACTACTAAGATCGATGCCACATGATGTACAATGCATTTGAATCTCGGAAACAAGAAAGAAGGCAAAAATGTGGAAAGAGTAACTTATCTAATCTCATACATACATGGTTATACTATTTGTTTAGATAAATTGTGTACCTGAATGGTGAGGGGACATCTTGTAAAATGCACAAATTGTGCCTCAACCTTTATTTTGTTGACCAAGGGCCAACAACTCTAAATCTTTAGGTTTAGTTTTACAAAAGCCTCGAATGTTACATAAGATAACTAAGATTCGGCAGATGAAGCCGCATCGTCTTTGTGCTTAATCATACCCGAATCCACAAGAATGGGAATTTCCGCCGCAAGCCATGGTGCAAGCCCCAAGCAGAGCGCGTGCGCTATGCCAAATCTGGGACTGCATTTGAAAAAAGTAACAACTCTTAGCCTACCTCAATAGAAAACAAAAGGAAAAGAGATAAAGTGATGAAAATTCTAATTATACTCAAGTTGTAACCACTTGCAAAATGAAAAACAATTCACCAAAAGGAAATCATATTATCTTGTTTCAATTATACAAGAAAATAGCCATAATCTCAGTAAAAATTCTCTCTTTGGAAATAGGACGCTAGCAAAAAGAAATTTTGATCTATTTAGCAGACATTAAAATTTGATTTTTCTATTAAATTTGATTGATTCAGTGCATAAATTGCAAGAAATCATTACCAGTTCTTGGCCCAGAGAGGCTTGAAATGCACGGTCAAGCAGATCTTACCCCCTCTATACATCTGAACCACATTCAAAACAAAATCAAATTACAAAAAATGAAAAGAAAAAAAAATTTTGAAAACAATATTGAGAGAAAAAAAAATTAAAATTTCAGTATTGAGACCTTCTGGGTCTTGCCGTCGAGCTGAGGAAGCTCGAGCTCGGGGGCGGTGGAGGGGTAGGTGACGGGGATGTCGAACTGGAGGTCGAACTCGTACTTGAGGAGGTTGTGTACGTACCAGCACTTGCCGGTCCAGCGAGTGCCCTCGGGATTGGCGGCGGAGATCCGGAACCAGTCGTTGTCGTTCGACTTGTTCATCTGCGTGTACGCGATCAGCGCCTTGTACTCCTCCTTCAGCCGCTGCGTCCACGCCGCGCCGTCTCTCGGCCCGGCCTTCGTCGTCAGCAGCGGGATTTGGGTCAGCGTCGACTTCGTGCTCGGGTCCCAACCCTCCATTTTCTTCTCCTTCTTCTTCGCTAACCCTAACCCTAGATTTCAAGATTGGATTTTGGATCGCTCCCAATTGGAGAGCAGTGCCTGTGAGAAATTGACAATGATGCTTTGATTTATGATTCTGTGGGGGTAAATTTGACAAGATCTTGATGATGTTAGCTAAAGTTTTTAGTTGAAAGAACTAGAGGGATGCAAAAGAGCAAAAAACAATTTTGGGGTAAAAATATAAATATCATAAATGGTGTGCCGCGCTGCAAATTTTTTCCCTTTGATCGCAAGTTGGAAACGACTTAATCGTTTGCATAGTTTAGAGCCTTCATTTCATTTTACAGTTAAATATAAAATTTTTAAGTTAGGTTTGATTGGTATTTTAAAAATAAATTATAATTCTCGTTTTCAGAGAAAAAAATTTTGATATAGAAATTTGGAATTGAAGGTGTATCAAGAGCACTATAATTAATATCATCTCGTTGGAATATGTGAATTTTTCTTTTTTCTTTTTTTTTGGTTTTTTTTTATCGCGACTCGCGAGTTGAAAACGACGTAACATTTCCATTTGGGATATTTTTCATTGTGACATAATGCCCCATTAAAATACTTTTTTTCCCTTTGCTCTAACTTAAATTTATCATATATATATTTTTATATTTGAGACAAGATTCACGGTCTATATTTTTTATTAAATCATGTATGAAATTCCAACTAGATTATGTCTACAATTACATATATTTTCTAAGCCTCCGTTTGATAAATTAGTTGAAGATGAAATTTTTAAGTTGGAGTTCGCTGATTTTTCAAAAATTATTTATAAATTTTATTACTTTTTCAGAAAAAAAAAAAACAAAAATTGATATAAAAAATACAGTTTAATTGGAGTTAAACTTGAATACTAAACAAATTGTAAGTAATCTTCTATCTCACTGATCCAAACCATTTTTTTTTCCTTAAATATAATCTAATTATTTGTACATAGTTATAAATCTATAAACTATAAACTAAATATGATAAAGTTGCTTTCGACCATTTTTTTTTAATCCATGCCTACTTTTTTTTTTTTTTTTTGTGGGTTTTTATTCACTTAAGTGTGGATTTAGCCTTTATAACATTCGTACTTTGTTCTATAAAGTCACAACCCTTGATGCATAATAAGTCACTCATGAACTTAAAGGTTTTTTTTTCAATTATTATAATTATTATTGAAATTATATGAGATTTTGTTTATGTAACATTATCCTTTTTCAGTTACGAGATTGTGGAATGTCGACAATTAAAATATCTACCTCTCTCCCAATGTAAATTTCACTATGAAGTTGTGCAGTATTGACAATTCAAATAAAAAATATTAAATTTATGTGTATGTCTCTCTCCGAATATATATCTCACTATTCTGTTGAGAATTTAAACTGCATTCTTTTCCTATTTCATTTCCAATCAAATCATATGTATGTAATTTTTGTTTATCTATACATCTATAAAACATTCACTATTGTAGAGATTTTGTCTAACATGAACGTTTTGGATGAAAATCTTTTTTTTTTTTTTGTCCTTCTATTTTATTTTTTTCTTTTGGCCCAAATTTTTTTATTTTTTTCATTTTAGTCCCTTTTTTTTATTGATATACTTTTAATATTTTAGTCATTTCAACCTTTTGCTCTTTTCATGCCTTTTTTTTTTCCGCCACGTCATTTTATTTTTTTGGTGAAATTTTTTTTTATTTTTTTGTCCTTTAGTTTTTCTTTTGGCTCAATGTTTTTTTAAGTCCTTTCTTTTGTATTAGTATATTTTTTAACATTTTAATCCTTTTATCTTTTGGTGTTTTTTCTTGCTTTTTTTTTTTTTTTTTTTTTCATTTCGGTCTTTTTTTTATATTGATATACTTTTAATATTTTAGTCATTTAATATTTTTGTCTTTTTATGCCTTTTTTTATAAATTAATTTGAGGTACTTTGTTTTTTTGTCCTTTAGTTTCCTTTTTTTTTTTCTTCGGCCTTTTAATTTTTTAAATTTTAGTCATTTTTTTTGTATTAATATATTTTTAACATTTTAGTCATTTTATCTTTTAAGTGTTTTTTTTTCATGCATATCTTTTAATATTCAAGTACTTTGTTGATTTTTTTTTTCAAATGTTACTTTTATATTTTTTCTAATCTAGATAAATTTTCTCAAATATGTCCAATCATGTGGATCGCACATGCTTTAAACTAGTATATACTGATATGTGATTTCTTAATATTTTTTTTTCTTTTTAGATTTCATTTTATACACCTTAGAGCTTAACAAGATTTTAAGGAGTGATATACTTTGTTTTAATAGATAGTATAAGAGTTTCTCATAATTCTCTTGTTTCAATGTGCGACTCTATTCATTTTTCCACTATTTTAATCACACAATTGTAGAAGACTTACTGTCCTAGTATATGATAAAATGACATATAGTGTGGCTTTTCATCTCATGAAACGACATTTCATTTATGAGTTACCCACTTTGTTCTTTTATTTTTCATGTTTGTCTTCTCTCTTTCTTCTTCCACAACTTTGTTGCTTATTGATGTTTAAAGCCACACTTTATATTTGCACGTTTATCGAAAGAAAAAGGGAATGTCAATCCTTTTGCACGTTGATAAATAATCATTTTATTTATCAATTTATTAGTGTTTACTCAAGAATTTAATAGGTCCCGCATAATACACATAATTAAAAAAAGAATGTCAATCTTTATGTCAAATTTACTAATATACTCGTAACAAATTTTCACGTGTTAATAATTTTTTATTGTATAAAAGGATATTTTACTAATAACATTAACAAAATTAATACTATTAAGATTAATAAGCATTAGGAAGGAAATGAGATTATATCTTTTACATCATCTAATAGACAATTAAACACACACAAAAAAAAGGGTAAGTGACACTCTTATTATTTTACTTTATTTTTTAATGTTATTATCTTTCTAATTATATTCTTTTACGGTTTGACAGATGCGCTTTAATCCAAAGTTTCCACTTTCAATCGTCCCTCATGTTGCCTAATTTACGGATGTCTTAGATACGACATCTTGTCATTGTTCTCAAAGCTTGTTGTCGTTTGATGCTAAAAACGACAAAACCGTTCATCTTTAAACTCAAGCCTCTGAAATTTATAAGAACTGGAAACTAAGAGGATCTGATCCTCAAAATCCCAGAGATTCCACGTCAAATCTCCCAAACCCAACCTCGTGTCGCTGTATATATATTTATATATATCAACTCTCCTCTTTCGCCCGAAAAAAAAAAAAAAAAACCTGCGTTTTCAGCCTTCAATTTCGTTTATATGCCCTTCTTCTCTCTTCTACTTCTCAATTTCCCATTTTCCATCTCTTCTCAAAACCCTAATTCATCGACAAATTCATCTCCTTGAAAAAATCCCCAGCCATGGCCGAGCTGCCCGAGACCAGGCGCTGTCTCTCCTCGCCGCTGCCAACAACCATGGCGATTTGGCCGTCAAGCTCTCCTCCCTAAGGCAGGCTAAGGACATCCTCTTCTCCCTCGACCCTTCTTCGGGCCGCCGACCTCTTCCCCTACCATCGTCGAGCTCCAGTCCTCCCCCGAAACCCTCGTCCGAAGATCGCTCCTCGAGTCTGTTCTCTCTTAACCCTAAATTCCCTCGCTTTCTGTTTGTTTCGTAGGAAAATTGTCGAATTTCGTTGGGAATGTGGAAATTTGTACTGCAATCGTTTTGCTGTTGGTGCTTGATTTCGCTTCTTTGATACTTTATGCTTAAAGAGAGAACTTTAGGGAGTTACTTTTGGTTTGAGAAGTGAGAAAGTTTAAAGTTAGAAATTATCAATCTTTTGACTATCCAAATGAAGTTTGCACTTTGGGTTCATTAATGTATGCACTAGATTTTATCATGTATGTATGTTAAAAAAATTCCTTTTAGTTTAATTTTCTTACATGTTTAACTTTGACAAGGCTTATTAAGCATTTGAACTTTTCCTGAAATCCTGGCTAGCCGTGGAGTTGTTGTGGTATTGGTCTAGTTAAACAATGCTGATTCCTTTCCCGGGTTCTTAATGGCTGGCAGTTTAGTGGAAGAGATTGGATTGAAGGCGATGGAGCATTCTTCGGTGCTAATGCCCGTCTTATTGACACTTTTACGAGATGACGATTCTAATGTGGCAAAAACAATCTATTGTTAGTGGGCTCAAATATCTTTGCTGTGTTTTGGAAGAGATGGGCATTTCAGGTCTCTCTCTCACATAATTCGTAGAAACATGTGTATTACTTTATATTGTAAGCTCCCACGGTATTTGAACGTAGATAATTTTGTAGTTCAATGAAGCAATGTTTACTTAAGATCCCAATTCTTTAATGCGATTTTGGCAATTTCCTCCTACGTTGGCTTCTAGAGACCTTCAAACTGCCATTATCACCACCTATTCATTCTCTCTTAGATTGGGTAATAAATTAAATATTTCAGCAATTAAGCGTACTTCCATTCATTCGGAGCTCTATTTTCCCTAGAACACTTCCATATGATTCCATATTTTCTGGTGGACAGCTCTTTGCAAATGATGGGGGGGAATATTCTAAGTTTTCCTTGAGATTATTTATTTTCCTTGTGTGGTCAGTGTAAAATTGTTGAATTACATCTTTAAGTAAATAGGTTTTCTCGTTAGTCAAGTTCCTTTATTAATTTATAACCTTGATGGAAGCTTATGTGTATTCCATACTGTTTTCTTTCCATGACTTTTGTTATGTAATTTGGGGGAATACTTATGACTATTATGATAAATGATAGTTTCATCAACGACGTGGTAAAGTTGAGAGATGGCTTGAAGAACTCTGGTCGTGGAAGGTTAAGTTCAAAGATGCTGTATTTGCCATAGCATTGGAGGTATGGGATTACTAGGCATGTTTTCCAAAGCTGTGTGTATTTTTCCACTATCAATTTGTTGTGGGTCGTTTTTTCAATAGGAAAAAATTTCTTTCATTCATAATAAAATCAAGTACAAAGGAAAGAGGATAAGGGATCCTCCCTGAACAGAATATAAAACTAAAAACATAAAACATAGAATACAAAAGAAAAGGGAAGTAAGCGACAATCTAAAAGGTTTTGTTATATAATGGAGGTATTTTTGACCCTAACGGTCTTGTATCCATTCACCATTTTTTTTTTGTTCTGAATTTTTTTTGACCCTAATGGTCTTATATTTATTCACCATTTTTTTTTTGTTCTGGACAATTATGACTTATGAGAGTTGTTATGAATTCATAATTTGAAACGCTTAATTTATTTATTCATTTATTTATAGTTATTGCATTTGTGTCTTGTTAGTGAGCACTGCTTGTCCTTCTTACTACCGTTTGAGTTTGTTTATTCTTTTTCTTCTTTTTTTTTTTCTCCTGAAATTAAAGGGTCAACCAGATGTGTATCTTCAATAATACTTTAGAGGGAATTATCTCTAAGAGAAATAGAGAATAAGTTCCGGATATGACTACTGCTCAGATATTTCCAAGATGGGTCTGATATATCACGAGCATATGCATATTCGATTGTACTTCGCTTGCATTTTCCTGGAAGTGTAATTTTACATTTTACCTTGAAATTGCTTTAATTGATTTTGTAGCCTGGTTCTGCTGGGACGAAGTTGTTAGCCTTGAAATTTTGGAAACATATGTTTTGCTATTCACATCCGACAGCGGTGAAACTGAAGCCTCTGTAGCTGAAGGTATTGTAGACCTGCTCTGAAAGTTCAGCGGTTTTACCGACAAGATGTGTTGTGATCTAGGTTTTAGACAGTTGACTTACCTTTCTGTATAATTTTTTTGCTGAACTCCTGCAAAATTTTAGTCTTCATCTTTTTAGAAGGGTGATCATTTGGTTGTTAACATGGGTCTAATTATAACAGGAAGTAGACGGACGTTCAATATCTCTTATCTGGTTGGTGGTCATCCCATTCTTGATCCATACATCCTCATGTCAGAAGCAAATAGGACTCTTGGAATTCTTTTAAATTTGTTGCAGTCAGCCAGTAGTTTACCTGGTTCCTTGACAATTACTGTTGTGAATTGGTGAGTGCTTATGCTGGTTGGCCATAAATGTTCTTTTCTCTTTTCTTTTCTTTTCTTGTCCCGCCTTTTGAAATCTAACAATTCACTTTCGCATCATTTCTTTCACGGTATGAAATTTGTAAAGAATATATTGACCGTAAATTAGGACTTAGTTTCCACATGTGGCATTTTGATATTAATGACTGTAACGTGGAAGGTCTGGAGAAGGTACATGCATATTTCATGTTAGTTTAGCTATGTCTTATTGGGCATATCTCATTACCATCATTGAGGGAGGAAAACACACTTTTTTAGTGCTCTATGTTCCATTATTAAAACCGTAGCTTAAAAAAGTGCATTTTAAATCCTCAAATTTTTGTGTTCATGTATGTTTGATCGGGCACCACCTTGGCTAGCATATTAACACAAAAGTTGTGATATTTTATTTTAGAGTTTTACGTTGACCCAACATTGCATCTTTGCTAAGAACCTCCATATTTACGATTGAGGTGCAATGCATTTGATTTAAGAGGAGAGCTTTTTGTTCCAACATACTAACAAAAGCCTATTATATATCCCAAAAAAAAAAAAAAAAAGGTATTTAACAGAATCTTGAATTTGCATTTTCTTTAATATATTGAGCGAGAAAAGTTGGAGGCTAGATCAAGACACTTTGTCCTTTTCCAATTTTATATTTCGAGTAATTTATGGCAACGTGATACATTGTTTTTCACGTGGCTTTATCCTTTTCCGTTGCCTGATTTCATGTGTTGCTATCCTGTCTCCTTACTGTTACTGATGTCATCAAATATGTTCAGATTAAGGAAGGGCTTAAAATTTTAAGATATAAGACAGTTAACTGGATTTGTTTCTCAATTAACCATCTTGAAAATCTATGGAGGGGATTATCACAGAAGCTTGGAAACAGGTTGTAGAACAAGTTCAACCGCTTGTTTGTGATACTATTGCAGCATGCTGATGAGCTCTGTTATGAGGAGTTAATGGATACTGCTGCATGGTGGTACAGATAATGCGAGTTAGCAGGGCTATGACAATGTTAAAAGTGCACATTTTTTGGTTTGGGAGCCCCTCTCCAATGTTAAGGTTACTGATGGATAAATTGGTCGTCTTGTGTGCTGAGGGAAAGATGATGGTCAGGCCATGCAGTTTATGCTTGTAAACTGTTAGAGACCATTTACTTTAGTATAGTGTTTTCCCAATTTCTATTCTGTATGTGCATACAGTTAACAATGTCCAAGCTATTTGAAATGTATCGATTATTTGATAACAGTTGGCGCAACGATTGGCACATTTAATAATCAAAATTTATTTTAACGGTATATTGAGCAAAATTTTGCTTTATTGCTTTTGTTGCTGTTTCCTGCTTTTTGGCTCTTGCATTTTGTTTGCTATTGAGTAATGACACCTGATGCTTTATGTTGAATTCTATCTGTTTTTTTTTTTGCTGTTTCTTATTATCTTTTAGATGATCAGCTGTGTTGTCAGTATTCATGCTTCCTGATAGCTCTCCACCTTTTAGTTGTTGGCTTTGAGGATTGGTACGTTTTGTTTCTTGCAGATGATCACATTAGACCTTGTTTCGAACTACAGTATATATCCTAGGATAATCAGATTTTCCTTGGTGTCAAACTTAAAAAATTTTCTAACAGTTTTTAGGCCATATTATTAACTGATATATGTGGAACGAAAAGATGTCAAATTAACAGCTCACAGAACTCATCCATGCCGTTGTGCGAAATTCATCTTTGTAAGTTGGCAAACATAGGTTAAAGCAGTTCCAGGCTAATTGTGTCAGTGTTTATCAGCTCTTACAGTATACCAATTACCTCTAACTTTCATTGGGCGGCAGACTGTGTTACCTTAATACGAAGTTTTCAGTGAGATAAGAAATAATATTTTTTGAAGTAAAACTGCGATTATCGAGTATTTAACTAAACTTTGTTGAGTTCATAGTATTCATTTTTGTCCTTAGAACTATCACTTGTTCCTGTTTATGTAATAAACAGCTAAACAAGGTGATGCAAATTTACACAAACTAATTTGTTAACCATCAAGAAAAGTTAAAGGCAAGAACAAAAATGCTGTATGATCTACAGTTGGAAGTATGCTCCGTATTAAACACTAAGATTTTTGTTGTTGAGACACTGCATTGTTGTATATTTGACGATTTAGAGTGTTGTTAAAGTATATGGTGGTTTGGTGCTGCTAGACTAGTATTTCTACTTTATACGTGTCAGCATGTAAACACCTTGTGTCATGACCACGAGCATGCTCTATATTTCTAGGTTTATTCTCTTCTTTTATTAATCAATTCTGGACTAGGTGATTCGATTGATATTTATGATTGATAACTTTAAATGATAGACGCTAGATATGATTGTATTTGCAGAGATTTTAGACCTTTGCTTGCTACTTGTAGTTTTTTGTTTTGAGAACAAATCAAAACTCATTTAGGACTATGAGAAGGTATTTAGTGGAGTCCCTCTATGTCAAGTTATCGAAAACTTAGTTGTAAATGTCTAGTGAAAATGTAGCTTTGGAATGGTAATACCTTTTGGAGGAAGACTTCTGAGTTTCTCTAGCTAGTGAGCTTAAACAATTGGGTGGGATCATGAAATTTCTGTAGCTGCATGATGAGCTTAAGTGATTTATAAGTAACATGTACTGATAATGTTGGTCTTTTTACTTTGATGCTCCTCGTAGCTATATCTCAATAATGTTGAAAATGAGTTGATTGAGAAAGTTGGGAAGCCTTGATTTTTTAACTTGCTAGAGGATTATAAGAGTACCGGTGATTAGTCATTCTATATATATTGGAAATGTTCAACTTTTAGAGTAAAATCTTGTCTAGGATGAATGAAATAAACACTGCAGATGCGAGGACTGGGATGAGGTCCACATAATTAAACAGTAAACTTCTAACTGCTGTACTATTGGTGCTGTTGTGTAGAATGCAAGTCAAGTGTGAATATGAGCTAGTTTTGTTTGTCAGGGTGAATGCATTGTTCAACTTGAAAGTAGTGAGACCTTAACCGAGTTATTGCATTGATTATGATGTGAGTAATGTTTTTCTTGCCTGCGGTTTTAGATTGGATCAGAAGCATGCCTTACCATTATACGACTTCCCTGGTTCTGTTGTTATAGTAATTAAATCAGTTGTTTGCTAATCATTTATATGTTGATTGACTATAATTTTTTCCTGATTTGCCATGTTGTTTCTGTACATGATGTAAGAAAGACTTGGTCGAAGAGTACGTTTTGTAATTTAGAGGAGAGATACTTGGTCACCCTCGATTCAGTTTTCCTGGAAAAGAAAAGAAGGTGATCGTTTGTATCTAATGAATAAGCATTTCAAGATTTGAATGATTATATGATGGAAAAGTATGGAAATTGGAGTAACTGGTAAACTGTTTTTAGATCCTTCAAGGTTTATGAAATCGTGTTGTGATTTGCATGGAACTGAAAGTAGTTGCACACCTAGTTTATTCTTTATTCGTAGATAGTGTCAAGGATTTCCAAATGATAATCAGTAAGGATAACAGATATAGAGTTTTCTTGTTTTTTATGGTTTTTAGTGGAGATGCATTAAAGTTTTATGTCTGTATATGTAATAAACCTATTTTCATATCGATAGTTAGTCTATACAATATAGGTTTTCAACGTCTCATGTGTTATATTGCTACAGAGCAGGGCTTGAAATGGGGTATTTCATGGTCAAATGTGTGATTTATAACAACTATGTTTCTCACGGATTTTGATAGTCAATGATATCTTATGCTGTGGTGCTTTTCCATATTGTATTTCCATATAAATGTCTATACTATCCTTTGACATTGCGCTTGTTGTATATAAGAAGATCAAGTTTGGATTTGGTTTCTTACAGGACTCAGACAGTTAAACATAGTGTTTTTGTGATAATTTTGACTTGACATAAAGCACCTAAATATGCCTATAAGAGGCCTTTGACAAGTTAAAGGTGTAAAAAGAAAGATCATATTCCATTTGTTCTTGTTACCTGGTAATTCCTTTCTTGACATTTCTCGTGTGAACTGATCATCCTTTGATTCCCTTTTGTGTTTTTAAGAGATGATAACGCAATACCTTTTGTTCCATAATGTTGAGGGTGCTCCTGGTGAAGAATCAAAATCAAGCACGGCGTTGTTTTAAACCATAAATTTTCCTTTAAACTTATTAAAGTTTTGATCTTGAGGAACAAAGTTGTCCTAGTTATTTTGTAGTATGCAAAAGTTAGACCTTTCTTTTGACAAGTATGGTTTGGTGGCCAACAGTTAAGATGCTTACTGTGCGAAGTTAGCAATCCAAGTAATTTTTATCGACATTCAAACGAGTAATTTGACTTAGAACAAGAACTTTCTGGGAGATGCATGATAGGATTTATCATGCTCTTAATTAAACTTGCTAATAAAGCCTTTCCAGACCTTGCTATGAGTATGACATCCTTGGATTGTGTCTCAATCTTATTTTTCTTTGTGAACGTTTTCTGATTGTGATGTTGCCTCAATTATCTCGATTCCTTGAAGTTTGGGTTCTCTTCTTTTAGGACTGGATTTTCTTCCTTCCGTTGATATCTTTCTGGAAAGTAGTCTGACACTTTCTTGCAGAATGGAATCTCTGAAACTTGGTTGTTGTTGTTACTAACAAGTTAATAGTTTGTAGTGTGTAATAGTTTGTAGTGTGCTGGTCACTTTATGCAGATTATTTTTGTGATTAATCAAAATGTAGTCATTGAATGCTTGGTGAAATTATGTTTAGACCTAGCTCTATAGCTCTCAGATTCCTTTCTTTTCTTTGGCCGGGAACATGAGATTCACTGTACATATATATGCTTGATGTTTTGAAACTTCTAAATTCCTGTAGAGTAGATATTTGTCGCAGTGCTTAGAATATTGTTTCCCATATGAACTTAACCTTGGGTGGTTTTGTGGCTTTTATTAAATAATGTTGCATGAGTGTTTGTTAGTCTGGTTCACCGTTCCATCGGTAGGAAGATGCGGACTTAAGTTGATTATGATCTTTAACACTGAAAATGCTGCTATTTTTTGTGCTTCTTGTTGGCTTCTAACCTTCCATTCTAAGATTTTTGTCATTGTTTTTCTCTTCTTGACATGTCGGTTTTGCTTATTTTGGACTCCTGATTCCACTATCATTACCGTTAACCATTTCTCATCTCAAACTGTATTTATATGTTCACAGCCTTGCATCCATAGCGAGAAAGCGACCTCTTCACTATGATACCATTCTTTCTGCGCTGCTTGATTTTAATCCAAACTTTGAGATGGTGAAAGGATGCCATACGTCTAGTATCCTCTATTCCGTTAGAAGTGCCTTGTTGGGGTTTCTTAGGTGTACTAACCCAACCATTATGGAGGTAAAGATGTTTTTCATTTTATAGTTGTTCATATTACCAATACTGTTGGAATTTTGCATTTTTGACATTTAATATCAGTTACCATTATTGCTAAGTAATGCTGCCAAAGTAACTACATTTTGTAATTATAACATTGCGTGGGACTCACTCGATCTGCTTTTGTTTTGATTTTGTCATCCCAATTTCATATGGATTTTGGTTTGGAATTCCTGAATTGCTTTGAATTTCCTGACTAGGACATGCTTTCCGATAAAAGCAATATCACTTACGAAGTTTTTGGAACATAAATTGATTTATTTTCAAACCTAAAATATTCCAGTTTTGAACATTTATATTTTGGCACCACCCTATTTGAGATATAACAACTAACGAGGCATGCTCTTGGAGAATCTAACTTATCCCTCCCTACCCTTCAGCACTTGGAACTCCTTTCTTTATGTTCTGGAAAATAAATTAAAAAAAAGAAAAGAAAAAGGGCAACAACAGATCTAGTGAGAAGCTGATTTTACGCCTGACTAGTTGTCCTTTTGGTTTGTTTCAGGTCGAGAGATAGGTTGTTTAGGGCTCTACGAGCTATGAATGCTGGCGATGCTGCCGATCAAGTTATCCGACAAGTTGACAAAATGATTAAAAAAATGCTGAGCGGGGCTTTACGGGATGCTCGGTTGGGGAAGGTAATTATAAGCAACTGTCTTCTAGGACATCTAAATTCTGTTCTTTTATATTTTTTTCTTTCTCGTTGTTTCCTTTATTAATGATATACACTTCTCTTAATTGTTGTTTTTGTTCATTGTCTTTGCAATCACAGGATGATCAACCGTCAAGCCAGTTACCTGGTATAGGGGATCCGTTAAAGAAAAGATCTGTACCTCTGGATAATGAAGACTCAAATAGGCATGAAATGGCTTCTAAGAGAATTCGTTATGGTTCGGAGACACATTCGACTTTGCCAGTTCAAATTAATGACACAGGGCGGGATGGCAGTTCTGTTAATGGTCTGTCCCCTGATACTCCCTTGTTGGATGGTGAATTGAATCCTGTGGAAAAGATGATTGCTGTTATTGGTGCTTTGCTTGCTGAAGGAGAAAGAGGAGCTGAATCACTCGAAATACTTGTTTCGAAAATTCATCCTGATTTGTTGGCCGATATTGTCATAACTAATATGAAGCACTTGCCAAAGGCACCCCGCCCTTAACAAGGTTTGGGAATTTTCCAGGATCTCGGCAGAGTTCTTTAAAATGGTACAGGCCATGTTATTTCAGTACCTCCTCCTACAAATTCTGTGCACTCTCCAACGCCCCCTTCACAGATGCCTTTCTCTTCAGCTTCTGTAACCAGTTCATTGGTTTCTGACTTGCCTGCTGCAAATAATCTTCCAACTGATTCAAAACGAGATCCACGGAGGGTAGACTTCACTCCTGTGCAATTTTTATTAACAATTTTTATTATTTTTAACCTTTTATTTATAGTCATTATATATTTAGGATGCTTATTTACTTTGATATAACTTCATGCTACCTTTTTTAGATCCCCGTCGCCTGGATCCTCGGCGCTTACCTGTGCCTGCTGGACTTAATTCAACACCTACAATGGAGGATGCTGATGCCATTCACGCTGAACTGGATAGTTCTATATCTTTGGGCAAGCCTAATTCGCTTCCTGGGTTAACAATTGAAAATCCTTCAGCACCTCTCATCTCCAGGGAGGAGGAGATGGAAAGTCCATTGGTTTTCTGTAATTGGTCAAATAACTCCCAGGGAGGAAACTCTCGAAGAACCCAAGGAAATTGCCACTGCAAAACCGGCGAATACGTTTGATCCCACAGATTCCCCAGTTCACACAAATGATGACTCAGCTACAGTAGAGTTGCCAGATGCTCCAGTGAAAGATGAAGAAGATACATCGTCTTTTCTAGAATATTATCAGCATTCCCCACTTCCTGCAAGCACGTCTGCATCTGAAGACACCAGTTATGATTTACCTCTGCTACCAGCATTTGTTGATCTTACCCAAGATCAGCAACAAAGTATGAGAAGATTGGCAATAAAACGGATTATTGACTCTTACAAGCATCTACATGTGACAGATTGTAGTCAGATGCGCCTGGCATTACTTGCTCGGTTGGTTGCTCAGGTAATTATTGACTAAATTTCAGCTCAATGTTCCTTTCTTGATGTGAGAGATTATAAATCGCTACGGGAATATGATAAAATTTATGGTTTCATATCTCTTCTGTTAGTACTTCTCTGTGGTTCTGCCAATACTTCACATTCTCAATTTGTCAGAATAAATTGTTAAGGTAAAATGTCAGCCAGAGAAATGATGCTGGCATTCTATTAATGAAGTCCGTATTCTTCAAGTCTATGGCTACATCAGTAAACGTAACTTGCTTATTTAGCTGCTGATTATTGCCCTTTTGTTGCATCAGTTTCCGACTTTCTTACGTAATAGTGCCGACTATTGTTGTTGTTGTTGTTTTTTTTTTCTTTTTTTCCTCGTACATATATATAAATCCATAAATAGGTAGCTTTGAAGGATTTATGGTGTGCCATGCAAGTTATTGAACAATTTTGTCACATATGTTTCTTTGGTTGTCTTGCATGTCTATAATAAATTTATTGATGTTACCTCTCTGTCTAACAGATTGATGCAGATGATGAAGTTGTTGTGATGTTGCAAAAACATGTTGTTGTGGACTACCAAGAGCAGAAGGTATATGTTTTTCCCGTCGTTTGTTTATTGATTAGCTCTCTCTCTCTCTCTCTCTCTCATATTTCGTAAACTAATGTAGTAGAATTGGTTTCAGGGCCATGAGCTTGTACTACATGTCTTGTACCATCTCTATTCTCTCACAGCACCCGATTCAGTTGAAAACCCTTCATTCCCTGCTGTTGCATATGAAAAATTCCTCTTGGCAGTGGTGGGTACCTTTTTTTTTTTTTTCCTTTCTATATAACTATTTTTCTATGCTAATTTTTCTTCTTTCTACCTATGAAGAAGAACTATTTATCCTCTTCTTTCTTTTGGTGTAGGCCACAGCTCTGCTGGGCTCATTTCCAGCTTCAGACAAATCTTTTAGCAAACTTCTTGGCGAAGTTCCAGTTTTGCCTGATTCTGCCTTGAAACTAGTTGGTGACCTCTGCTGTGCAGATGTTACCGATCAACATGGAAAAGATATCCGTGATGTTGAAACGTGTTACTCAGGGCCTGGGTGCTGTCTGGAGTTTGATTTTGGGTCGTCCAAGATACAGGCAAGCCTGCTTAGATGTAGCTTTAAAAGGTAACTTGGACTGGGAATTTTCTAGGTTGTAGCCTAGAATTTTTGTTGCCTCTCTCTCTCTCTGCTCTTAATTCTTCTCTCCAATCTAAGAGTGATCTTCAAAGATTAAATGAGTTCACAAACATCGACTCATTAAGAGGTTGTGATGTTGAAATTTTGGGTCTTACGTGTGTATTGTTGGGTTTAAGTTTTGTGCTTCTGTTTGTTTATTCTTTTTTTTTTTTTTTAACTATTTTATTTGCCAACTGATTGTCGTTTTTTTTTTTTTTTTTTTTGGTGCTCTGAAATTTTTTGTTTCCTTATTGTAGTGTGCAGTCCACATACAAGATGAAATTCGTGCAAAAGCTATACGGCTGGTACAAAAACTTATCCTGAAGTCTTGCTAACTGTCTGCTTTCAAGCAGTTGTGGGCTCTCTTTAGAAGTTGGCTTTCAATCTTTGCTATATGAAAATTGTAGCTCATATCTCTCTCTCTCTGTGGACAGGTTGCAAACAAACTCTATCAGTTGAAATACATATCAGAAAATATTGAGCGATTCGCAACACAGATGTTGCTATCAGCTGTGGATAACCACACTTCAGACTCAGAGCATCTACAATCAGGGTCCAGTGAGAAAAGAACCGAAGGGATGGTAGGTTTTCATATTTTCGTTATAATATTGTCAACTTTATATCTAGCCATGAAAATCCTGAATAGGATAATCGGTGTCATCTTTTGGGTAATCAAAGAATGGTGCCAGCAATGTAGCAGAAAAAGACAATTTTGTGAGTGTTGCAAGCTTAGTCGTTTTGATGTCTGGTGCTCTTTTCATTGATGACTGAGCAGTTAGTTATTGTTTCTTAAGTTGCGAATTAACTCAATTCATGTTCTATTACTTGTACTTGTTTCTCGATTGCATCTCTCAATGGCGAGGATCGGGGAATTCAAAATATTCTAGAGAAGTCTCCGTTATGTTACTCGCATAGGGTGTAGGGATGTAGGCACAACATGTAAAGTGGGGCAGTACTATTTGTAACCAACTAAACATTTGACAAGTGAATCATTTGTTTCTTTCTTTCTTGGAGGAACTTTTTTTTTCTTTTCCAATAAAGTTTCTTTTTCTATAAAGGGAAAAAGAATTTGGAACCTTAACTTCTAGATTGGTTCTCATCCGTTATTTCTTTTGAGGGAATTTTGTTTGCATTACACATACTCTATTCCATGTTAACGGGAGGAAAAACGTTTTTCCTTCTCTTTTATCTTTTTCCCAATCTTCTAAACATTCTTTTATGGGTTTTCAGGTTGGAAGCCAGGAAACATCAGTTAGTGATTCCCAAATTTCAGATTCTGGAAATTCTGAAAATGATTCCACAAGAAATCACCCAGTAGCACAGAGCACACCAACCGTGTCTCTTCTGGAAGCTCAGCGACTTATTTCTTTGTTTTTTGCCTTATGTACCAAGGTTTGTCTATGTTTTCCTCCTCGGTCATCAGTAACTGTTTTCTCCGCCTTTGTTTTCTGAAAAAATAATGCAGATTTTTCTTTACCTGCAGAAACCAGATCTTCTTCGACTTGTTTTTAATATTTATGGGAAAGCTCCAAAATCTGTGAAGCAGGTCTTTCTTTCATCTTTTTCCGCCTCTAACAGGGTTTTATTCATGTAGACGTGTATATATATTTATTAAAATCTGCAATAAAGGTACACTCGTTTGGTCATCATGTAATGAAAAGCGGGCAATATCTCAAGTAGTTGTTACTTAGTAGTGAAATAAGTAAGGCTCTCAAATGGTGTTTGACTATGTTAATCTGAACTGGCTATGTCTCGTCCCAGAAAATAAGGGGAGGTCATTTTCGACTACCGTTTGAGATTTTCATGAAGGAATATGATACCCCCATTATGACTCAAAATAATTTATATATAACCACATTTACATGAATTTCATCCATGTAGAAACTTGAGCCTTAGTGAAACTACTGGTTTAATGAAGACCTTTTCTAATTTTTGGGTCTAACTTGGGCATGATACAGGCCTTTCATCACCGCCATATTCCTATTCTTATAAGGGCACTTGGTTCATCTTACACTGAATTGCTCAACATAGTTGCCGATCCACCAGAAGGAAGTGAGAATCTTTTGGTTCTGGTATGTCGTTTTCCTAATTTGTTGTCATTTACTATTGTTATCCAGTTTGTCTGTATAAAAACGACGCTCATGGTTGTTTTTTGTTTGCCAAGGTGTTGCAAATTTTGACTCAAGAGACAACTCCTTCTCCTGATCTAATAGCCACTGTCAAACAGTTATATGAAACTAAATTAAAGGTTTTTTCATTCTGAAGCTTTTTTCTTTTCCGCAGTTGTTAAATAAATTTGCCATCTTGTTGAGTCTTAAATGGATTACTGTTTTTGCTACAGGATGTCTCAATTCTCATTCCAATGCTACCTTCACTTCCAAAAATGAGGTTTGTTTTATTCTTCATTCCTTTCATTTTTACATCACCACATGTTTTTTCGGCAATTATTTGCACTACAGTTCCATTTTTTCCCCTCCCTTTCACCTGTTGGTTTTGAGAACTAAAACATTTGCAGGTTTTACCTATATTTCCTCTCGGCTTCTTGCTCTGCCTTTAGAAAAGTTCCAGATGGCGCTTGCTCACATACTGCAGGTATATGTATATACATTTTTTTTTCCCTGTAAAATGATGCATATCTTTGCGATTTCTTTTTTGTCTTTCTAAAATAGTTTGATCATTCTATACCTTGCATACCATAAAGTATGAATCATAGGAACACAGTAACATGCCTTTTCATCTTACTCTGCATCGGACACTTTGATAGTTTAGGTTTATAGTTTAGTTATCCTTGGTTTTCTTTTTTCGTAGTTATCACTCATCCTTGTTAATTACGTTATTTAGTTGAAAATCAGACGTTTAATTTTGACTATACTTTTCAAGTCAATTGAACTTTATTTTTTTGGATAAGTGATTGAATGAATCGAACTCAGCTTTGAACTTGCGATGATGCTGATTTGTTAACAGAGCTATTAAATACATGTTAGTATACTTGGCTTGCATCGAGCTATCTGATTTAAAAGCAACGTGTCTTCATAACAATAAGTTTGTGATCGTGCTTCTTTTGCTTTCTCATTTTTTATCTTCTCCCTTACTGCTTGCTTTACTGCGTCAAACGGGGAAGGAACTATTTTGGGTTGTTGTAACTTTAAAGAAATGTCTTCATATGACTCTTTTTTTTTAAAAGAAAAATAATAGAGATTACAATGAGGTTAAAAAAAAAGGTTTTTCCAATGTCCTAAATCAGATGTGCAGTGTTCAGACTAAATTTTTTTGTTATGCTTCTCTTCTGTTAAATGCATGACCAACTTTTCGTCTTAATTCTCGAGTAAATTTAACTGCTAAAATCTCATATGTATAATTGCAGGGTTCAGCTCATACAGGTCCGGCTCTAACACCTGCTGAGGTTTTGGTTGCCATCCATGGCATTGTCCCTGAGAAAAATGGTCTTACACTTAAAAAGGTTTGTTTTTCTATTTTATTGAATAATTGGTTTTTTCATTGAAGGATTCTATAATATGACTGTGAAGCTGATTGATGAACTATGTTTTCTATTATGGGTTTTTTTTTTGTGTTTTTTTTGGTTCATTTTTTTATGCGCATATCTGTTTCCTGATTTCAGATAATGGATGCCTGCTCAGCTTGCTTTGAACAGCGCACAGTTTTCACACAGCAGGTCTTGGCAAAGGCCTTGACTAAGATGGTATGTTTTAAGGGTTTTTTTTAATTTATTTATTTTGTTAAGTCTCTATCGTTTTCTGTATAGATTTCTTTAACTCTGGTTTCTTTCCTCTTTCTTCTTTTGAGGACTTTGTATCCTTTTGCTTGTTTTTGTTTTCTTTCTCTATAAGATTTCTCATTTCTCATACTGGAGTAATTTTTTCACTTTCAGGTTGATCAGACTCCACTAACCTCTTCTCTTTATGAGAACGGTAATTCAGTCAATTGATGCTTTTCCTTCACTGGTAACTTTCTTCCCTTTGTTCATATTCTTGCTGCATTTGAATCTCAATTCCCATGTAAATGATATTCAAATGGGTCGGATTCTTGGTGAATCTTGCTTGTGAATTGTTGAGAGCCATTCTTGGCTGTTAAAAGTTGAAAATCTTAGCCGTATAGTTAATAATGTGAATCTGTTAGTAGAGCTGGTCCAGTAGTTCTCTAAAGATGCAGATAGAAAGCAATTTTGTACTAAATAATTGGTTACTGTACTTGTCTTGGAATTTAATTTTAATTTCTTAATATACAAGTATGCTCTCACCAAAAGTTTGGGAATACATGCATATCCATTTATGCTGATTATAACTATGTCTGTAAAAACTAGTGTCGGCATAAATTTCATCTGGCAATTTAGTATGGAAGAAAAGGAGAATTCCTCTTTTTCTCTCTCTCTCTCTCTCTCTCTCGAACTTTTCTTCTCTCTCTCTCTCTCGAACTTTTCGTTTTTCAATTAAAAAAAAATCTTTACTAGTGGTAAAGAAATGTTTATTACGGTAAGAGGAGAAAATGTTCAGTTGTGTTTCTTTGACTGCGGTTTCTTATTGTTATCAACTGGGTGTCGAAGATGACGTAATAATTTATTATAGCAACCCTTTCATTTCTTCTTCTCTCTCTCGTTTTTTTTTTTTTTTGGGTGCTGTTAATGAGCATTCTTTCTTTTTTCTTTTTCCAGGTCGATTTTGTTATGGAGATACTTTGCAAACTCGTAAGCAAACAGGTACACGTACTCGAGTTAGAATTAGGCTTTACTGAAGTCTTTAAACGGTTTATTTCATGCTTGTAATGTTTACTTCTTGCGTATTGGCGCTTATATGGAGAGAGACAAACTGATCTGGATTCATCTATGCGCTGCAGGTGTGGAAAATGCCAAAACTTTGGGTTGGCTTCTTGAAATGCATCTCTCAGACACAACCACACTCTTTCCACGTCTTATTGCAGGTTTGGAATTGTGTATAATATGGTGAACCTGCTGCTGTGATTCTGGTTATGCTCAATTTAAAGTTTTCTTTTCTACTGCTGGTTGCAGTTACCACCACCACAACTCGAAAGTGCCTTAAACAAGCATGCAAACCTCCGAAGCCCGCTTGCTGCTTTTGCTAGTCAGCCAAATTTAAGAAATTCACTACCTAGGTACACTTTGCGTATTTGATTTTTTTATAGATGGCTTTTGTTTATTTGATTTCCTTGTAATGCATTCAATAATATCGAACCGCTACTATATCTATTCTCATCAAGTTTCTGGGAGCCTGGGCCCGTTTTTCACTGTTTCTTTCAACACAAAACTTGAAAATTTATATTTGGTTTAATATTCGTCAAATTCTGCCATATGGTATTGTCCTTTTTAACTCTGCATTTTCTTGGCAGATCGACTCTCACAGTTCTTGGTCTCCGCAAATGAAATGCACATGCAGCCGCCACAAACCGTTCCTCATCTTTTAACTCTTCAGATGCAAGCTCGTCAGTTCCTGGAGCGACACCAACGTGATAATTAAGAGAAACTGTTGGGGTTCTAGAATCGACCAGCTGTAAATAGTTCGACCCATGGCATTTGATAATTAGAATACCATGGTTGTGGGAAAGGATGACGCTTCTGACGGCAGATATTGCGGCTGGTTAGTTGGGTTGTCTGATTGCTAAATGGTGCAATCGAGGTCGGATCTTAAAAAACAGCCTGCAAGCATGCGGAGCCGCCTTTCTATCGATCAATCACCATCCAAGAGAGATCGCTGGCTTTCCCTTATTCTTCTGCAGCAGTAGCTACTGCTCTCGGAAATGTATCATAGTCATCACCCTATTTGTTTAGTTATTCTCTCAAATTTTGATTTTAGTTACTTCCTGCCTAGTCCGGGGTGGTTCCAATCGAGAAGTTTCTTTTTCGGCTCGTCTCGTCACCAACGGTTCCCTTCTATATTTATGGCATTATTTCCTATTTCATTCTTCTGAATCATCTTTGGTCCTTTTTGCTTGCCTGGCCTAACAAGTAATCTAAACCAACGCCGTGTGATTTGGGTGCTTCTTAGTGAAAAATTAAAACGCAACGTGATTTGCTCTTCCTCAACACATGGGGAAAACTTGAAAATCAAGGAGATAAAGATACTAGCTTTGGTCCTTTGCATCATTAGACAGATTGTCTAATTCATTTGGAAATAACAAATGTTATTAGTAATTTAAGATTTAACAATGCGGCTCTTAAAAAAAATTCATATTTTAGTGTCGCAAGTCTTTGAATGACAAAAAGGATTGACTAGTAGAATTCATTGCAACGATATTATATGTATATATGAGAAAATTGTCTCCTCAAATTTACCTTTTATATTATTTTCTCTCGTCCTTATTGCTTACTTTGATTTCGACCCTTCATACTTACATTAAAATATATATATATATATATATATGAAGCTATAATATCTCGGGCAATAATTTAGGGAGATGATTAAGACAAACCTACAAATTATCCTATTATAATGATGATAATGATAATAAAATTTGTTTAAATAATAATAATAATAATAAAATATTGATAAACGAACAAATGTGAGGGATTGGACTTATCCAAGGGTCTGACAATTATGCAGTTAGCGTGTTTGTTACGTATCAACTTTTAACAGATAATGTTAGAAGCAAAGTTGTGTAGAAAACTTGAACCCATTTTTTTTTTTTGGGTTTTTTTGGGGACAAGTAGCCCTCCATTCCATACAAGGTCTATTTCAACATACAATGTATAAGAACCACAACAAGCGTATCCTCAGCATTTCCTGGGGTGTTTGAATGCGAACTGTTTTGTCGATCAAGCAAAGTGAAGACCACAAAAACAAAAAGCACCGAGTCTCCTCTACAACAAAAACGAAATCTCGAAATCTCGTTTCGTTAAAGAATATCATGGCTGGTAAAAAAAAAAAAAAATTCATAAATCCTCTGTTTCTTTGTCATAGCCGGCTGTGCCTATGTAGAAACTGCTGCTGCTGTTGCTGCTGCTTAATGTCCGAATATGGCCAACCGAAGCCCAGATCTACTCGGGGGTCGAATCGCCGAGATGAATGAAATACATCTGTCGTAAACAAATTCAATTGTTAGATCCATCGTTCCCACAACATTTTAGCCGTTGATTTTTCTACCTTTCGCATGCCTAATAAAGCTCAAACATAAAGTTGGAACTATCTGTCAAAAACTTGATAATTGGGGGTGTTTTGCTCCACAAACTTTAGCAGTTTTTTGGTTATCACAACGTGAAAAAATTGTTCTCGTTTGTTTATTCCGTGTGAAATATGTAGATTAAGATAAAAGAGTTAAAAGTGCATCTCAAAACAGAAAATTATACCTCTGTCAAGCTAACGGCAATCAAAATTGCAAGATTACTGTTCAATCACTCAAGGGGAGAGCAACGTCAAGGTTCTTCTGGAGCAGCCATCCTTTGGGATATTCAAGCCTCTGAGTTTGCAAATGAAGATGCCAGTTCATTATTGTTGCACAACCCGCAGGCGTGCCTTCCATTTGACTTTCATCCTCCACAATTTGCTCTATAAATGTGGTCTCCTAAAAAAGAAAAGCAGCGAAATTTCAAGGTATTATATAGCAAATTTATCGCAGAAGACGACAAAAATCACAGTGAAATTAGTCATACTTGAAAACCCTCTTTCACAGTGTCCAATTGCCGAATAGGAATTGATGTTGGCCGTTTCCATCTCTTTGGATCCCACAAAATTGTGCTGTTGAAAGCAAATCCTGACATATCTACATGAAACCTTCGCAGCCTCTTACTTTTCTCGTTTGTGTGCCATCCAATAACTTGACTTCCATTGCACACTGGACCTTCCAATATGGCCTTGTTTTTGCTTTGTGCGAGCATGGCAACAGGCCAAGTGCCGAAACGGCTACAAACAAATAGATCACAAAATGAACTTGCAAGATATAAAAGGTAGGTGGATAGTAATAGTGCTTTTGAAATTATAAAATTCCTTTCAGCACTAGTAGGAGACAGATACACCGATTGTAGCACTAGCAATTGAGGATCAAGATAATTGTATGGTAGTTAAACCAACTACAACCAACTCCACAACAGAAAGAATCACTCAGTAAGTATCTCTACTCTCTTACAAAGGCAGTTGTTGACATCCCTAGTCTTGTTGAAGCTTGCTTGTTCTCCCATTTAAAACCTCATGATAAGAAGATATCATTATTTCTCAATCCATGATAATTTAAAGATGTTGATAGGGAAGAAGAAAACAGGGACTTGAGGAAAATGTACAAAGTTAGCAAAAAAATAGTTGGATAACAACAAAGCCTTTGATGTTACGCCATAGGTGTAGTTCCAAAGGGCAATAGATAGAGAAAGAATGACTAAGAGGCTACTCATGCTATCTTTTATCATAAAGTAAAATAAACAAGCCAAGAAGCAGTTCATGAACTCAAGCTCACAGAGAAAACGCAGACCCTCATACCAGACATTATTAATTTCCTCAATTTGTTCTGATCAAAAAATTGATATACCGAATTCAAAGGCTAACATAAAGGGCTATGTTGTAAACAAATAGGTCCACTGATAATACTCTTAAACAACATAAAGAGAAAACATACCCAGAAAGCAACAAAAATGGTTTAATATCCCATGCAAATTATCCAAATTGCTGAAAATACGGAAAAGCATAGAAAAAAGATAGAGAGAGAGAGATACCTAATGTTTCTCAAGCTGTAGAACAACTCAAGCGAATATATGTTATCGTCGTCGGCGAAATAAACAATGCCGTCAAGCCGGTGATGCTCAATGTGCTCCAAAGCGGTGTTCCTCTGATGCACGCCTCGGTCCTTCACGTCCGACGAGTTCTTAGTGCACACCAGATGCCTATACATCACCCCTGTCTTCCTCAGAATTTCGGCGGTCTCCATTGACGCCGAGTTCATCTCCACCACAATCCACAGCAACGGCGGAGGCACGAGCCTTAGCACCTGCCCCAACCTGTTCAAGAAATAGGCCTGCAGCGGCCGGTTGTACGTCGGAGTCACCACGATCAGCTCCTTCCTCGGCACGAAGACGAGGCCGTCGCCGCTCGATTCGGAGCGCGCCGCCTCGACGCCGAACCTCACGTCGACAACGAAATCCTCCTTCTTGACGGCTGCGATCTCTCCGGCGCCACCGGCGTCGTCGAATTGCACGTTGACGTGAGGCGGCTTGATGTCGAACGAGAAATCGCGCGCGCGAATCTCGTCGTCGGCGTGATCGAACGGCATCATCCCGAGCAAGAACCCGACGACGAAGAAGACGGCGCACCTGAGGAACGCTCTCCGCAGTCCATGCGGACCTTTCCGCCGGAAATTTACCGCGAAAGCTGCAACGGCGGAAGACAGCGACGGCGAGTAATACTTAGAACCGGATACGAACTTGTGAGACGGAGAATTCACTCCACCGTTCTGGTAGTGTCGGTCGTGGTACGCCGGCGACAAAGTTCTCCGGATCGACGCCATTGTAGCAATATCCAAATATCTCTCAACACTGATCACCAAGTTCCAAATCCTCTCCTACATGATCCAATCCAATACCTTCAACCACAGCCTGAAACAGCCTCTCCTTTCGTCTTCTTCACCGGATCGACTAATCACGGAAACCGTAGGTCGCGAATTTGGGGAAGCTGGCGAGAAGCGGCGAGAAGAAGAGCGATTGAATCGGAGAAGAAGGAAGCGAAAGGAAATTCGGAATCGGAGACTGCCAAATATGAAGTTGAGAGAAGGAAAGAGAGACTGAGGACGCGGTGGCGACTAAGATCTAAGCTTTCGGAGGTGTTCGTCAATGGAGGTCTGCTTGGGCGACCAGATTTTACGGCGGAGAGAGAGAATATTAAAGAATTGGGGGTTTTTTTTTTCTTTTATATGTGTAATTTAATTAGTTTTGTATTTATACTTATAAATTTGTTAATAATGTGAAAATGAGAGAATGGGGAAGAAGTTGGAGTTGGAGGAGAAAAAACCGATCAATAATTTCATTCTAGCATTTTTTAAAATTTTTTTTTTTATTTCAATTTCAAAGCTTACGCGTTTGTGCGCCCTTTAGGGGTTTCACACGTGGCGACGTTTGGGGGAGGGTGCACGCTCCTGCGTTGTTCCTTTCGTTATCGTTGTCTTTTTGTCGGAAACTGGATCAGCAGCTGGACCCTGTTTGGTTCCAAGCCATTCTTAAATTTAGAAGGCGACTTTGGGTCTTGAAAAAATGTCCGAGTCTGTAGTCTTGTTTGTTGGGTACGCTCATTGATTTAAAATTCAGCCTTTTTAAAATTTGAAAGCCGATGTATGTGATTTGAGTCTTAAAAGTGTCTGAACCTGTCGTTTCGTTCGTTTAGAGTGTCCATTGATTTGAAATAAACTTCTCAAAATAAAGACTCAAATGGATAGTATTTGTTATTAAAAAAAAAAAAAAAAAAAACGAATAGTATTTGGTGTGAATTCTCTAGTCCGATTATGAACGATGTTTAGAGATTTGATTATACCTCTCTCATCGGTTAAAACTTTTGAAATGAGTGGTTACATTATTCCTAGATAATTTGATATCAAAGCCATAGGTCCTCGCTCTGAAAGGGACAATAATAATTCACATGTTATTTAAATTGATATTAAAAAATTAAAATTAAGATGAAGATTCTTATTATTGGGTGAGTCTGTCGTTGAGGGTCTCTACCGATAAATCTCCTTTTTTGACCATTGAGATTTAATCGAACGGTTGAAAACGTTATTAGTGTACCATATTATCATACACCTTACCTCATATTACCCTTCCCACCCAAAGTCTTCTCCTTCGTTGGCAACTTTCCTGCCACCGACGACGGACGCAGGCGACCCACTCTCGATGCCGGCGACCCACCTCAGGGCCCCCACCACCGGCCTCAGCCCCGGCCGGCCCCCACCCCATTTCTCTCCTCTTCCCTTCTCTCTCCCTCGACCCCCCCCCCCACCACTGGCCCCAACCCTGCCGCCCCCACCCAGCCTCGGCCGCCGGTGACCCCCTTTCTCTCTCTTCTCTTCCTTCTCTCTTCTCTCTTCTCTCCCGCGGCCCCCCACCCCCAGCCGCCCCCCCCATCCCCTCGGCCCCTGCCCCAGTCGCCCCCCACCCAGCCCCGGCCTTCAGGAGCCCCCCCGGCGAGAGGGGAAGAGAGAGAAAGGGGAAAAGAGGGAGAGGGGGGTCGCCAGCGGCCAGGGCTGGGTGGGGGGGCGGCCGGGGCTGGGGCCGGTGGTTGGGGGGGGGGCCTCGGGAGAGAGGAGAGAAGAGAGAGAGAGAAGATAAGAAAGAGAAAGGGGGGTCGCCGGCGGCCGGCGGTGGGGGGGGCCGGAGGTGGGTCGCTGGCGTCCATCGTCGGCGGCGGGAAGATAGTCGGCGACGGAGAAGACTTGGGGTGGGAAGGGTAATATGATGTAAGGTGTATGATAAGTATGGTACACCAACAACGTTTCAACCGTTCGATTAAATCTTAACGGTCAAAAAAAGGAATTTACCGGTCTTCAAAGGGTCTCTACCACAGACTCTCTCCTTATTATTTTTCCTTTTGTTTATTTATTTTTACTTGGTTTCTTTTTCTTTCTTTTTTTTTTTTTTTTTTTTGTAATATTCTAGGTTTGGGGGGCTGGTGGAAAATTTAAACTGTTCTAGATTTGATTTAAAACTGTTATAATCGCCAAAAAAATCTTGTCTTCTTGTTCTATAGAATGGATTCTCAAATAAAAAAGAAAATTCAGGTTTGATTCTATTTGCCACATAAGATAATCTGCATTTGCAGGTTTCTTTTTGTTGGAATATTTGGAGAGCAACTTATTTCTGTTCACTTATTTTTTTAAAAACTAAAATTTGGCAATTAAATTTGGTAAAAAAATAAAAAATAAAAAATTGGAGTTTGTGATACAAGAGAAATGTACAACTTACATGTAACTTTAGGCAACTAAAAGTGCCAATATATGCTTTTCCAAAAAAAATTCCCCCCCCCCCCCCCCCCCCCCCCCTCTCCTGCAGTGTTTAGGTTATATATGACGAGGATTTAAAACATGGCGCATAAAACGGTTTAGTAGTTGCCACTTATATCCAAAAAAAAAAAATGTTTAGAAATAAATAACTAAAATTTATATTAACTATGATTCGCCTACAAAAATATATATATATATATATATTAACTATGATCCCTAGCAAAATAAAGAAAAAGGCAATTTACATACATAATTTAATAATAATTTTATATTTGATTTGTTATAAGAAGTAAAATTCAAATATTTTCATCTTTAGATTAAAAAAATGAAAAAAAAACTAAATAAGAAATAAATAAAGAAATACACGACCATCTTCAACTTCATGCCAATGCCATGAATTCATGGATGAATTTTTGTTTTGTAATGAATTATTAAGCCACATTTAATTTTTGAAATTAGTATATATGATTCTGTATCTTTAAAGAAAATACTTGAGAACATCATCGATATTAAACATTACAATTAACTAAAAACAGCTCATCTTTACGGATTTTACATTATGAAACATTCCGACAAAATTTTAATCACTTTGTGATTTTGGTGTTCTGTAGTTTTGCCCAAGACATTAGATTAAAGAAGCTAGCCAACAGTTTTTTATTTTATTTTTTTCGTTTTTTTGAAAGAAAGCAACTGCTAAATTAATTGTTCAAAGTCAACTAGAAACAAGAGAGTGACTCGTGTCCTAATAGAACCCTTTTCTAACCACACCTTAATCCTTACATAATAAAACAAAGTGTTCTTTTAAATTGTTTGTCACATTATTACGGGTTAGGCAAACTCAGCCCATTACTTTTCATCACTTGCATTTATCAATCCCTTAATTGTCCTCTCCTGCCATGATTTCTTTCTTTTCTTTTCTTTTCATTTCTTTTTCTTTTTCCCTGAAAAAGGAGGATTATAGATATAAATATTGATATACCCAAATAATCTTGCAGGGATGAATGTCTTTCTACGTAATATATGAATCCCTCATATAATAGTTTGCCTATATTCCTTGACCAATGTAATAAAAGTGACTCGAACCCAAACATTTAACAAGGAGGACGAATATTCTATCAACTCATTTATTTACTTTCTTTGCACTCCCTCTCTATTTAATTAAAGAAGACAATGTTAAAAAAAAAAAAAAAAATGTATACGACTGTCCTCTCCAAATAAGAGTATCCATAATTATTAACATACTTGGGTACTGATAAAGTAAGAAAATTACATGCCTTAACTACTTCTCGGTGGTTCCTGAAATTGTTATACAACCGAAGGAACGTGGGAATAGGATGGGCACCATCTAATTCCCCCTTTTTAAGAAAAAAATAAAAATAAAATATATATATATATATATATATATAATAGAAACGATGCTAGTTGTTCAGGAATTTGGTCAGAAAAGTAAATATATACTAGCATGGTTACGAGTAAAAAATATTTCACTAAGAATATTTTACACATTGGTATTGTAAGTAACCTTTCCCTTTCATTTGTCGCAATTCTTCTACTCTTTGGAGTAATAGCTTTGTATAAAAGAGAAGAGTTAAGCTACTTGAACCGTTCAGAAAGTCTTTTATCACTTCTAAACTAGGCAGCACAATATAACACTCAACTAATTGGAGCCTTTACTGTCTACACTAACTAGGGATGCACACGGTCTGATCCGATATCTTTGATGGGATTGAATTGTTTTAACTGTTTTTTAAAAAATAAAATCATATTTAATTAGACCATTTCATGTTTTCAAATCAGATCATTAGGGAGTGGTTTAGTCCGATTTGGACTGTGATTTTGATCTCATAATTAGGCCAATTTTTTGGCTTAAATAAGAACTGTCGAAGTGACTTTTTAATTTTTTTTTTCTAGGGTTTTGTGACTATGTTTTGTAAGCCATTGTATGAATTTTGAAAATTTGACAATATATATATATATATACACACATAATACTACATTTCATGTTTCACAAACTCAAAGTTTAAATTAAAATTCAAATAGTAACAATATAACACGTACACGCGTTACATTTATCTTCAATATAATCATCATCTCCAAGTAAACTAATGTGTCGGCACTTTGTGCAAGTAAATGACACTTCACCAAACAAAAAGGAATGTCATGTACAAATCAAGTTCCTTACCAAAATGATTATATGCACCAAAGTTATATATACAGATAATTTGTCTATCTGGCCTTTAATTAATTGAGAATTTAACTTTGCATTGACTCAGCTAACACAAAAATTAACATCTTAACTAGCAAATTAATGTCTCTTTTGTCTCGCATGGGCAAATCTGCCTCCCCTTTTGTACATCTTCTTTGCTTGAAATTTGAGGTTTCAATTTTGGCCCGATTAGATTGATTTGTGATGATGATATTTAACTTAATGGCTCAAATTATATGCTGCTTTCTCGATGTTATTAATTGCTTAACATATTAATTACCTAACCTTGCCGTCTAAGCATAACAATATTCCTCTTTTTAATAATACATTTGTCCATCCCATCAAATTATAGTTAATAGCAAACTTTCCTTAAAAAAATTTAAAAAAAATATGAAAATACTAAAACTTGAGATTAAATTTGATCCTCTCGGCTGATCAAAAAATGGCTTTGTAATCATGGTGATAAGTATAATTTAGTGATATTTTTATATGTGATTTTATTATAAGGTACAGAGTTTGATAAAATTTCATTATCTCAAAAGAATAACAATAACAATAACAATACTAATAATAAAATGACTTTGTGATAATGTTTTGAGGCAAAAGGGAAAAAGACATTAGAGATTTGGAGATATATATCCACTTCTAGGTTCAGAGAAGCATGTGACGCAAATATTGTAAACTAGCCCATAAAATTATTTTAAACTAGCCCATATGATAACACAAAGTCTGCCCAATATTAATATACATTTGAAAAAAGTTAGTATGTTCATCAAGTAGGATTCTGGACTTTTCCTAATAATTTCGGCCACCCTCGTATCATTCTTTAACCGCCACCATAATTAAACTGACCATTATGCGAAACCCGCGAAAGCTATAAATATAATAATTTATGTTTTACAAACCAAAAATATACATATATTTCACCTACATGAGTTTGTGGTATTAGATGAATATATACTCTTCCTTCGTAAGAGCAGAATCTAACATGGGTTGAATCCCGATCACTAATAAAATAGTGGATCTCAAAGGTGAGACACACTTAATGTGAGTAATGAATATCGAATTTCAGTTTCCTCTTTATATCATCGTATGTTTCAATACTGTCGTCTTTTATCTTGCTATCCTTGATCAGAACTCTACGACTTATAAAGAATATTTGAAGATTTATGTTTCTTTCTATTTCTCGTATTGCGAGAGAGATATTGGTGTCGAATAGTCATGAAAATGTGTATAAGGTGGTGCAATATTGTGGGGGGACTAGGAAAACTACTGTCCCACAACAATCTTAAGCTTGTGATTTTCACTCATGGAGAAGTTGGTGATCAAAGAAAAAGGAGTTGCAATTTATGGCTTCTATCCAAGCTTTATTACGAGACTCGTACTGATCTATGATAATGAAAAGATAGTCACAGCACCCGAGACTATCCTTAACATAATTCTTCTCAATTTTTTTATTATTGTTATTGTTATTATTAGTTTAATTGTTGATTTGAGTTTCATCCGACACGACTTATAACATGCTTTTATTTGAGTGGTTACATTCGAAGTGACCCCATTTCTGACTCTTCTTATAGAAAATAATAAAAACCTAATATGCTCATTCTAGTTGGTACTTGGTTCGATCTACTTCCATCAAATAGAACTAATGGGCAAAAGTAGAAGTATTATTTGCTTTAACCGAGCTAACTACAATTTGGTCTATCTCTCAACATGAATAAATATTATATTATATATATATATATATTGAGTATATAAAGGAATTATGGAAGGCTGAAATTCATTGTGAAAATACAGATCATCGCAGTGTTTTAACCGCAAAATGTTGGGAAATGAAGAGGCTGTTTTCACGCTGGTGCAGCTTCAGGCCCAGTTCAAGTTGGCCCGTTTGAAAGAAACGGGCCTTAGCCCAAGGGAAGGCCTTTTGACTAAATAGTTTCACTTGTTAAAAGAGACATCTTCTTTCTCTTGTTATATCTGGGTGTCTGAGAAATTTAGTTACAACTATGTAATAAATAAAATAAAATAAAATCCTTTTAAAAGGGTTATTTTGAGTGTAATAAAGAAAATGAAATAAAATCCTTTTAAATGGGTTATTTTGAATGTAATAACTCGCATTCAAAATCCATAAGGTACTAATCACTCACATAATAACTTAATCCATAAGGCTTTACCCAAGTAGCCATACTAGAATCCTTCAAAAATTTTGTCATTTTGTCCCTCTTTTTTCTTCTTTAGCGCCTCTTAAATTTTAAGTTCTTAATTTAATTTTCATAACTCGTTAAATATTTTCATTTAGTTTTTACTTTTGATTAACTCAAGTTTCTCTAAGCCAATTTTCTGACTTGGTCCGTGGTGAAGAGCACCTAATATATATGTGTGTGTGTGTGTATATATATATATGTATATGACAGTGAAACTATACTATATAACGCGAGAATATATAGCTAAAGGGAATATAAACTTGTACTATAAATATCCTAATTCGCTTCATGAAAATGAATTTGTTGACCATCAAAAAATGAGTTGTCGTACACATTGTAGAAACTAATGCCTCTTGGAGCCAATTATATAATGTCATTCTACATTACTTTTACGAAACAAAAAGGTTTCTTCCAATAATATGTATATCTATTGATTAGACAGATGTACGTAGATTGTTAAACCGCAATTAATTAAGACATTTATCTAGATCTTTTTGTGAGTACTTCTAAAGAATAAAATGCAAACTCAAACTCAAACACTCATTAATTTGCCGTGCCCATAAATGTGTTGTTGAGATTTTGTATAATTGATTATTTATCTAGTTATTATTTTGTAATTATTTTTAATGTAGATGTGAATGAAAATGATTTGAATCCCATATTTCAAGTTGATATTAGAGACATGTCAGAGTCAATATTAGAGCTATTCAAATTTCAATTTGTGTGTGTGTATATATATATATATATATATATTATCTTTATATATAATGGGGCAACAAACAATATATATTCTTGCGTCTCAAAAAGATAATCATATATATATGCACACCCAAATTCTAGTTGTCGTTTTCTTAAGTAGTTGTAACTTGTTGAAATCTCCATTTTAAGCTTTTACATTATCTTTTTTCTGACTAGTCGTTTTAATTAGTTCCTTAGATAGAGATCATGCATATCGTATAGCCATATATTTTTTCTCTGCCCTCATATATCAGTTTGATCATAAATGCAGTTTTCTTAGACTTTGACTCAATCTCTCTCTCTCTCTCTCTCTCTCTCTCTTTCTAAGCACATAAATGGGAAACTCTAGTCACAAAGTAAAGCAAGTTTTTAGTTAGTGTCTTTTGCTCTAATCCCAATAGAGTAAAAGACGTTCACATTTATTGGTCGTCATACGCTAAAAAGAAATAAAGTAAGATATCTAGTTAGGGCACATTGGCATTGATCGAAATGCCAAACAATATATATTATATATATATATATAGAGGATATGGATGAGAATTTTTAGTAAACATTTCAATATTTACCGATTCATATATATAAACCAAACTTAAATTTAATTGATGATAAGATTATTAAATGGACTTGAGATAGAATTCATCTTGCAAAAATTAATTTTTATATATAAGTTCTTCAATTTATATATATATAAATTATACAACAATCTAAAAATAATAAGCTGATAATGTATACAAATTCAACTTCGAATAAAGACATCGAAATGTTTACGCGTCTCAATTACATTGTCAAACATTTATTTAGTGCACGTTGACTTCTCATTATAATCTTCTAAAATTAATTAACTATATTTCAAGTACTGAGTTTTAACTGGCTGGCCGGTTCAAAATACAAATAGACTTGTTCATAATTATGAGTGGATCAAAAGTACACTTTGGTGTCAATTCAAAGTCAAAAAAACTATTTATTAATTATATGCAGGACGGAGAGAGAGAGTTTGTTTATTTCTTGTTGCTTCTCTTTCACTTCAAAGCAAAAAATATATATATGTGTGTGTGTGTGTGTATGCATATATATATATATATATATGCATACTTTACTTTCATTATAGGGTAATTAATTAAACCTTTGTTTTTGGCTGCCTTTTGTATCCCTATCGTCCACGTGTATTGCATATAAAGCACAGTAATGTTTGACTTTACCTCATACTTCATTTTGTCATCCCAATAAATCTCTCTCTCTCTGTCTCTCTCTAAACCACAAACACTTGTTCTTGGGCCTTTTCACACACTTGATGAATTTGAGGTACAGTAGTGGCGTGGCATACGGAGAAAGTGCTCAAATGATCATGATAATAAACTTTCACGCTATACAGTCTTGTAGTTTGACTTCGTGATTATATTCATCATCGCAAAGCATAGATATCATAAAATATATTCTAGGTAAAATGATTTTTTTTTGTTTAAATAAAAATTATAAAAAAAAATCAGTGTCTGTCTTTAATTTTCACCAAACGTCATTTTGAGAATCTATTAAAATCACGTGCATAATAAAAAGAGAATCAATTCACATTCTCGTCAACTATCGTAAAGATCGATCCATGAACTTCATATAGACATAAGTTGTATGAGTTAGTGGACCAAAGAAACAAAACGTTTCTTCTTTAATTTCAAAGACATTCCAAAATGGTGTGTGGGTTTTGGAATTATGTATTCTTTTAATTTTTCTTTTTCTTTGTTGTAAGATCAGACAAGAATCGCCCTTCACTTGTCAAACTTCAATGGCCCTAATAAACGCACACCCCCTCTCCTTTCCCTCTCCTTTCCGCTACAAATGATAACAATTGTTCCCTACTAGTGGTACTCATGTCCCACTAGTAGACGTCTCCAATTAGACAGTCCAACGTGTAGTTTCCTCATTGGTCGAAATAAGTCGGTGACGTATCGCAAATGTCCATGCAAATGTACCATGCAGGGGACCCCTACAATATGTATGTATATATATATATATATATGTGTGTGTGTGTGTATAATTTAATTGAGAAAAAAAAAAAAAAAAAGGAAGAAGAAGAAGAAGAAGAATTCTTAAAGGCATTACGGCACTGCTAGCAATATTGTAGTACTATTGATGCCACACGATTGGCATCTTTGAGTGGTACATTTAATCCATTCTTTTGACATTTTTTTTTTTTTATTAAAATTCTTTTGGTCAGCACGGCATGCTGGCCAGGTCACACACACCACCAAAAAGCCGTATTTGAATATCTCACCCCATTCAGCTGTACTATTCTTCTTGCTCTCATCACATTCACGTATATGTAATTTCATTATCACATACACACACACACCACTCCTTAATTACTTAAGATATCCCCGTGGAAATGGGATAATGCTTTTCAAAAACCCTACATTTTGACATGCGATCTCTGATCATGCATGAAGACCACTTATCCCGACCGAACGCTAAAAATTGGACAGTGTATTATTGTATCGCGGGTTGGAGATCCTCAAGAAATTTTTTTTGATAGTATTGTCATATTTGCTTCATAAGTGACATCCGATCAGCATGCGTTTGATTCGAATATGTGAAATTATCGTTAGACTATACTTGTAATTATAGCTTGACATTGAATTTGAACCACTATACAAACTACCATCATATGCCAGTTGCATTATTATCTACAAGTTGAAAAATTATATGACACTGCAGATTGCTGGCGCAGCTACACTACTATACGTGTAGGTCAATAATATGTGACTAGAATAGTATCAAGTTAAAAAAAAAAAAAAAAAAACATAATTCTTCCAAAAAAAACAAAAAAAAAGTGTGCCTGGTGTATAGGAGATATAATATCGTTACGTAGTGGCTCATGATCCTATATATAAGAGGAAAATTAGGGGTCCATATTGGAACAACTGCACTAAGTTCTTTATTTTTTAGACATATAATCACTAGTGTTGGCCTTTGGAAAGAAAGTAAAAAAAAAAAAAAGAGTGACTTTCGGCAATGGACGGAACAAAAAGACATGTATATTTGGATTTGACACAAAGAAAATTGGGGTTGCTTTGCCAAGATCAGAAGGTCCTTCTCCTCCTTATGGTAAAATATAAAAGCGTGTAGTGGCCACTGCCCAAATACAGTATACTTTCACTATATATGTATATATATGTATATATATATATATTTCTATATGTCATGTAACGTAAGAGATAAGAACCACCCAAATATTTTATTATTATTATTATTATTATTTTCTCAAGAAGCAGTTGTTTATTCATCAAGACATTTTATAGCAAGAAAGATAATTAGAGAAGGGAAAAGCATAAATGCCATTGCCAGATTTAGGCAAGCCTCTGGCTGAAGCCTTAAGCAAATTCTTGAAAATTTATAAATATATATTATTTACATCTGTATTATATGCCACGTGTAATGGAATTATTTTCATCTTTCTTTAATATTTTGTTTCAACCTACTTTTGGGAACTTCCTTAATTATTTGTTGAAAATTAAACCCTACCACTAATACTAATTCCACCAATTAGGGGGTGTTTTGATTATTGTTATTCTGTGTTTTGCTAAATTCCTTTTTTTCCCCTAAAGAAAATTTTAAAAAAATCATTGGAAAAGGGTGGGGCACAATATTTAAATCTGAAGAATTATGCTTATTGGTGGGCTACTGACTTAAATTAAGAAGAGAAGATTTAGATGCGTCACACGTGTCGGCCTATCAGCGGTGTACTTACTTTAGATTAAAATATTGAGAAAAAAAAAAAAAAAAAAGGATTTGTGGAATAACACATGCCCTTAATTTATTCGAGCTTAATGATGGGTTAGACAACGATGGTTTTTGATTGATTTACACCAAAAGGGTCATAAAAAGAATAGTATTTAATTCAGGAGATTCTCTTCATACAGAATTCTTTACCAATATTGTTCATTTATGACTTAACAAAGACATAGTGTTTGTGTATTGTCATTTCAAGAGAGAAAAAAAAAGTCTTAGTGCACCTCATGTAGAATAGTATATATGTAAATATATATATATATATGTATATGTATATGTGTGTGTTGTGTGCATTTTTAAGTGAAGATAATGTTTAGTTTGGAAGGAAAAAGTAATAATATTTGAGTAAGTTGTTTTTATAAAGGATCATAATTGATCGAATTATGAAGGATTATAGTTTTCCAATCACAGCCACACTAAAATTAATTAATTAATTAAGAACTTAAAAGAGGCCCTGACTTCTAAGATAAGTTTTATAATTACAGCAAAAAAAAAAAAAAAAAAAAAGTATTGATTAAAACTACTCCCTCTCTTCCACAAAAAGGGAAAATAAAAAAAGGGAGAGAGAGAATTTTTAAACAACCACATTTGACAGTTTGGTTGGTATTTAAGCATTATTTTATGTTGAAAACAAAGTTCAAATATTCTATTCTTATATAGATTTTGATATATTATCCCCACATCATGTCAACTTCAATTTAACACGACTAATAATTGGTAATATTATGTGCTACCATTAATATGATTTATTAACATTTCTTGAAGACTAGCTAGGCCGTAAAATTTTTGTGAAGTTAACTATGCTTAAGCAAAGAGAAATAGCTTTTGGCATTCCATCTAGTTATATATATATATATATATATGATTCAAAAGAATTATCAACTCAAATTTACAAAAGTTTTAAAATCCGATTAACGCTCGAAAACTCAGTTAAACGACGCATATATTGCGGGATCAATCTCTTCCACATTTAACATTATAGAAAAAAAAAAAAAAAAAAAAAAAAGGAACAAGAAAACAAAAAAGAGGTACTTGATTTTAAATTTGAAAATCAACAACGCCATATCAATGAAAAATCTACAAAAGTAAGGTACAACAAGATAAGGGATAATGGAAGAAATTTTTTCATTTTATTTTGCAAATATATTTATATATATATATATATATTTTTAAATTTTAGGTTCATGATGTAGGAATTTTTAGTACAAACAATAATGTTGGGAGAAGCTGAGTAGGTGTAGGGTATCAATTGTCCTTTTTTTTCCACCCTCCTTGAGGGCCATCCTTCTGTTTATCCACAATCGATAGGTACATCAGTACCAACGTGCACGAACTCATATTTTCACAACTCTCAACTTTTTTACATTTTCTGCACATCTTATGGAAATTTTTTCATCATCCACACACACACATTTACATACATACATACATACATACATACATACATACATACATATATATATGTATTCTTGTGAATACCAAACAAAAATATAGCCACTATGATGAGTTCCATGTCGATAGAAAGTAAGGACTTCTAGTAACTTATAAGTGTCACAAGTACTCTTTCGGTCAGCAATTGTCTGAAAATGAAGTCGGCTTATAGGTTCACTAAAATTCTTCCTCCTCAAAACTCTTATGATCTATATGTCTTGTACTCTCTTAATATTATATATGTATTCTTTATAAATATATATATATATATATATGCATAGTCCAAGATAATCCATGTACATCAGCCAACCACACCCTGCTTATCTCTCCTCCTTACCCAAGTGGATTTTTTCTTTTGCATTGACCACACACACATGATACATTTTTATTTTTATTTTTATTTTTTTTCTCTTTTTTAAAGAAAGATCATACACATACATTTCTACCATCATTATTTAGGGAACTTATATGCATGCATGCTAAAACTTACCACACAAAGAGGTGTAACTTTTTTTTTTTTTTTTCAAAAGAAAAAATCATAGAGAGCATTATACATTATTTTTCTTTATCGTGTAGTATGACTTAATAGTACAAAATTATAGAAATGTACTATATCCAATTGCAATGTCTATTCACACATATAATGTTTTTATATATATTTTTGTTTCTTTCTCAACCTAGCAATATATCTTAGACGACATCTATATACCTAACCTGTGTACATATGCATGATGCATGCATGTGTTTCAAATGAAACAAAAGTTATTAATTTTTTTTTTAAAGTTAAACTTAATAATAGTGTTGAGTCCTTTGGGATCGTCTCTCTTGTGGACAGTATTTCTACTTTCATTTAACTTATAAAATATATCTGTAAACATATATATATATATATATATATTTTTGGTTGAATATATATATATGTTTGGTTACATATATATATATATATATTAACTCACATGTCAAACCTTTTTATTAGTGTACATACATATATGTATATATCCCTTTAATATTGAGGCAACACATACCACCCATTACGTAGACAAATATTTATTTGCCACAAGTGCATGGCTGTGGAGTAGTACTATATATAGATACACCATGTAGATATATTTATATATATTTAGATATATAATAATATGAGTTTGTGGAAGAAGATAAGATAAAGGTAAGACGGGGGGGAAGTGGCTGGCTAAAAAAGCAGTATACAATAGCTAGGAAACCAACAAAGCAACAGATAAAATAAAACAAAAGAACACTTAAAACAATAAATAAAAATTCCTTAAAAATAAATTTATAAAAAAAAAAAAAAAAAAAAAAAAAAAAAGGATAAGGCCTTATAAGAAATGCCACTTAAAAACGCTCAATTGAAAGGGCCCCCAAAATTTGTCCTTTTGTTTTTTTTCATGTGTTGTTCTTAACTTAAGATTATGCACTCTTTTTCCTTTTCTTTATATGAATTGCAAAGCAATCAATCAATCTTCGAAGAAAAAAAAAAACTAATTCTATACAAAAATGTGAGATTTTAATTACTCCATATATATGTACTAGAAAAAGGTATTAAAATTGTAAACCAAATAAATGAGAATTTAATATTTTTTTTTCTTCTTCTTTTATGGTAGTAGTAGAACAAAATTGAGAGGGGGGGGGGGGGGGGGGGTTTATTTTAGTTATATAAAAATATATGTATATGTAAATATGTGGTGGGGTATATTTTTTGATGTAGTGGGGAGGGTGGAGAAATTCTGCTTTTTGCAGGGGTACTGCTCCAATTATTTTTGTCATATGAGAAGTAGACAGGCAATAATGGCTGGATTTTGTTTCTTCAATTTGAAGCAGGGGACCCCTGCACCCCCCCTTCTCTCCACCTCCAAGGGCCCTCTTCTGATGATATTTCTCTTCTTCCCAATTATTGTCCTCATTTACTCCTTTCTCTTCATTCATACCCCTCCTCTCCCTCTCCCTCTTCTTCTTCTTCCTTCTTCCTTCTTCCTTCTTGAGAGCTTTATTATTTCTAGTTCTCTTTTAAAACATTTCTAATTTTGTTAGAGTGGTTGCCATAAATACATATATATAGACACTTTATTTATATATATATCTATACACACACAAACATTTGTGTCAAAATCTGATCAAACAACAAACAACATAATACTAGGCTTAATTGGATCCTAAAATCTAGAGAAATCAAGTCAAATCTCTTTCAAGTTTCTGTAAAAGTACGTGCAAATTTCATATCCCGACCCCTAGTCATAGTACCATTTAGTGGGAGGTTCTGCTGCGATTTTCTCATCTCAGCCGCCTATTCTTTTCCTGTTGTCTCAGTTTTACACATGTCCTTTTTCCTTATCTTTCATTTGCCGGTCCTTCCTTCTAAAGTGACACAGATCTAGTTCTGCTTATTAAGTTCTTAACTGCTTTAGTTCTGCTCTTCCATATGTCGTCATTTCATTTATCTTCCTTTGAAATCTTTTAATGTGATGTCGTCTTTTAGAAAATCTAAAATTCACCCCACAATAAGTTAAAAAAAAAAAAAAAAGGTGTAGAATTTTTTTTTAATGTTTATAATTATGATTGTTGGCATTAATAACATGAAGAATATTTGTAGTGACTAGTTGTGGAGTATATTAAAATTGGAGGACAAACCTTAAACTTTTGTGATGGATTATCATCATGTTTCACTTTTTTCCTATTTCTATCGGTTTTTTTCTTTTTACCCATTAATGTGTTAGAGAATTAGTACAATAATTGGCTGCTTTCTATACCATACTGTGTCTACTATAATTAGCTAAAGTGTTGCAACCTTCATAATTTTAGTATGTGTACAAACTAGAAGGACAAGTAAGTCGTTTATATACGGTTTTTTTATAACCTCTATTCGAGAATATGTCAAAAGAAAATAAGTACATTGACATATGTTCATTTTGAACATGGAAAATATCAGAGCCACACCCGTGGTGAAGTTATGAAAAGAAGTAACAAATAAAATAACAATGTTTATATTACCTTCAATGAAAATGTTAATGTAAATTTGTATCTGATGTAAAAAAAAGTGTCAAAGTGCATGGCATAGTAGATATACTATATTGTCTTATTTTATATTGCAATGCAAAAATTATATCAAATAATATATCTGCTCCGTTTGGTGAAACGGTTTGAGTTGGTTGACTTTTTAAAAACTAGTTATAATTTTTGTTGACTTTTCAGAAAAAGACAAAATAAGATGAAAAATTTGAGTTTAACATGTTTCACCAAACGGAGCACTAGTTTCTGTCATAATTTTAAATTTGAAACTTGCAATATCTAGTACTTTTACTATTCCAAATGTAACATTATTTCAAATGTTATATCTAGGTTTATTATCTTAAAATAATTTCAAAATGACAATATTACAATGATGGAATAAAGACAAGTCAATATATCATCCAATAGTAATCAAATGCAAGATTTGATATGTGCTATATATATTTGATTATAAATTTGCTACCAATTAAAGTAATTATAAAATTTAGTATTAGAAATAATAATACTACATTGAAGAGTAATATTTTTATTCAAATGTCAAAATTTGGTTTCAGTACATAAATTTGATAATGCATGAGAGATACTCTTACTATAATAAAACTTTTGAAATTAAGAAAACAACTAATACAAACCAAGAAGTATGACAAACTTACAACTCTTACTCAATGCAGTCTAAATGACATAATGAATTACCATTTTCTGAAAAAATTAAAAAAAAATTCAGTTGCTAGGAAGACGTGAACCTTTGGCTTTATTATATTCTAAATTGCAAGTTTTTCTATTATTTTTTTATGTGAATATATCTATCTTTATTATTAATTTGATATATTTTTAACTAGAAAAATACTCCTTGTATACTTTTAAAGGTTTGTTTGACATGGTTTATTGGGTCTGTTTTTGACATGGTTTATTGGAAGTTGCTTTTGGCTTTTTAAGTACAAAAACTATTGCATTTAAAAGTTTCAATGATCTGACAGAAGAATTTAACTTTGCAAAAGAGTTTTTAGTTTAAGCTAGAAAATGTAACTACAAAAAAAAAAAAAAAAAAAAAAAAAAAAAACACTCTTCTTATAGATTTCGAAACTTAGTAAAAAAAAAACATTATAAATATTCACTATAACATTTTCATTGTTTATTAGATAACTTTAAAAACATTTTAATATAATTTTTTTAATAATATGGCTTCAGAAACTTTTTTTTTTTTTTCAATAAACTTTTACTTCTATTCTTTTATTGATTACAAAAAAAAAAAAAAAAAAAAAAAAATCCTATGCAAAACGGACTCAAACTTTAGTATAATTTCTTGCCAATAATGATGAATTTAGAACCGAATTTAGAAAATACCTTTTTCTATAAAAACTATTGTGGTGCACATACTGTGTGTGTGTGTGTGTGTGTGTATATATATTTCCTTTCAAAGGGCAGACATGATTATGATCAATGCATCGAAATATGATGTGTTAAAAAAAAGGTTTTAATATACTTGTATATTTGGACAAGCAAATTTCACAGTTATACGGCTACAATGTACGTCTCAGAGACTCTCACTCACTCTTAGACAAATGAATCAAATTTCTGCCATTCCCATTTGAAAATTAAGTTTTAAAACAAAATCAAATTATTTTCATTTGAAAACTTTCATGCGTTTTTTGGTGTCACTGTTGTCGTTAGGGATCACAAAAAAACAGTTATATATTGAATATTTGCAAAACATGATTATATATATTTTTTTAAACTTGAAGATGAGGGATTGGAACAATTTTTGATGTAATCAGATAAGTTATTGCCACACTAGATTATACCTACCATCACATATTTATCTAATCTAATAACACGAAAACAAAAAAAAAAATTTATTACTTGTCATTAAAAAATGAACGGTGAACTATTATTTACATATTTCACTTTACAAAGAAGAGAGTTATTGCATGCATAGCTTCACAATAATCACATGATTTTATTATAAGGTAAAAGGTTTGAATTCCTGCCTCAAGTTAAAAAATAAAAATAAAAAAAGAATAAATATAGGTTATAATAGATCGAAGCAAATTAGATTAGTAATAAACAAATAAATATAGAGAGGGGGGTGGGGTTTTGAGTGGAGCTTATGGGGGGCATAATGCTGATTTTCCGTTTTGGGTAGTCAAGATTGTTGCCGAATTTGGAATGGAACGGCAACAAAAAAGTTGGGCAGAGATACTTTCGGTCACGCCTCAAAACAACCGACAAATCTCTCCTCTCTTTCTCACGCGCCAACACATGCACAATACTTTCACTCTATATATATATATATATATATATATATATTTATATTACACTGCAAAAGTACCAGTATCATTATGGGGATAAGCAATAATAATATAATTTGATATATAACAGAATAACTTAACTATTATACATATTGTCACGCAGAGACAAAAAAGGGAAGGAAAAAAAAAAAAAAAAAAAAAGTGAAGTGGAAGGAGTTGTTAAGAGAGAAAACAAAAACAATTAACTCCTCACATTAAATATATTAATTAGTCATCAATTTCCTCACCACGAGAGGCAAAAATGGGAAATGATCATATGATCAGAATTAATATATATATATATATATATATGTAGATATCATCCTGATCACGAGAGATTAATATTCCGGTTTAATGCAGGTTATCATTATTATTATTATTTATTGCCACTACGTGTATGATCTGCAGCAGATATGAGAGGCTCGGTTTCTTGTGTGGACGCTGATTTGATCATGATCACAATCTGTTCAACGTCATCACCACCATTAACTCCCTTAATCTGGTTATTACCCTCCTTAATCACGTGCGTAGTCGCGGTTACCGCTTCCGGCGACCACAATGGCGCAGACGAAGGCGAAGATGAAGATGATATGGGCAATAACGGTGGAGAATTAAGTAGTGTCCTAGTACCAGTAGTGTTACTGTTCTTGTTATTAGTAGAAGTAGTAATATTGTTTTGATCGGTCTGTGTGAGCTCTCTTGCTCGCTCGACTTGGACCATCCAATCCGTGGTGCAGAGGACGTAAATCATGAGCAAAGCGCAGGTACCTTGAGCCGCAAGCAAACCAAGCCAAAGCCCGGCAAAGCCCATCTTCGTCACAAACCCCATGAAGATGGCCACGGGCATTCCCACCAAGTAGAACGACCCCAAGTTGATGTTGGCTCCAATAGTAGGCCTGGCGCTCCCTCTCAGCACCCCGCACCCGGTGGTCTGCGGGCAGTTTCCGAGCTCGCAGAGCCCCGCTATCGGCAGCGCCAACGCGGTCAGCTCCAACACCTCGGCGTCGTCGGTGAAAAGCCTCCCCCACCGGTGCCTCATCGAGGTGGTGAACAACATAGCCATCAGGCCTAACCCGGCCGCGCAGCCCAGCGACACGATCATCGACACCCTCGCCTTCGCCGGGCGGTTGGCGCCGAGCTCGTTGCCGACCCGGGCGGAGACTCCAAGGCTTAGGGATGAAGGAAAAACGTAGACCAATGAAGTCGTCTGGATCAGAATCCCCATGGAGGCCACAGTCGCCTTGGGGTTCGCCAACAGACCGCACAACAGAATCATGAACTCGTACCACCACCACTCGAGACAAACGGAAACACAAGTTGGGATGGCCAAGGACAGCAGAGAAGACCAGCCTTTGAGACAGTCGGAGCTAGGAGAAACCCAGGAGTCTCTGTACACGCCGGAGAAGTAGACGAACGCGAGCAAGAAGAGGAACAGGTTTAGGTTGGTCCAGACCATGGCTATGGCGACGCCGGAGATGCCCATCTTGAGCTTGACGACCAAGAGGAAGTTGAGCGGGACGTGGAGGAGGACGGAGACGGCGGAGCAGTAGGTGAGAGGCAATGTGATGCTCTGAGTGCGGAGGTAGATTCTGAGAGGGTGGAGGAGGGAGAGGAAGAAGAGGTCCGGGATGGAGAAGAGGATGAAGGTGTGGGCGATGGAGGAGATCTGGTCGTCTTGGCCGCACCAGAGGAGGATGGACTTCATGTTCAGCCACATGAAGGAGATGGGGACGGAGGTGGAGAGGAGGAGGAGGACTGTTCGTTGGAGAGTCAGGCCGAGGAGCTTCCGCTGCTGGGCTCCGAAGGCCTGGCCGCATATGGGCTCCATTCCCATGGCCAGACCGGAGATCACGGAGTAGCCGGTGATGTTGGCGAACCCGATGGAGAGAGACCCGCCGGCCAGCTCCAGCTCGCCCAGGTACCCCAGGAATAGCATGGAGATCATGGCTCGGGAGTAGAGGAGCAGCCCGGTTATCGCCGTCGGCCCGGAGATCTTCGCTATCTCCTTGATTTCTTCCACGGCCTGAAAATCAATCATTAGTATGAGACTTGGGCTTCAGTTGACCAAACAAATAAAAAAAAAAAAGGAAAAAGGTTATTGTTTAGTTCTGTTCATGAGTTAGTGTTTTTATAGTTATCCTGTTGGTCATGGAAAATGGTGGGTCATTATGTGTTGTTTTTTTTTAATCAATATGTATACACGCACACACACATATATGTGTGTGTGTGTGTATAATATACCTCGGAAGGAGTTGGCCATCTGTGAAGTTCGTCATGATCATCACCAGCATGGGGATGGAGATTATCGCTATCATCATCGTCGACAATGGTTTTGTTGGGATTATTCATGAGGAGGGTTTTCTTGGAACAGAGGAATGAGGATATTGGAGATGAGGGTTTCAGGTTACACATAGCTTTTTTTGGTCATGCTATAAAAGTTTCAAGTTTCTGGGTGAAGAAGAAGTTTAGAGAGAGAGAGAGAGAGAGAGGATATAATAATGAGGATGTGTAAAGAGTCTGACTCTTTTTTTTTTTTTTTTTGGTTGGGGGGGGGGGTGTGTGTGTGTTTTGGATTTGTGCTATTTTGTGGGTGCACTCCGAATTAATACAAATTGGACGAAGAGCTACAAGGGTTTATATACGCTTGAGTTGGGTCCTGCCTTTTGAACGTGTCAAAATCTCAAAGAAGTGCTTGTGGAAAAGCGTCTTCTTTAAAAATTATTTGAACAATTCTTATTCAACCCATCTGAAAAGAAAGAGAAAAAAAGAAAAAAAAAAAAAAAACAAAGAAGAAACGAAAAAAAAAAATGCTTGTGGAGGTTGGGGGGCTGACACTCCCCATCTCTCTCTCTTTTTTTTTTTTAATTTTTCAAAATTTATAGAATTTTTTTTTCTCAGTCGTCTTTTTCTTTCATGTCCAAAAGTTCATACACTTTGAGTGGAAGTTAGTAGTACGCTTTGAGAGAGAGAGAAGAAAGTGATCCATAAGTGAAATAGTACAGCTAGATAAGTGATTGGTGCTGAGAATATTAATTTTTAACCGCCACTCTTCAGACAATCACAACATACACACACACATCTTAATAGAACGTAGCATGACACGATAAGTATAAATACGAACACGACACGATTAATAAACGGACCAGAAATCTAAACACGAATTGTTTAATTAATGGGTAGCATGACACGATACGCAAACACGATTATTAAGCGGGTCACGATGGGTTGACACGAAAACAAATCCATGTATGACCCATTTAACACAAAAAATCAATTCACGGCTCACTTAACACGAAACTGGTTTCTGATCCATTTAACACGAAAATTTTGGATAAAAAATCATTTCAAATTCTGAATTCACTAATATAAGAAACTCAACATATTCCTATAAAATATAAAACTAGCAACTAGAATTATTAACTATCCTTAATGATTAAGACAAACATATCTTAGAATAAAACATAAGTCTAAAGTTATAGTTGGTGTCCATATGCAAATCACCATCCAAGCAAGTCTCCAATTGTCACATAATCAAGATTCAATATATTAAGAGAAACATCAAAAGACAACAAAATATTAAAGAAAAAGGAAATGCTTTCTTGCTTGAGAATGATGGCATCTTAAATAAATGGGTTAAACAGGTTAACCATATTAGCCCATTTCTAACCTGTTTATTTTCATGTTAAAAGTGTTGAACCAATTTCAACCTAATTATTAAATGTGCAGTCCAAACTCATTTATTTCGTGTCGTATCGTATACGAAATTATAAGCCCTAGTCACACACCTCCTTTTGGCTTTTGCTGTATTTAGTGGTTTACCTTTGTTTATATCTCTTTATCTTTTCCTGTACATCATAAACCCCAGTACTAGTTATGGATAATGTTTTTAAAAAAACCCCTCGTCCTTTTGTAAACTTCCCATTTCTTTTCACAAGTTATTGCCAACTGGAAGTAGTTAGTTAAGTATAGCATGTATATATATACATGTATAGAGTTCTTCTACATGGGTTCTTGTACCATCTCTGTAACTTTCTTTTAAACAACTTGTAACAAACAGTTGACTTATTTTTAATTTTTCTATAAAATTGTGTGTAACTTAATAAGTTAGTGCAAACAGTATTGTGTTACACATAATTTTATATAAAGTTACAAGAAAATGAACTCGTTGTTACAAGTTGTTAAGAAGAAAGTTACAGTTGAGAGACCATCTCACTTGAGTGAGAGTAGAAAGACCTTACATTTATATGTATACAACTGTATAGTCTTTATTCCTTCTCTCTCTTTCTTTCTATCTCTTGATGTAGAGACATGACAAGGGGGAATATGATGAGTTGGGGTTAGGGGGATATATCTTTACAGGGACAATGGCTGGCTGAGAATTTAGGTGGGCAGGGCAGAGAAAGAATGTGTGTTTGCATGTTCAAAGGCAGCCATGCATGTTCCGTTTTAACACCACCCATGTGATGAAACCCATTCCCTTCAAAGCATCAAAAACTGCTCCTTGTCTCGTCTCCCACCGATTCCCACACCACACCCCCCAAACATCGCGTCTGACTATCCCTACTTGCCCAACTTGAGACGGTGACAAAAAAACTTTTTATCTGTGTAAATCCAGTTTTAGGCCCCACCCCTTTGTTTCTTCACTTGTCTCTCTGTCTTTATTTCTCTAAAAGACGACGAGATAAAAGTACCAAGAGCAGGTTTCGAATTCGGTAATGGTCCTGGGGTGATCGTATAGGATAAAATATGTTTGTATGTATGTATACACTCCATATAAATATATATTCTATATATGTATTAAATATATGCATATCATGTGGTGGAGTTTTTTTGCTCTCCACTGAAGTTGGATTGTGGTGGATTTTGTTTCCCTAGAAAGTGGAACAGAGATGGGTAGAGATTTTGTTAAAGATCCTCATGACCCCCAATATGAAATCGTCACTTAAATCAAAAGTAATGTGGATGTTTGATTTAATCTTAGGGGCCTACTTTTTATGTCCTAAATTGATGACAAAGAAGTCTGTTTTGTGTATACGATGTTCAATGTGATAGAAGTTTGTTATCAAGTGGATTACATAGTAGGAGAGTTCAATTGTTTTTGTTTTTGTTTTTTTTTGTTTTTTTTTTTTTTGGTTTCATGACATATTATTAATTTTATTTTTGTTGTTGTCGTTTTATGCAAAGATTATCATCATGGGGGGTATATGTAGGTAAGAAGAAAGGGACCACAAAGTGGTGGGAATTAAATGGAGGTTTGGCAATGAATTGGATGTATGGAGAAGAGGCAGATGGAAGAAAGGGAACACTGAGAGACTCTGGGGGAAGACAATTACGCGCTCCAATTGCATCCATTTAATTTGTATCCCTTTTCTCACAACAGATATATGACTGTCTCTCTGCAGGAGAGAGAGCCCCTTTGGCCCTGTCTGTTGGCCAAACAGAAACCCCCCCCCCCCCCCCCCCCCCCCAACAAAACCCAGCCCCACCATCACCAGCTGAAACTAGCAGAACAACAGTGAAAAGTTTACCCTTTTTATTTTTTTTATTTTTATTTTTTTTAATTATAATTCTCTCTCTCTCTCTCTATTTTGTTTTGGTGTGATCAACAACTTCAAGAAAATCACAAGTTTTCAATTTCCTTCCATTGTGTAATGAGATTTTTACTTTTATTTTTTAACCTGCAAAAACCATAACCCCATGACCCCCACTTTTCTTCACAAAACCCACCTCCAATGTCAGATTTTCATGTGTCTGGAGCTCAATAAGTTGCTGCTGTAGATTGAGAGCTGTGTGTCAAAAGAAACATAACCTTACCAGTGGACAAAAATCAACTTAAAAAAAAAAAAAAAAAAGGGAAAAAGATAAGAGGAGAACCCACCTTTTCGAATTTTAGCATCTTAAAAACTTGGTAAGAGGGTGGGGCTCACAGAGTGTAGATCCCACCAGACCAGCTTGCGCCTGTGTAGTAGTAGTAGTAGTAATAGTAATAGTAATAGTAATAGTAGAAGAGCAGTAATAGGAGGAATTGACGGCTAATAGCATCACATTCACACAGGAACGAAAAAGAAAGGAAGGATAGAGAAATGAAATGAAATGCATGCATTTGAGTAGCCATTTCATGAACCAAGTTGTTGTGATGGTGGAGAGCAGACAGAATTTTTCCTTGGCATCACACAACAACAACAACAACACACACACGTAATAAAAAGAGATACAACAACAAATACAAATTCCCAATTCCCAATTCCCAAATGCTAGTTTTTGGAAAAAGGATTTGCAATGACATGACGTGCTGGTTGGAAGTAACTAGACATTATAAAAGAAATATCAACATATATATATATACATTAATATATTCTCTCTAGAAACTGGGGAACAAATTCCACGAGATTCTACAAATCTCACCCACGCCTTTTCCTTTCCTGAAAAAGGCTGATGCCCTGGTCTCACCACAACTTATCGCCTGCAGTGACACCCCTGCTTCTTCATAATATAACCCACCCGTGCACAGAGACTAGGAGAGAGACCACTAGAGACTTCAACGTAGCAGGCAATTACATGTGCCAAATGTACGTTTGGTATTTTTCTTGCATGGAAAAACCTCCACTTTCTACATATCCTTCCTCTCCATTTCTAGTATCTTGTCAATTCATGCAACGAAAAAGTATTGCTCTCCTTGTCAATCAAACCACTAATGAAATTCCAATAATGCCGAAATTATGTGAGTCTACTCTACCATGCCAACAGAAGAAGCTTTCTCTATTTTTTTCAACTTTTTTTCCCCTCTCTTTTTCTTCTTTGAATTTTATTTTTTTATTTTTTTATGGGTGTCTCAAATCTGCCCCGTCTTTAGTCAACTTTGGAACAGTAATAACTCAAAGCAAATGGTACCCAACGGGGACAGATATTTTTTATAAATGCTCCTCGGGCCGGCCTCGATAGCATGCATTTGCATGAGGGCATTGAAAGCAAAACAGGACTTTCATAGATACTGATAAGTGCAATAAACGCAAGAATTTATTCCAATGTTCAGATGCAAGCAAGACAAAAGAAAATTTAAAAACAAGTAAAGAAGAAGCGAACAATCATAAAGGAAAGGCCAAAACAAAAGAAAAAGAAAAAGAAAAAAAAATCTCGTAATAATACTCAAGTTTTCAAAAAGATAATATCAGAGCATAAAGGGACATGTCTCTGTCAAGGTTTCAATCAGTACAATTCACATATTCACTGTTGGCCACCAAGCACATTTCACTACACAATTCATACAACAAATTCATGCACAAATGCATGATATTCCCACACATCATGATTGAACACCTATAGCACAATCTATTTTGCCGTAATAGAAAAATTAAAAAAAATAAAAATTATTTTTTACTTTTATTTTTATTTTTTTTTAAATGAGGAATAATTTCCAAACGCAGCAACTTATCTTGGTTGGTAGGGAAGTAATCCCGAGAGTAATTTCGGCATCTACAGATGTGGCTTCGCCTACTTTTCAGTGGCAATAGCCAAAAAAGAAACGTTTTCCAGCAGGTGGGAGTGATTTTCAATGGAGAAAATTCTGCACTAATTGTAGATTACTTGTCTCACCTCAGCTTTTGGTGACGGCCACTACACATCAATATAACCACCTTCCCAGGTAACGTTGTTGAAAAAAATTTTTGCCTTATGACTGATTTGTCCTCTCAATCTCTACAACTGTTGAGTGCACCAATTCCCATCGTTAGATAATTTCCAAAAAAATTCCCGTCGTTAGATGGAAGCAAAATGCCTAAACAAATAACGAACTCAACGTAAGAGAACAACAAAACAAGGCAGTGTCCAAATACAAATTCTGATCTCACCATAAGAGTCAATTAGTTTTCAAGAGAGAGACACCAATACTTCAAGTACAAACAATTACGGAAACTAGCTTCCTTTTCTGTTTAAGGGGCACGCGAAATGCATATAATTTGCCCTAAAAATACTCGGGGTAAAACCCCAACCTGAATACTACTGGTGCGTTTGAATTGCAGGTGTGAACCTAAGTTTTTCATCTTAATTTTTGTCTTTTTCTGAAAAGTCAACAAAAATTATAACTAGTTTTTTAAAAATCAACTAACTTCAATTTAAAAATTTCATCTCAAACCCATATTCCAAACGGATGCTATCAATTACTGATGAGATTAAGATGAAGTTTCTTCAATGGCTAGAACAAAATGCGAATAAGATATACAGAGAACCATAATTACTAAGACCAGTAAACACAGGAAATGGCTCAAATGATCAATAAACATGTACTCCCTGCTATTGACAAATCTCGGATTAACATTTTGCAAAACAAAGAAGTAGTCTGCAAAGTAGATACAATACGATACCTCATGTTACCGCCCTGGGCTTCACAGGACCAGATCGCGGAATAGCCAAGATGGCCCCAATTCCACTGGTAAAGGCTGCAGCTGCTGCAACAGCAAAGGCAGGAGAGTTTCCACCACCAAATAGCTGATCCCATGGTCCACTACCAAGGGACACCACTACCTGTTCTCGAAAACCAAACATTCATGATTCAAATCACTTAGAATGAAGAAAATTAATCACATCACGTGAAGCAATTTTCACCAAAAACAATGTGCTTCACACAGATGTGCTATGACCAGAGATCACTCTGGAATGAGATACTAAGAAAAAATTGAGAAGAGAAATAAATCACAAGGTTTTTTTCTTATCACCAACGAAGCTATATCTCACTTGGACAAATTGTATTAGGACTTTATCAGTATATCCATCTGTTAAAAGAGTATTGGCAACAGAAAACTTTATCAGTATAACCTTAATGTCAGGTTCATATGCACTGCCACAAAAAAGCAAGCATGTTACCGTGCTCAATAATCATCCCAGGCCATTGATTTTGGAAAGGTTTTTCAATCTCAATGAGTTCATTCAGTTGAATGCTAGATACCAATTGTCCCACATGGAAAGATTATATGATAAATAGTCGGTTTAAAAGCCCTTGGGTTCCCTCCTCTTGCAAGCCGGTTTTATAAGGGTGAGTTCTACCTAACGGGTTCCTAACCATTGATATCAGAGCCAGTCCACCACATCTTCTGTAACCACTGTTGCGGATGGGGCAACCTGGGGAGGGCTGCTACCCAATAGAAGATGGGATCCGCGAAGTCACGTAGCTGGGAAGATGGGCCACCGTGGCCGGTGGTTGTGTAGCGTGGTAGAACGCTAGATCCCAATTGTCCCACATGGCAAAATTATAAGATAAATAGTAATATATAAGCTCTTGGGTCCCCTCCCCTTGCAAGTCGGTTTTGTGTGGGTTCTACCTAATGGGTTCCTAACATTAAACTGCTCTCAGAACAGGCTCATAGAATCCTATAACGTCTTGAGCACACAGCAATAGCACAATTGAATTGAGTTACATTAGAAAAGGTTTTATCCAAGAGAGAGAAAGAAGAGCATAAAAGACAAAAGACAATCAAAGAGTCCCTACTTTTTCCAAGTTCAAAGAACATGCTGGGATTTCATGGTTGACCCCATAACCCAATAAAAATTCAGTACTGCTTCATTCTTCAGGGGTTAACTATTTGGGCCAATGGAGAAAGGATATTTTAAATGCATACCCTCAATTCGTGAAAAATTGTACATCACAACATATCGTATGCACATACGCACAATGATTGATGCACATGCAAACTAGTGCTCAGACAAACCCACGTGGGAATAGGAGTGCATACACGGATAAAACAAAAGCATGTGTGAGTAAAAGAAAAAATACAGGTTCTCAGCAAAAACTAAAATTTTTTTGTTTTATTTTGTTTTGTTTTATGTTGATTAACTTCGAACACAAATCCAAACAAACCAAAAGAAAAAAGGAGTTACAACACTCGAATACATTTTCAAGTGTGAGATTCTTTCTTCTTCCTCTTTTTTTTTTTTTTGGGGGGGTGGGGGTGGGGAGTTTCTTAGCCTAATCAACCCAGACATAGAGAAAGTAGACTTTGAATAAAACATATTTTCAATTATTGAATGATCACAAGGAAATATCACTTAAATCTGCGGTCTTATAGCAGATGAGTACCTCTCCTTCTCCCAAAAGCTAAACTGAAGGCAAAATCTTTTCTGGCTGGGAATTTATGGGCCTAGGACTATTCTAGTGGTTTGAGAAACTAAAAAATTATGAAGTCGTCTTCATATGGTAACACAAACAAGATAGATTAACCACGATTGAACTCAAAAGGTAGAGCCTAAATCAATAGTAAATAATTAATCAAATATTAAGATGCTGATATCTACCCTACTTCAGGTACTGCTTCCACGGAAGCAAAGGACAAACTTAACGGAAAAGGTTCGAATCAGAAATTTTGCCTTTAATCCTCCTATCCTAAAGTACTGTCTCATTATCTATAGATGAGAAAGCCCTGGGTATAACTGAAAGGAGCAGTAGTACGGCACGACAGATTAATGCATCAAACTCATTGTGTCATGTATGTGTTTATGTTCCTTTTTTTTTTTTTTTTTTGGGCAGATCCTAGAAGCTCTTCTATTATCAAGCCTAGTAGTAACATAGACAAACTTATACCTTAACTACATAAATGTATAAGCACACGTCATTCCATTAGAATAATAGCGAAAAGATACCTGTGGGATCACTATTGCCAGATTCAGGACGCCCATTGACAGCCCTGAGAAAGGTAAATGTTAATCTAACCAGTTCTGCAACATAAAACTCTGAATAAAAATTTTCCACCCACAGGATTAGGAAGTGCGCACCTTGGCCAAGACCCAAAGCCTCAATACGTGCAGATACCAAGGCATATGGAACACTGTATGTGATCTGCAACAAATTACTCTAATCACGTAAGTTAAATGTATAAACTTAACTCACAGCACAAAGTAACAACATTATTTGCTATCCAGCCTAAGAGTCATCCTGTTACGTTCAGGTGCAGAGAAATTTAGCATGCATGCAAAGGATGATAATTAAACATAAGGAGATCGCCGAACTTGGGATCAACCTGGCAGTATCATAAAAATGATTATACTCAAAAATCTTTTGAAGCAAAAAATTCTCAATGGTTAATGCTTTCAATACAACACAACTTCATATTTTCGGCAGAGTATAAATTAGTTTTATAACAGTCCAACCTGTCGCAACATTGAAATTATGGAGCAAATCACTTGAACAAAGTAATCACTTTACGGCGGGAAAAAGGAAAGGATTCTCTCTAGAGGTAGACCCAGTTCCTCCTCACCCGCACCCTTTAAGGAAATGAAGTTAAACAAAATTTTAAATTCTAGCTCAACCAAAAACAATCTAAATGGAATCCCTCAAGTTAGATGTAAACTGTTTTAGAGCGGACGGAAGAAAGATTTTACAGAGTAATACTTCTGGTGAAAGAAATGAAGCCTAAACTTATCAAAAGAATCCTACTCCATCCAGAGGAGAATTAAGAAGAAACTCACCGATAATGGAAACCCAAGAACTGCAAAAGTCAATAGTGCAGCTATTACAATTCCATTCCGAGGTAAACCATCTTCTCCCAAGCCAACTTGTTTGGCAGCAAATGTAACAACAAGCATAGCAAGAAAGCAAAGAGCCATGACAATATTTGAGAGGCCCCATATGAAACCAGCGCCCCACTTCCTACAAAGCTTCTCCATGAGAAGTGATGTTATTCCAAGAACAACTGAATTCAACACCAGACCAAGACAACCCATTCTAACTCCAGCACTGTAGTTCTTCCCATCGTTCGGCTCGCCACCATAGATCTCTCTTCCCATCCAATCAGTATCAAAGAGAAAAAAGGGAAACCATCCAATCCAGGTAAGAGCGGTAACAGAAAGGATTACCCAAATAGGCCCTGAGAAATATCTGAAAGTACCAAATAGTTCCCAAAGAAAAGCTTCTTGAGCAGGATGTGATTGTCCAGGCCCTTCTTCTGCAAAGGATACGGATCTGTTGTTTAAACCTAGAGGCACTTCCTGAGCCGCAGATACACTCAGAAACGTAGTTACCGCAATGCACAATATGTCGAGAAAGAACGCTGACTTGAGATTTGCACAATTAACATCACATGCGGAGGAAAGGGTAAATGGCAAAATTTTATACCAGCCACTGTACGATCCAGTAGCAAAGCCAAGAATATTACCAACAGCCATGCACAGAGAGAAATAAGCATTTGCTACACGAGTTCTTCGATGATCCTTCCCTAAAATGACAGGAATAACGCATTAAATTTTCAGAGGCATAACATTACATAATTTACTTTATGCTTTGACAAAATGGATGAGAATAAGAGTACACAAACATAAAATGTGCTGTCACTGAACTCACAAATGAATAGCATATCTTAACTTGTTAGTCATTGACAGTACACACCTTATTACCCACCTCATCAAAAAATTAGCTTGGGCATATTTACAATCTATCAGAATCCCTGGTTACTTAGATATTAATGAGTCCACGCCTAATGCACCCATGAAAACAATTAACTGATTAAGTATCCCTACTATGTAAATTCACACATCATAGTATGAGCTGTCAAATGTTCGGCCTTATTTGGTTGGTAGTGAGGGAAAAGTGGAGGGATAGAGATGGAAAGATTAGCTGACGGAGTTTACTACTTACGGTTTTTTTTGTGGAGAGCTTAGAGGAAGGAGTGAATTGGGCAAGGGATTCAAAATCCTCCACAGGATTCTAATTTTGATCCTTCCAAAGTTGGAAAGATTGACAGAGGGAATCCATACTAAACACAAAAAGAGAGGTCCTCTCATTCCTCTGCATTTTCCTCACCGAGGTTATATGTCTTTCCTTCTTTCCTACATCCTTGCTCTTCTTAGCAAACACAACATTTATGAAAGGTTAAGAGTGAACTAAAACCCACCGAAGAGGCCGAACACATGAAAATCATTGAACCTCATTGTCCTCGAAAGTAAAGATCTCTAGACTTTTCCTCGTTGCCATGATGAACAATGTTGAAAGTATATCTAACCAAAGATTCAATGAATATTGAAAGATACAATCATATAATCAAGCTGGTAACTGATTTTTCCAGCTTCAAACCTGATTATGTAGCTCAATCCACCATATACAGAACAAAAACTAATTGTAACAAACACTTCCCTAACTATTATATTATCAAATCTTCCAAATATAGAGTAATCTCAATTAAGAATAATTCAAGGAACAAAAGAACAAAATCCACAATTACATGTCGACAAATCAATCGAGTAATGGCCTAAACAATAGCAGATCAAATCTTAGTGTTTGCTGTTTAAGATCTTCAAAGATGTAAATAGCTTTAATTAAATCACGATAAAGACGCAAAATTATAGTCAAAATTCGATAGGGAATACGAGACATATAGAATCGTAAAGATAAAGAAAATTGAAAGAGTCGTACCAGTAAGATCGGCAAGCAAAGCTCTACAAGGACCCTGAGTCATGTTATTAGCGACGTCAAGAATCCAAAACCCGATCACGAACACCACGACAGCCCTCGGCCGAACCGGTCCGCGGTCACCGAGAAACCACCCGATGTCCGCCGAGTGGCCGATGATCAGAACAGCGACGATGATAGAGGCGGCTCCACCGGCGATGAACGGCCGGCGACGACCGAATCGACTGGTGCATCGGTCGCTCATGAGGCCGACCAGAGGCTGCACCAGGAGGCCAGACAGCGGGCCGCACAGCCATATCACGCTCGCCCAGGCGTGAGGAATCCCCAGCTCCTGCACGTAAGGAGTCAGAAGAGAGAGCTGCAGAGCCCAGCCGAACTGAATTCCGCAGGCCACGAACGCCACGCGGAGAAGCTTCCGGAGCGGAACCCTCGCCGGAGGTACGGCCCTGACTCGGCGGCGGTCGGCTTCGGTGATCGCCATTTCCGACCAGCTTAGTCAGATTCTCAGAAGAAGTATCTCTCTCTCTCTCTCTATCTACTTTCTCTCTCTAGTTTTCCCAGCGCAGTGACGCGAATCTTCCGGGAAATTTTGCAGGAAAAGCGGGAAACAGGTGGCGAGTGGTGGCGGTTTTCGTTGAGCGCACAGTCGTCAGGCAGTGGAAAGAGCTCTGTGTCTCGTAACTGTGGAAGCTTGAAGTGTGTGTGTGCTGTCATGTGGATGAAACTACCCTTCCCTTTTTGATTTATTTACGATCCAGACCCGGCGTGTAAAGTAAGCAAAGTGTTAGTGTGGTTTTTTTGACTTGGCTTGCGTAATTAGGATTGGATGCAGGGGCAAATAATTTCGTGTATTTTGTTTTTTGATTTTCGCTCCAACTGCCACTCTTCCAAATTCGGAAAAATAATTTCTCGAGGCAAAATATAAACACCATCTTCTGAGCATATTTAGTTTTTAAGAAGAGTATATATGGAGAGATATAAATACCATATATAATTGCCGATCAAATCAAAATCTGATGATAATATTATATCTGATTTTATTTAAAAGTATAAATTTCCTATCTCTACCCTCAAGTATAAAAAAAAAAAATCATCTCCCATATTTTCTCTAAATAAAAATAAATAAAATAAGAATAAATAGTATTTTATGAAAATAATTGAAGTAAATGATAATGTGCAAATAGTAAATTTGTTAAGTGAAAATAAAATTTAAATAACATATTTACTTTTTTTTTTTTTGAATTTGAGGTAAGAAGATTCGAACTCTACATCTTTGGGTGGAGTCAGGTATAATATTACCTTATATTATGTCTGCAACCACATAATATATTTACTTTATAAGAAAGATTTTTTTTAAGAAAATTTTATAAGAAAGATTATTTACTTGATAAATTTATTATTTATTATTATTTATTCTTAATAATCTAGATATATTGTTGTATAAAAATCTAGTACGTCATATTATATCTAATTCTATACAAACTTGATTAGATTCAACAAAAGTTTATCAGTTCACAAATATGCAGCACTGTGAGAATAATTTTTTTATTTTTTTATTTTTTTATTTTTTTTATGCTCCTAAAGGCACACAAAAAAATGAAGTAACTGACATAGTTTCCAAAAAAATAAATAATAATGACATTTTGTTCCATCAAAAAAACAAAAAAGGAGTGGATCAAGTTGTAGGACATTAGAAACAAGAGTACTGCTAAGGCTTTGTTTGGCTCTCCGGTTTAACTCAAGTTAAATTGTATTTGTTTTTGTCTTTTCTGAAAAAAAATTTTGTTTTTTCTTAAAAAGTCAACAAAAATTACTATTTAAATTTATAAATTTCAACTCAACTCAAACTCACCTTATTCACCAAATATCCCCTAAGTAATTTTTTTCTTTCTTTTTTATTTCAGAAAGGTATTGCTAAGTACTTTGAAACATATTTAAAGGACAACACATTTATCATATAGAATTCAAAGGACAACACTTTAATAATGAAAACCTTAAATACTCTTTATAGATAAAAAAAAAAAAAAAAGTAGTACTCTTCATAAACATGAAGTACTAAAATTGTGATTTTAGTCAAAACTGTTTGTCACATTTGTCTTTCCTAAAAATCAAATTGATTTAATTGTATCTTATAACTTTCATACAAAAAACAAGCAATTCGTTTGTTTCCTTTCCTTTCTTGTTATTTTTTCCCGAGAAATTTGTTTCCTAGAATATGAACGCAGATGCCACTTCTATTATCTTTTTAAAAGAAAGAAGAAAATAACAGTTTTACATAAATAATTAAAATAAATAAAAAATATTAAAAATACTTACAACAAATAATAAATTATAAATTTATCATAAATATTTTATTTATTTTTAATAAATATGTTATTTACTAATAAATTTATTGTTTACTCAGTAAATTTGTCATTTACATAAAATATTTCAAAAAATCACTATTTACTTTACGTATTTTATAAAAATATTATTTACTATAATTTTCCCATCTTGTTTTTTTTTTTAATGACCATAATATCTGCTTTTAAAAGTTGTATAATCGCTTTCAATGCATCATCCCTTTCTTTTTTTTTCCCCCCATTTTGGCCCCTACTAATTAACAATAATAATATACTCCTTTAAAAAAATATTTGTAACAATATACTAAAGATTGATAAAGACTGCAATGAATGTCAAATGGTTGTTTTTTTTTTTTTTTTTATTCACCAAAAAAAATTGGTGTGTGTTTTTTTTTTTTTTTTTTTTAAGTAGAGATATTCGACTCCATATGGAATCAGTTCCACAGGGGAGTAGGAGTGGGGCCACAACGTCAGTGCCAAGAAGCAGTTTTATGATGCCAGATGTCAAATTTTTTTTACACTTTAAAAAAAGTACTAGAACACGCCAATAATTATTATTGTTTATTGTATATGTATAAACCCATTGATATCAGATAACATTGTACAGCTTTTTAGGAGAACAATAATAATTATTATTATTATAATAATCAGAACATTGTTCAGCTTGCTCTAATGTTATAATTAAGACTCGTGTATATAGATATTGTTGTATTCTTCTTTTGATTTTTATTTATTTTATTTATGAATTTGGAAGTACAATAATTAAATTCTACCCAATCGTATGTAAGATTATTGTTCGGTTATTAGCATAAAATTCGTAATACATATGAAAATGGAATGCTTAAATGTGCATCAATTAGCATAATAGATTTATATTCTTTATTCTTCTTTATTTATTTATTTATTTATTTTTGCTTGAAGGTTTCTGATTATATTTGTTACTGTTATGTTATTATCACATGGGAAAAAGTTTGGTTGTGGTGAGAGTTGTTGGAGATTGGAAATTTGGGTTGGCAACGGTCAGGCGCATTTGTGTGTGATGGGACCAGCTGCGTTCACACCTGCCCTAAATCTCTTTTTCCTTTTTCTTTTTTTAAATAATAATTCTTATCATTAATAAAAATAAAAAAAGACAATTTCTATAGTAAAAAATCTCTCTTAAAAATATATATTTTTTTATTTCTTTTCTTATTTATTCTCACACGTGGCTTTAAAATAAAATAAAAAACACATCCAACTCAGAAATTGTACTTCGAGAGTAGCGGTGGACCTCCACTGAATTAGTTTTCTAGCAATGCTAAATTTAAATTATTTTCTAAGACGAGCTTTAAATTTCCTTTCTTTTTCTTATTTTAATTACTTGACAAGCATACTTTTCTTACATTCAGAGTACACAAACAAAACAAAAATAAAAATTTTAAAAATTATTATGTGATGGATGTTGGATCCGTCACGTAACAAAATGGGAGGAGTGACAAAAGACACTGTAAAAGTGTCTATTAAAAACGTGTATACTCAGATTTTTAAAAATGATCATAATGGATATAGACATATATATAGAGTTGGTCTCCTATCCGGTACCGGATGATATTCAGCAAATGTGAACTTCAATTACTAGGAATGTGAATTCATATAGAATAAAATATAAAATGAGATAAATTTACATTCACTTTAGCTATATTTTCTTTTATATGAATTCACATTTTTAGTAATTAAAGTTTACATGTCAGATATTATATAATTTCATATACGAAACTGTGTATATATATATATATATATTTTGGTGAAGATTTTAAGATTGTACATTTAGCTAGTTATGGTACAAGACTACGTTTGTATAGAATCCTTATTGGGGAAGTACGCTAATTATAGGATCACGTTTGGTCGTTTCTATTACACCCATAATTATTGGATGACGTGTGTTTCAACTCAGTCTGAATATATACATATATATATATATATTAATTATATTAAAAATAAATAAAGAACAAAAAACAAAGACAGATACATGGGAATTTTGTTCATTATGAATGATCAGAAGAAGACATATTTGACAAAGGCAGTGGGGCTTAGTAGACAGCAAAAGTGCATAGTACTAGGAAGAAATTACATGTACAGCTTCACACCTCAATAAATGATCTTCGCCACACTCTTTGTTAGACTTGTGACCGCATCTGAGTGTGGAGCACCGGAGACCACACCTTGACGACGACTCAAGGAACTGTACTTAGATTTTTAATGAGACAAAATCACTAAGGCAACACTCTAAAATATATATATATATATATATATTTTGAAACCTTTTTAATATAACAAAGAAATGATATAAATACTAATTCATACCTTAGCTTACTATTTTACAAGAAACGCAGTACTAACAATCAATTGGCCCCACTTATAAACTCAAATAAAATATTTAAAAGAAAATAATTTATATCGAACTCAAAAAAACGTATACTTAAAAATGTACATTTAACAGATCATTTACATTTGATAGAAACAGAGATGGCAAGAATCCAATAGCACTAAGTCTATATAAAAAAAATCTTCAAGAAACAAATCTACTGGACAAAAACACAACCAGACATTAAGATTACGTTTGGTGCACTGATTTGAGTTGAGTTTTTTTGGATTAGAATTGTTTGACTTTTTAAAAATTTATTATTATTATTGTTGACTTTTCAAATAAAAAATAATTTGAAACTTTTGGTTCTAATCCGTGTTTCAAATTTAAAAAAAAAAAAAAAAAAAAAAAAAAAAAAAGAAACAGGTTGGAGTAAAAAACATAAAACATTGAAAAAATGACAAAGCTTCCAATAAAGAGATGACCATCAATGCCCAAAACAACAACAAAAGATTGGGAACAAAATTAGGAGAAATATTGACGGAGCCATTAATTTTCATTTGTGGGGACTAGTAATTAAAACGAAAATTTAACAGGGTTATATAAGGATATGAGGAAAGGAACCTTAATGTTGTGTTTGGTACGGTGGAAAAGCGGTAGAAAAGAAATCAGAGGAGGGATTATTTGATGGAAATTATTAGATTGACTTGTTTGGAAGAAGGAAAGAGAAAAGAGGAAGGAAAATTCATGGAAAAAAATTCAGTGGAGCCCACAAATTTAATCCATTTAAAAGTGAGAGGAAAACTAAAATCCACCCTATAATTATTAAAATTATTTTTTTACCCTTGCTTTTAAAGTAAAAGAATATGTTTATATAAATAAAAGAGTAATTGACTCAAATAGTCCCTAAACTCTTTATAAGGTGATGATTTGCTCCTTGTTTTTTTAATTTTGACCGAGACTACCTTAAACTTTTTAAATGTTAACAATTTTAGTATTTTTCGTCCAATTCCGTTAAGTTTCTAACAGAAAAGGTCACGTGACCCATCACATGAATTCTATTAACCATCAAAAAAATGAAAATACCTTTATTTAAAACAAGACCCCACACCAATATACATTAAAGAGAGAGAGAGAGAGCTGAGAAACCCAGGCTCCCTTACCCCTACACTCGCCGATCTCAGGCGCCCCTACCCCCTCCCTCCAGTCGCCGATCTCCCCCCTTCCCCACCCCACAGACTCACCTATCTCAGGCGGCCCCACCCCCCCCCCAAGTCACCGATCCCACCTGCCCCAGATGCCGATCTCACCCCCTCCCCAACTCCCAATCTCAAGCGCCCCCCCCCTCCCCCCCCCCCAAAAAAAATCCAAAACCAATATCATTATTTAAAAAAAAAAAAAAAAAAAAAAAAAAAAAAAAAAAGGAGGAGGAATCTCATATGCCCCCCACCCTAGTTGCCAATCTCAGGAGGTTGGGAGAGTAAGATTTGGATTTATGGGCTTACAGGTCGGATGGGAGCAGACAAGACGAAGAAAATGGTGAGAGAAAGGGATCATAACGAAAGAGAGAGAGAAGAAATTAGGGTTTTTATTTTTGTTAAATTAAATTTACTGTTAAATTACTAAACTATCCTTTCAAATTAGATCACGTGCATTGCACATGACTCATTCCGTTAGAAACTAAACAGAGATGGACGGAAAAGACTAAGATTGCCAACATTTATAGAGTTTAGGGTCATCTTAGCCAAAATTTAAAAAAAAAAAAAAAAACATGGACCAAATCATCACCTTCTTAAGCGTTCATGGACCATTTTGATCAATTATTCAAAATAAAATAGCAATTATATAACTTTTTTCTTTTCTCTCATTTTATGATATCAAACAACATGAAGAAAAAGTAAAATATTTCCTCTTTCTTTCTATTTTCTTTCACTTTCATTTTTCCATTCCCTCTTGTTTTCTTTTCTTCTTACCAAACATCGGCTAAGAGAATAAGGAACCAGGAGATACAACATATTTGGAACACCGTTCAAAAACAACCAGTGACCCCAATCCATTCGGTCTTAGATTCAATACTTTATGCCTTAAAACAGCAAAAATTGCCGCGGCCACCATCTTGGCCTCATCATTGTGAGATGAAAACACAAGGTTGAAAACAACAAAAATGCCTTAAAGTAGATGATTCTATTTTCTCTATATTAAGAAAAGAGAAGAGAGGATTCTATTTTCTTTATGGTTTTCTGTGCTTTCTTGATGCTCTAAATTTCTCATAATTGGTTAACCGGATATTTTCGTCAATGTAAATAATTTGTTAAAAAATCGTGCATGTGTTTGATATTTTTTACACCGTTTTAGGCATCTTCCTTTTATGTAGCTTAATACACACCTTTTTTTTTAAAGCATTTTATTTGAGTTTATTGGTAAAATCATTATCTGTTGGTGTTGTATTTTTTGTAGTATGAGATTATGTGTGTAGATTGATTATTATATTATATTTTATGCTTGAGAACATGTTTTCCCTTCTTTATTATTAAAAAAAAAAAAAAAAGACAGACCGACACTGATTAATGCGTGCACCTTATACACGTACATGTGTTGATTGTCTAAGGTTTGAGGATTGCTATTATATATATATATATATATGTATGTATGTATAGATATTGAGGATTTCTTTCTTTCTTTTTTTTATTTATTTTTTCAAATAAGAAACATGGAGAACATGACTAGATGATATTGATGTTTTTGTTTAGAAGAGATAGGGAAAGAGATGAAATTGATGTTTTAATTTCCAAGAGAATGACATTATAATTTTATTTCCTTTTCCCCACCAAAAACAAAATGATTTGATTGATTAAATTGTATGAGACTATATATATATAGTCATGATTAAAGATGAATCTGGGACTCGCATCGGTGCATAGGGGGACCACATCTACGTGGGATTTGACAATATCCTTGCAATCACTAAAACAGCCGTTGAATGTGGATATTTTTGGCTTCTATTTGCTCATCAAGGAGTTATCATATTCCTTATAATTATTAAAATCATCCTTTTAATTTTAAAGAGGATTATTTTCGACTCACATGAATCACTTATTTTTATTTTTACTTCAAAATCAGTCCACTGTAAAGGTCTATCCAAATGACAATTTGAAAAAAAAATGCTATAGCTCATGTACGAATCTTAAATATCTTCTGTTTTTTTTTTTTTTTTTTTTTTTAAATTTTCCTTTCTGATCTCATATACATATTTTAATATATTATGATCATTAAGTATCCACGGATTATTACAATGCTTAATATTTAATGGTTCACTAGCAGAAAGTAGAGCTATTTAAGCACGCCTTACGCGCTTCTCATTTAGAGATATGATTCAACATATCTTTTTTATTTTTTTGGTCGAACGATAGGATTCAATAATAAATCTTTATCAAATACTATCATCGTCTGAAAAGCTCCTCTTAATGACACTTGGAAAGGATATATAATGGTGATCACCTTCACATTTTTTTGTATTTCCAAAAAAAAAAAAAAAAAAAGGAACTCGTCTTCATAATTTAGCCAGACATGACCTTAAGCGGATCATTCTTTGTCCAAAGTTACACGTGATTACACAAATTCTCGATATAGTCTTCTTACCTATTTATATTTTAATCATGACATGTGTAAAATATGAACCGCACCGTGAATCAATCATCCGTTGCCAACTTTTGTCCCTTTTGTCCTTTCTTGGGTTGTCACATAATTTTTTATTAAAGTAAAAAGTTTAATACCTACTTCGGTGTTAAATATTAACGTTTAATGTAGGGTTATCGAGGGACCACAAATATTGAATTAGTTCAGCTTATGAATTGATTAGCTGTACAACATTAATATTGCTTTTCTAGTCCCAATAATTCACATCCATACTTATATAGAGACAACGAAATTATCAATTTTATACCAAAAGGAAGCTCGGAATTAAGGATTTAAAACAAATACTAGTGTTAATGTAGGAAAATTAACTTAAAACAAAGATAATCAACAAAATATAATAGCCATACTCATGATATTGGGAGAGAAGACGGTTATTGCCTTTGATATTAAGAGGTATTTTATACTAATTATACTAATAATATTATAACTTCCTTGCCTAGACGCATTCAATAATATAGGTGCACCCACTTACTTGAAACTTGAAGAGCAGGCACAAAATATTGAGTCTTATTCATGCAATATCATTTCTGCAAACCTTCCTTTAGCAACTAATTAATAAAATGTTTTAGCCAAAAGACAAGGACTTGAGAGATCTAGAAATTAGAAACCAGACCACCTCAATTAGTTCGGACTATGTTGTCGTTAGTCACAAGGGTCCTTTGTATCATTAAAATATATATATATATATATATATATATGTATATAAAACAAGTGAAATAGGGGCGTGGGGCCGGGGGTCCTTCGAACACTCTGCCGCCAACTCATGCACATGATGTAGTAACCTAAAAGGTTTTTTTTTTTTTTCTTTCTTTTCTTTTCTTTTCGCGTTTCTTTGTTGAACTTCATTTAACTTTCACAACATGGTTTTGAACATTGGCCCGTGAATTTAAAAGGGGACGAACAAAAAACAATACAAGAAAACAAACCCACGTTTTTGTTTTTTTGCTAATTCAAAAAAAAAAAAAAAGAGGAAAGAAAACCGTGGTCTCCTCGCCCATTCAACGTACGTCTGTGTTCATCTTACTCGTTGGAAAGGTTCGTGGGCTGCGTGTAGAATCGACAGACTATCCTAGCACACCTTGTGTTAAAAATGGACCTAATGAGAAAGCCCAAAGCATTGTATGGGTACGTGGTTGCTAAATATTTCTCGTTGGACTGACTCTATAGGGTTTCCAAGAGTCATCATCTCATCTCTCAAGTGGACTCTATACTTTGACTCAACGAATTTTCACGGAATAAAAGATTAAGGGTGTATTTGGAATTCTGGTTCCAACTCAAAATTTTCATCTCAGTTTTATCTTTTTCTAAAAAGTCAATAAAAATTATAACTAGTTTTTGAAAAGTCAACCAATTTCAACTTAAAAATTTCATCTCCAACTAACTTACCAAACGTAGGCTAAAACAAGCTTTGATTAAATGACGTCAAGTATTTTCGTTGCCTTATGTATGAAATTATTGTTGTCTATATTTACAATCACATTATCCATTATGACTGAGTTTCAAATACAGCCATAATGGAATAAATGATTAAAAAAAGCTTTGATTAAATGGTGGGACTTAATGTTTTTGTTTGCGGGAGTATAAACAATAGTAAGGGTAGCTTGAGAGTTGAGGACGATATGGCTGTATTTGAAACTCAGTCATAATGGATAATGTCATTGTAAATATAGACAGATAATTTCACACATAAGACAACGAAAATACTTGACGTCATGCTATTGAGAAGGGCTTAAATGTTCTTGAGTTTAGACATATATTGCCACTATGCCAAATTAATCCGAGCACTCGATTTAATGGATGAAGATCTGTGCCCTCCTCTACTCTAGAATCTCTCTTGTATCAAAATTTGACTTTGTTTTTCGTTATAATTCGGTATAAGCAAAATTGACTAATGGAGAAATACGTCAACGTATATGACATTGTACAAACTACAAGCCAACTAAACGTATATTTCTTTTTTGGTGAATAGCCCAACTATAAGTAAGTAATTTGTAACACCGTGTATACGTAACACTACGGGAAAAGAGGGGGGGGGGGGAGGAGAAAAATAATAATAAAAAAAAAAAAGGAAAAATGAGACGTTGGAATAGCATATCAACAGAAAGCAGCTTTGAGAAAGGATGACGGTAGTCTTTCTTAATTTCGTAATATAATCAAAATCTAAAAAAACTAAAATTAGAAAATTGCTGAAAAGATGTGATACGATGCTAGCCAAGAACTAGAGAGTCGGTCCGACACCGACCATAGTATGTATCAAAATTAGCTAAACGACAATCTCACTAACCTCGAGTACAGTACCACCCAAAAACGACATTCCACTCTTTCTTCAAGTTCAATCCCCCGCCATATTCACCGCCATTCCACTTCTTTCCCTGAACGCTGGAGCTCACTCAGATTTCCTAAAACCAGCAAAAATAAAGAATACCTTAAACCGTAAGCAAAACAAAAAATTAGATATTTGTCGTTTTCAGAAGATAGCGTCTATAAATAAATCGTCGTTTTGCAGTCTTTCCTTAAAACACGGAGTGGAATTTGGATCATAGTCAATGGCGAGCCCAGACGAGTCAAGTTCTCGTGACAGGTTCGAGGCCTTCTACGAGGACTGGCTCGTCGGCCAACGGGCCTTACTCTATGAGCTCCGCCAGGTCGCGGCGTTTCCGCCGGAGGTGGATGATAAGGAGCGGAGGAGAGCCAGCCTGATCGAGCAGTCGCTGACTCACTACCAGCGCTATTTCGCGGAGAGGAACGACCTCGCCGGCGGCGACGTGTTCATCGTCTTGTCGTCGCCGTGGCTGAGCTCCTTCGAGCGGACCTACCTCTGGATCTCCGGGTACAGGCCGACGCTGATCCTCCGCCTGGTGGCGAGCGGCGTGGCCGACGAGCTGTCGCCTGAGCAGGGGCGGCGGCTGGAGAGGCTGAGGGCGGAGACGGTACGATCGGAGAGGGAGGTGTCGGAGGCGATGGCGGCAGTGCAGGAGAGCGTGGCGGCGCCGCCGCTGGTGGCTGTGGTGAGGAGGATGGGGAGGGCGGTGGACGGGGAGATATCGGCGATAGATGCGGCGATGGAGAGCCTGAGGGAGGCGATGGTCGGGGTGCTGGGGAGCGCCGACGCGCTGAGGGAGTCGACGATGAGAACGGCCCTGGAGATGCTGAGTCCGGCGCAGGCCGTCAAGTTCCTGATGGCGGCGGCCGAGTTTCAGCTTCGGATCAGAAGGTGGGGCCTGCAGAGGGACTCTAACACAGAGGCTGATATTTAATCCACTTTTTTTTTTTTTTTTAATTACGGCTTGAATCTGATTAATTAAAGTTAAAAATGAGAATCATATCGAAAAATGTTAAAAGAGAATTACTGATTACCGTTCATCATCCAGTGATTTTCACCTTTGTTCCTGCTTTTTTTTTTTTTTTTTTTTTTTTAAATAATAATAATAGTTATTGCATTTATAAAAATAATTTTTATTTTCATTTTTATTTTGCTGGAACTGAAAACCCTTTGTTCAAGCTTGAAGTCATGAAGGAAGAGACAGTTTTCTCCGGCGGCCGTGTCTTCGCTTAGGGACAAGCATATGCTACGTTTTTTTTTTTAAGGGAAATATGCTAAGTTTTTCTTTCTTTATTTTTTTCTCTTTTTATTTGGTATGAAGTTTTTGTCTATTCAATATGAAGATCACCTTATTAGTTTATTTGATTTATTTTCCCTGATAATTAAGTGTGATTTAAAAAAAAAAATGTAAACAAAAATAGTAATTTACTTTTTTTTTTTTTTTGCTGAATTAGTAATTTACTTATTTGGGAGAAATCTCATGTCCCACACTAAACTGAAAACACGGCTAGGCTTACAAGTGTCCAATGGAAAAGATGGAAGTACATGGAGTTCACATACTGCCAAGTTAGGCACGAAAAATGGAGTATATTCGTTGGAAGCACGGGTCGGTAAATTCACAAGTGTTATAATTTTTTTTGGATTAATTTGATGAATGCGGCTAAACTATTTAACATATTTCATTTTATCTTTTTGAATTATCAAAATCATTCATCATGTTTATTGATATATATAGACCTTATTTGACAAAAAGCTCTGTTTAAACTAAACTGTACTTTTTTCATCATGTTTTTTGTCTTTTTCCTCAAAAAGTTGTTTGTCTTTTCTGAAAATTTAAAAAAATTTACTATTTAAACTTACAAATCTTAACTCAAACTTACACACCAAACACCCCCATAAAAATCATTTAAATTGCTCTAATTCCCTAAGATGGAGGAAGCAATTTGAATGATTTTATATATATCAATGGGTATAATGAATGACTTTGATTATTCAGAGGGTAAAATGAAATAGGATACATAGTCTTGTGGACTAATTAAATTAACGTTCTAGTAGGTGATCAAAACATATCCTTAAAATACTTGAAGTGGATATGGCATGTGTGTTTTTTGAAATGGATGACATAAATAATATTTATGATTTATTTCTTTACAAGAGTCAATATAGGCAAATAAAGCATTACGGACAATAATGTCTTATTAAGACTATTCGAGTTCTTATGAGAAGAATCCATGCTATTTTTTTTAGGGTAAATTTCGTACCTCAATTTAACGGGCCATGTGTCAACTCTAGTCTTCCACAACCAACAAAGCAAAGCAGACCAAGACATAGAGATAGCCAAGATCAACCCACAAAAAGTTGGAATCTATCTCCAGCAGCAGAACGATTGAAAGTGACTGCAACTCTTCAAAGTCGATAGTAACTACACAACAGAGTAGGATCCAATCTACTACTCCCCATGATATCCGAAATAGTCCGTGAGGATCTTCAATTACGTGGTTATGGGAGTTAATTACGTGGATCAATCACTCTTAATCAACGGGGACGTGATTGCCATCAGAAATTCAACCATCAATTATAAATCAAGGCAAATATGTGCATTTAAGAGAGTTAACTGATTCGAATAAGGAAACAATGTATTTAAGAGATTGCAGCTATAAAAAGAAATGATCTCAATTGAGGAAGGACACACAACAACGTCCAACCTCTTCCAAAATCCTCCCAAAAGCCTGAAACCCTTTTTCTTCCATTTGTTGTTCATTTTCAACATCCGAAACTCTTTATATTTTATTTCATAGTGAGAAATTCCCTTACACAAATATCACATGGGACTAGCTCTCATACTAAAAGTGAATCTTTATAAAATCTTATGTTTTATATTTATTTTTTTTGTATTTTATTTATCCGCGGTTCATTGTTAGAACAATTTTAGTTCGAGGATGTCCAATATTTTCCTTCTAAGACATCAACGGTATGTATATTTCTTAATTATAGGGCACTAATAATTTGATATACATATAAGTCTCATATATACACACACATATGTATTACCACACATTAATTGATTGTTAAATAACACAGGTAAACAATCCCCTAAGTTTATAGCACATCTCTTGATTTTTCCTTTGGTCCTGCTTTTTTATTTAATTTTGTTGCTAGAATCCCTTTAATATTTTGTTGGAACTGGAATCCCTTTGTTCCAGCTTGTCATGAAGGAAGAGACATTTTTCTCCGGCGGTGTCTTCGCTTTGGGAAAACCAGTTTGCTAAGTGTGTTTTTTGTTTTTTTTTTTGTTTTAGGGAAATATGCTAAGTTTTTCTTTATTTCCTTTTCTATTTTTTTTTTCCTTTGGTAAGAAGTTTTGTCTCTTCAATCTGAACGTCACTTTATTAGATTCTTTATTTTTATTTTCCTTTATAATTCAGTGCTACTGCTATCTGAAAAAAAAAAAAAAAAAAGGGGTACACAAAAATCTTAATAACTAAAATAATAGCATATTTAGGAGTAAGTACTTCTACCTAAAAAACTCGCAAGTATGTTTTCTACTTATAATCTAGTTTTACTATTTAGTTCTTTTGATTTATGTAAATATACAACCTCTTTCTTCCCTAAATCTTGTTAAGGACCAATCCAGTAGACAAAGCCTTTGGCAATTGCCCACGTTGCTAGGCCCAATGGGGGACTTTGTTAAGGTATGGACATCTTGTCTACAAACTTCAATAGAAGCTTTAGCCGTTAGTTTTTGCTTTTATTTTTAATTAATTAAAAAAACAAGAGTAATAATTTTTCAGTAAGTATTTAAAAGTTAAAATCATTTATACATTTTAAAATTTTCGTCAGGTAAAATGATTATAAAATTTTCTAATAAACGGTAAAATTAATATTTGAATGAGATTAATAATATCTTATCAAAATTTTGAAACAAATTTCAAATCCTGTTTAAAAGAGTTTTTTTAGAAGTCACATTTTATGTTTTTGATTGAAAACTCTTCTGTTAAATTATCTAAACACTTTTAAAAATAACCTTTTAAATTCATAAAGTTAGCAACAACTTTCATGAATCTCTACTAAACAAACCCTATGCTAGTTCATAACAAAAGGTTATTCGATCAAGACACTTAAATAATGTTCACTCATGTCCCAAAATAAAACCACTTCTTGAAAATAAATGATGGGGTGAGGCACAAAAATGAACTTGTAAAAATGTTCTGGAACTCTTAAAAAAAAAAAAAAAAAAAAAAAAAAACAACAACAACAACAACAATTACCCTTCTGTGGAACTATTGGTAATATACCTAAATGTTCTATAAATCTCTTTCTCCAAAAAATAATAATAATAATAATAATAATAATTAAAAAAAAAAAAAAAACAAAGGTTCTAGAAGTCTTATCTTATTACGTGCGTGTGCTTGTTAAATGTTCCAAAGTATTTAACTATATAATTAAATTCGGTCAATTGTAGTGGGCAGAGAAAGCTTCTTTTTTTTTTTTGGATAAAATTTATACAAAGCTTCAATCACGTACGAGTCTTGGCCTTTCTCATCTTTACGTGCCTTTATCCCTTCCAAAAGCAGTCCATGCGATGCTTTAGGCTTTGAACAATGAGGAAACCTGGCTGCTCGCTCATTCGTAACTTTTCATCAACCAAACAAAGGGAAAAAAAAAAAAAAAAAAAAAAAAAAAGAAGAGAGAGAAAGAGAAATTAAAGAATAGTGATGCATTCTCTCTTTTGCCCTTGCCTCGTGAAAGTTATGAAACTAAAAGATAAATTGAAAGTTAACCTGATGAATAGCCACTTGAGACAACGGTATTGAATGAAAAAAGTAGTTAATTAAACGGATAATTACCAAAATTTGTTATGTGTTTGTCAACTTGTGCTTTTCAGAAATATCATGATCATACTCGGTGTTTTAGTTATACGTTAAAAATATTTCTCCTGTTAAAATTTGATTAAACTTAAAATATAAAAAGACCATTTTAACAACTTCATAATATTGTACAGTCACGGAGTCAGGATTTATTCATTGGGGCCAAATTTTTTTTTAATAAAGATTATACTAACACACATATATAATATATATATATATCTATATATGTAACGGTTTTTGTTTATTAAATTCATGATATATTGACACATGAAAACATCATTATTATATTTAAATAGGACAACATGTCATTGTCAGTTATATACAATTAAAAATAAAAATAATCCAAAAAAGAACTTGAAATTGAAGTGTTGATCTTAATATCTTCATAATACCATAGTTATTCAAGTTTCACATTTTGAAGCTCCAAGTCTATCGCCTGTAAAAATGGAAAAAAAAAAAATTATACACTTGCAAATAACAATATTTTCTCAATAAAAGAGTAGCTATGTTAAATTCATATACCTCAAAATATCATTTTCTTTTTTTAAAAATAAGTTGTACTTGACGATTTTTCATAGAGACAATCTCATTTATAATTGATTTACTACTAAATTCTACAGTAATTTCCTTCTCAATGTAGACAATCAAACAATCATTCAAAAAATTATCTTCCATATACAGTACCAATACCATTACAGCCCATGAGCCCAAAATTCTTCACCAAAAAAAAAAAGAAAAAAAAAGGCATGGCTAAGTTTATCACAAACTAAATTGGAAAAAAAAATTGTATTTAAATCGAATATTAAGCAATGCTATTTCTAATTTTTCTCAGCTAAAATCTACAATAAAAACTAAAAATCACTAATTTCTAGCAAGATATTTCTAATTTTCTAATCGGAATTAGTATATTATCATCAACACATAATAACAAACAAACAAAAAATCAGAAAAACCAATAGCACTATGGCCCGCCAATTCCATATTAAGACAAATAGAAAAATCACAATTAAATAAAATAAAAAAAAGAAGAAGAAAAGATTCTGAACAAGAAGGGAGATAAAGGAATAGAAACCTAAAGCGGAAGCGAGAAGTTGAAGAAGAATGAATTGATAGACCAAGACAAAATTATCTCAAGTTAAAAGAAATCCAGTACAATAAACCGAAGAAAAATAAAAAACATACATTGAGCAACAAAGCAAATTTCCAAATTTGTTTGGGAATGGTGGAATAGGAAAGTGAAAGTTGGCTCTTCTTGGAAGCTTTTAGTTTATCATGATAGATAAAATATTACTTAGTATAATGGGCCAGTCTTTTAAAATACCGGGTTATTAAAATTGTAATTCAGATTTAGATTTTAGGTAAAGTCGCTAGGCCCATTAATGTATATGAATTTAATAAAACTATTTAATTTTTTAAAATCTAAATTGTTTGTCTAATAAAATATAGAGAACTCTTAATTTAATGGGGGACCAAAATTAATTTATACACACACTAATTTTTTTAAATTAAAAAAAATCCCACTATATATAAATTTTTTTAAATAAAGTTAGGGGGGGCCCATCCCCTCCCCCCCTTGTCATTGATATTGTATATTTGATCAATTTGATCAACCTCGTAGCTCAAATATTCGTTTCAAAGTTTGAATAACCAAATGTTATTAATTTAACATTCTTAAAAAATACAAGTTAAAACGCGATATTTGGATAAAACATATATGGAATTTTGGAAATTTTTTTAATAAGTGAATATTAGGAAATTCAATCATAGAGTTTTCACCTCGCACGGTGGTTGGAAAGTAGAGTGGAAAACTATGGGGTCCTATCAAAGTAAAGCCCGAGTAGTGTTAAAATTAGGATTAGGGGGATGTCGGTCAAAGTTTATAAGTGGGAACACGAGCATTGAAAGAAGACGATGATTAAAGTGACGGGTGTGACACAGCCTCGCACTTGACAGAGAAAGACCTCTTTTATCATTTGTCCACATCGGCCGTGTTGAAAAATATACACAGGCAAAAGAATTCCGCACTCTTACAAAAAAAAAAAAAAAGCCTTATTCAATGACCAAGACAAGACATGCACCAATTATTGTCCCTTACCCTCTTGTTTTTTTAGTAATAAAAAGAATTAAAGAGATCAGTAGTGTCTTTATGTTCTCTTTTTAATAATTATTGATAAATCTATTAATCGTATTTATTAATATGATTATAAATCCTGACGATAAGTTTTTAACTGCTAGCAGATATAAGGTTACTTGAACCTGAGATTCCATAGGAATGAAGGTATTAAGTATGATATTTTTATCATTATATCACCACCATTGATGATCCGTTAATGTCTTGTTAATCGCTAGAGAGAGAGAGATTGCTAGGAAAAGCAGCGTCCTCCGAGTGGAATTGTGAGCATTATTGTCTCTCTTCCACTAGGCAAAACTCAAATAATTGGCTCAAACTCTAGCTCTATCATCTTTGTTTTTAGTAATACCCAACAACTATTTTCAATATACAGTATTTTCCCTTTGTATTTATGATGTAGGACCATGTATAAACCTTGGGGTGAATCGGGTTTTAAGGAAGTGCCTGAACCTATTTAGTCGGTGAGCACAATATTTACATATTTATAAGAGACACTTCGAACTAACATCAACCTAAATAACTAGTCTAGTGTAAATTATCGAGTTTGATCCTTAATGAGATTTAAGGTCTCTTTGATTTTGCATCTCTTGTCAGTTATAACTTTTTATGAAAAATGATTGCGTTGCTGCTATATCAACACTTTTCTTTTTGTGTTTGAAGAGTGAATATTCGAAATATGAACTTACTGTTTTTTTGTTGAAGAAATTTCATATGAAATTCAATGATTGTTGTAAGGAACAATAAGTTCATACTTACAAAGGAATCCCAGAAAAATTCCTAATATCAGTAAAAGTTTTATACGTACGAATTAGTAGCTTAAAACAACATCTACCAACAATGGATATATAGGACATAAAAGATCAAATTCAGCCACAGATAAAGCTGTGATCACCCACATACTTGTTTGTCGACGAGGAATCCCGATAGATTTCGCAGGAATTTACCCCGCGAATTGGAGCGAACACGGTAATCCGCGACTGAAAAAGGATCGGGGGATAAATCGACAAACAAAAATATCAATGTCTTTGAATCTTCTCCAGCCTAGACAAGGCTGGAGAAGATGCGTTAGCTTTCAGTTCACTGAAAGGAACATGGTCCTTTTTTTCCTAAAGCAAAATATGGCATTGCTCAAATATGCCTTGCTTCTTACTTCCACTAGACCACTAGGGTCCGTTAGGCTTAAGACTCTACTCTTATCAATTCAAACGTTCCTTTTTTTTGCATGCAATTTCAATGATTCAACAAGATCATTTAGCTGTTCAAGATACATTTCTATATATAGAGCTACATGCATTATACATATATGAACATATATATATATATATATAGACATATACATATATAGATATCCAGCCCACCAAATCTTTATGCATGTTGGTTGTCCAGTGCGACGCCCCCATTTATTTTCAGCTTCCAAGATGTTTCCCCCTTTTTTTTTTTTTTTTTTTTTTTTTTGGGGGGGGGGTGGCAATCCAAAGCTATACGTGAAATTTCCTTCTTTTTGTTCTGTTTTGTTTTGTTTTGTTTTTTTTTTGTTTTTGTTTTTTTGTTTTTTTTCATTTTTTGTTGAAAAAAAAAGCATATAATATTACGTTATTTTTACAACTGATTGACATAAGCTAATGTAATTTTACATTTGACTTCATCATCAAAAATAGAATTTAAGCCCTCCACTTTAAATTGTTTGGATTCTGCTAATACAAATTTTTAAATGATCAAACTGATCTATTAAAAAAAAAAAAAAAAGGGAAAGAAAGCTAATAGTAGCACAACAAATTAAATTATATTTGTTGTTTACTATTAGACCAACTCCAACCCATACTCTAAAATAGAGTTTTGCACCAATTTAGAGTATGAAGCTTCTCCAACCCATACTCTATATGAAACTTCAAATATAGAGTATGAACAATATACTTCATATTTGAAGTATCACTGTTCATACTCTATACTACTTTTAGAGTATGATATAGAGTAAATGGGTTGGAGATAAATAATATTTGATTATAAAAAATATATAAATAGAATATTCCTTTTAGAGTATGATATAGAGTAAATGAGTTGGAGATAAATAGTATTTAAAGTGACAGATACTCTATTTTAGAGTTTCTATACTCTAAAATAGAGTAAATGGGTTGGAGATGATCTTAAAATGCACGCTCAAATTAATATATATTATTAGTTTATTTACTTAGCAAAAAACAAGATTCCATCTATGAGCTATGAATTATTAAGTGACAAATTCAACAAATAATTAAAAAAAAATTGGAGCCCCCACAAGATTAATTAGAATTGGATCAATATTCAAGTATGTATTAAAGTCAGGACTTCCTTTAAATTCATTGGAGCCCATAAAAAATTAAAAAATCCATGTATTCTCTACCACAACAATTGAACTTCTCACTTTTGACCTGTATCTTGGACATGTTCTAGAAGGTCTTGGTTCTTTGACGAAGACATTATGTGTGTCCACCACTAGTTAATGATAAGAAAGACATGCGAAGACTCAGAGGCAAAAACCAATAATACTTCCGGTCCAACTCCAAATTGCTTGAAATAAATGAATAAATATCGTGAATATCAATGAATAGAGTGATGATGATAATTTCCCTAATTTCTTAAAGGACATATATATATATATATATATATATTTTCCTCGAAAGGATAATTGTAACAAGTGTGTGCATACGAATTGCTTAAAAAAAAAAAGTTAATCAAATTTCTAGTTATGAGTTATTAAATTAGTTGCACACTTAATTTAAAGACAAATTTACATTTTTATGATATTTAAATAAAGTTGTCAAACCCTTTATCCTAATTTAAAAAATCAAAATTATTTAATAATCAATGAAATATATGATTATAGATATAATCTAATTATACTTTCACATTTCATTATGATTTAAAATATAAAATTTGAATTCATTCATCCTTTAATTAAAAACTAAATTAACAATAATTATTACTATTATATTTTCATCAGCTAACATATTCCTTAACTTATATAACATTACATATAACTAGTAGTTAACATCTAAAACTAAATGGAGAAACCAAAAAAAAAAAAAAAGCCCTTAGATTCTTCAAAGTTTTTATTTCTGTGAGAGACTCGTGATCTATTATTATTTATCATCATCATCGCGCGCGCACATATATATATATATATATATATATATGTTGATCATTTAATCTTTGAATTGGAAATATTGGAATACTTCGACAAATCTCATAATTTTTATCGAGTGATTGTTGAATCAAATTTTATAATTTATCAAAGATGAACTTAATGCTTCCACATAATTAGTAGAGCCGGCGGTTGTAAGATTAAATATGTGGTCTTCGGCAACATTGTCATGCGTGCACATAAGTTTTTTGTTCCTTCTTATTGGGTAAATTTGGAAGTGCTCCATTCTTTGTCCCCCATAACTTTCTTTGATTCTCTTGTTGTCCCTTCACTAGCTCTATGAAATAGTGTTTTTTTTAAAAACTTAATTCATTTCTTATAGTATTAATTTTTAACTCTTTTTAATCACATTTTCTAAACGCATTAGTTGTTGGAGCAATTAGCATTAGTTTAACCAACAGAAGCTACATCTAGAATGGTTTAATTAAATAATAAATATAAGGTTCCACTCAGTTGACATAAGCATGACAATTATATAGATGACTTGTGTACATTAATCAAGTTTTAAATTTGATTAATTAGCCCCTTTCTTATGTGTAACTCCAATTAATAATTCACTAATATATGATAAAACGAATTTTCAAAGTTATTAAATTCTCCAGAACTTACCGGTTAATGTTTTGCTATCAACTTAATAATAAAGTGGTATTTATTGTTGATTTAATGCGTATTAATTGTTATTTCACAATATTCTTAATTTTTTTTTCTTCCCTAGATGAGTGAAAGAACTTCTTAGGCACATCACATCTATGCATTATGTTACTCTCGATTCCAATATAAGATTTTCTTCCTTTTTGTTTTGTTTTATTGTCTTAGCATCTCAATTCTAAAATTTTCGCATTAAAAAGAAAACTGTTAATTGTATTTGTAGTTCTTTCTTTGTCTTTGTAATACAAAAGTCATAGACAAAATCATTTTGATTCGATTTCCGAGTCGTTGTCCTTGTTTATTATAACAATTTTTGCTCTCGATGTTGACAAGAAAACTAGTTAGGAGGAACTAGCGTGCATTGGTACCTAAACTACTTTGGAAAAAATAAGAATAATAATAATAGTAAAAGATTAGAGAAGAGAAACCAACAATAATCATGTAGTTTGTTTGGAATACAAGTTCCACTCAAACTAAATTGTACTTTTTTCATCATGATTTTTATCTTTTTTTTAAAAAGTTTTTTGTCTTTTCTGAAAAAGTCAACAAAAATTACTATTCAAACTTATCAATTTCAACTCAACTCAAACTCAACTCATTCATCAAACACTCCCGTAGTTTTCATATATCTTTAGCTCTTATAAACCCAAAAATTTTCTTTGTCCTTATTAGGAATTCGGGATAAAAATAATGTCTAAATTATTTTTATTTATTTTTTATTTCTTACGTATTTCTAACTCTACGCTATTCTTAATGTTTGACAGATAATTTCTAAATTCAGTATTATTAATTATTTATCTCAAATTGTTTGCCAAATTAGTCTTATTCCAAACTGTAATTGCTTGCATTATTAGTGGTTGCCCATCTGCCAGCCTTTTATCTTCTTGGTCATCATGGTTTTAAATAATTAACGTGACATTCATTTACAATTTATTTGACATTGCAACCAACCGTTCTCGTCTACAAAACTACAAGTTGCGTTTTAGAGAGGAATTGAACTATAGTCGGGTATATTATTGGTAATTTAAGGATGATTCTGGTGCATTTGATTAAAAATTAAATCACATTATTAAGAGTTAATTTAGCCAATCACCAATCATAAATATAGGGTAGAACCATCATTTTCCAGCGGCTCATCTGGGTCGATTTGCTTCTCACACACAATGCTGAGTTTTACAGCTTATAAGTATCACCACCGCCGAAAACATTAAGGGAAAAAAAACATTGGTGGTGACAAGGTGGTAAAGGACATCCTACGTAAAGCCTTCACCTTTATTAGGTCAAAGTATAGTAGTAAATATGGGCCGTCCCGCCCAACCATTCTTGACCCATACAAGCTGAAAAGATAGAATATATATAGCGGCGATCCGACCCGATCCACATAAGGAAGTGGGGTCGGGACAGGACTGAAGGCTATCCCAAATGAATGAAGTGTTAGTGAGGTTATACACCACTTTTGAAACCTAAGAATTCATTTGTATTAGCTTAATATGAAAATTATGCTTAGACATGCCATTCCCCTTATAAGTTGTCGGTGCTTGTTCTATATTGATTTGAATGGTTGGTCTTTTGAGGTACATATATATATATTTTTTTACTACAATTATACACTTGAATACCAAATTTTTAAAAGTAGTACTCATCTAAATCACCAAAGAAGAGGCAATGCCTAGCCCTACATCTTGTCGGGATACGGGTCGGGTCGACCCGCATCTTTATAGAGAAAATCAACATTTTTATATTGAATTATTTAAAGATTTAAATGAAAAAAACCAAATGGACAAGGTTGGCTCGTGAGCCTAGAATCGGCCCAACTCAACGTAGATGTCCATGTTGGATAGACTTTCCGTTTAATCTGATTCATTTTTACAGTTTTAGATTGGAGGATCCAGTTATGTATTATACAAAATATACAGGTTTTAACATAAACTATAATGGTGGATTTTGTAAACCCATATTAGCTAATGAAGGTTTAAGATCAGAATCTATATCATTTCATTAACCGTCTCAATCATAAAATCAGATGATTTTATTTTTCTTAAAATAAAAAAAATAAAAAAAAAAGGGGGAAAAAAAAAAGGCACTCACTTTTTGAAGGGATGTCAAAATCAGCTTGACTTTTCCACTCTGCAGAGAGACTGAGGGATTGGTCCCCACTTCTGGGCAAACAGATTTTTTGACTCACCCACTGAAAATTTAGAACGATTTCCACGCTCTCTCTTGGAGTTAGTGACTCGGAAAATTATTTGAAAGAGAGAAAGCCCAAGCACATATCCCAAACAAATCTTCCACGTCGATAAAATCAATGTCATTAATTAAAAAATGTGAAAAAAAATTATGAAAATAGTGGATATTCTTGTGCCAGGTCACTAAAAGAAAATTATTAATTTATTATTTGTGGTGGACTTTGTCAGCACCTGAAGGCGCGTGAAACACCACTCATCATACATCACCTTTATTATTTAGAAAGCCACGATAACACAAATTCAATGTACCGAATCCTACTTTGGAACCCAAAACGGTGGCTATTCCAAAACTCTAGCACTGTTATTATTGTTGCTTTAGGATCACTATTTCTAGCCCTATTTCTTATTTGTGAAAATAAAAAAAATGATACATTTTTTCTTATTTAAATGTACATATTTTTCTTTTTTTTATAAAAATAAAGATAAAGAGATTCAGATATTATAAATTAGAATAACGTTAGAAATATTAATATTTATTTTAGTTTTTGAATATCAATATACATAACGGTGAGTTATTATCTTTTTAATGAGATATAATCAATGTGTCAATAATCTTGATGGAAAAATAACACATCACTTATTATATAAAATGATATTTAAAAGTTAAGACTGTAGTTGACATTTTTAATATTTTTTATAACTTATAATATAAAGTAGCCAATTACTATTAAACTATAACTTATATATATGCACCCATTATATGTTTTGTCCAATAAAGATTAAAACGGTACATTGTACCAAAACACAAATAACAAGTTACATTTTATTTTATTTCTTAAATATTATATTTATCCTGTTTTAGCCATTAAAATATATTTTGAAAACTATTTTATCCATTTATTATTCGATTATAACAGTTAATGACATGAAAATTGTTTTCTTTTTTTTTTTTTAATTTTTAAGGACTCAAATCGTTTTTTTCACATTTTAAGATTAAAAAAAAAGAATTTAAATTTTAGAAAAATAGGAGATTTCATAATTCTCTCTTCCCTTCCACTTTGATACTGGTTTTTAAAATCTGCGACACGATAGTGCAACGACAGTCTGAAAACTGAAAAGGATAGAACCACGCTCTTAAGTGGAGCGTCTTGTGTAGTGTTGTTACACTTTTTGTAAATATGTATTATAAAAAAATAAAAAATCTGTCCCAATATTTATTGTCCACGTGGTGGCTAAACTAGTGCAGCACATTCAAAGTCAACGACGGCGGCGCGACGCTTCCGTGCTCCATCATGCTTTTCCTGTATTTCTCATTAAATCCAAATGCAAATTTGCCTATACGGTCATTTCAAGTCTTTTATCCAATACTTTTTTTTTTTTTTTTCCACTGACACTTTCCATTGCATATCCTCTCGATCTACATCTACAAATACAAAATACATGTATATTGATTATTATTTAAAATTTGATTTGCCATCCCAACAAATACACTTTTTACTTTTTTTTTTTTAGGGGATAAAACTGCAGCAAAGACCATTTAATATACTTTATTGATAAAGTTTATTTTTAAACCTTTAAAATGTAATCTAAAGGTTAAGATGTTACTCGTGTATCAAAATTATCATTTATTTTACCTCATAATTGTATAGATTAATAAATAAAAATAATAAAAAGACACCCTTTTCCGTTCCAGGTGCCGGTGACTTCCCCACCGACGCCCCCAACGGACCCCCCTGACCAGATCTGCCCCCCTTCCCCCCCGACGCTGACCAGGCCCCCCCCACCCCCGACATTGACCATACCCCCCTCCCCCCACGCTCAAGAGCCCCCCACCCCCGATGCCAACTAGACACCCCCCCCCACCCCGTGCTCGAGCCCCCCACCCGCGATGCTGACTAGACTCCCCCCCCCCCGGCGTTCAAGCCCCCCGTCCCTACTCTGGTGACAAAAATTTTAAAATTTTCTTTCTTATTTTATTTTATTTTTTAATTTCTTAATCAAATACTACTGTAAGATAAAATATATAATAATTATCGTATACAAGTAACATCTCAGCTGTTTGATTATATCTAAATGGTTTAAAATTGAGCTCTATCAATAGAGTATATAAAAACAGTTTTACTGTAGCTTTACCCTTTTTTAAAATGTAGATTTTTTTTTTTTCATATATTTCGTGGAGTATCTGGTATTGAGATTTTCTTTTATTATGTATTTCTCATTCTATTATAATGTCAAATAGTCAAATGCAACCATCATTAATGACATAATCATATGTTACGTTGATTCATTATTATAAATTTATAACAATGTATATATTATGAGCAAAAACTAAAAACAATAACTTTTTTTTAAAGGGTAATTATATTTCAAATTAAGAAAATACAAATATTAATATTGTTTTAAATGACTAATACAAGAAGTCAAGAACTAAATCATACATTAAGATGATAATATTTTTGTGACACATGTAATGAAAGATTATAAAAGTGCAAAATAGATAATAAAAAAAAAAAGTGTTAGTATTCAATATATTATTAAGTTAATGATATTTGTGCAACCCACGTAATGACAGAATTAAAGGGGAAAAAAAGGAACGTTCTATCAATACATGTATCATTATAATTTATAGATTATGGGGAAAAAAAAATAGAGTAATTGACCTAAATAGTCCCTGAACTTTTTCGAAGGTAATGTTTTGGTCCCTATTCTTTTTTTTTTTTTTTTTTACCAAGATAACTCTAAACTCCTATTTTTTTTAGCCAATTTAGTCATTTCCGTTAAAAAACTAACAAATTAGTCACGTGATAAGCACATTTCATGCTTTTTGAAGGTCAAAAAGGTTTTTTTTTTTTTTTTTTTTTTTTTGGTGGGGGGAGAGGGGAACCAAATCAAAATTGGGGTGCTGCCTTGGGGGGGGGGGGGGGGGGGGGCGGCTGAAAACCCATAAACTCAGAGTGGGGGTGGAATCTGATTTGGGTTCCAAGGGGGGGGTCCGATCTGGTTCGGGAGGGGCGTGATTGCTCGGAACTCGGGGTGACTTAGCTCGGAACACGGGAGGACCCAGATCTACACTTGGGGGTAGCGGGGACGACGACCGGAGATGGGTTGGGGTTCGCCAACATGTCTACAAAGGTTTGGGGGGGGGGGGGGGAGCGAGCGAGGGAGGGAGGGAAGGGGGGAGGGAGAGGGGGGAGATGGATTTTTAAGAGATTGAAAGGTATTTTAGTCCTTTTACTATAAAATGGTCATTTGCGCAATATTCCGTTAAAAATTAAATGGAGTTTGACGGAAATGATTGAATTAGCCAAAAAACAGGAATTTAGGGTTATCTCCGCACAAAAAAAAAAAAAAAAAAAAAAACAGAGACCAAACTATCACATTCAAAAAAGTTCGATAACTATTTAGGCCAATTACTCAAAAAAAATTCCAAAACAATGACCAAATCATTAAAATAATGAAATTTTTGTAGCACACATTAAAACAAATTAAAAAAGAAAGTTATATAAAAAATAAAAAAAAAACAGTTAGTAGTTACCATATCATTAAAATACATGTAAAGAGATTTTATAAAATATCTATATATACGCATCGATACCATTATATATATAAGTCGCTAATCGTAGGTCTTTTGTTCATCTAGCTACCATTTTAATACTATCATTATGCTATTTATTTTAAGGGTAATTATGTTAGTACAAGTCCTTATTTGGCCGGCCTTAAAGTATTTTGTAATCTTAATCATACTTAAGAAAACCACTATTATGATCTGACTACATACATAATTAACCATAAAAAATGTTACTAAATAAGATAAAAATTTGACACTTGAAAACTTCATATTGTTAATAGGCCAGTTACTTTTAATAACATAATAAAGATTGTCCTAACATTAAGGATACGACATTTTATGAAGACTGCTCGTGATCAAGACACTTCAGGTATCAATGTTAGCCAAAGCTAATGGTGTGAGCTCTAGAATTTAAATATCCCCTAAAAAATGGAGATCATTATTTGGTGCATGCTGCTCCTTCGTTGGATCCCACTTATGACAGCCAATTTATCTAATAGAGGAGTGGATTGCTCCAACTTATGCCCTAGTTGTTTTTTGGAGTCGGAAATTTCTGATCATATCTTACGAAATTGTTATCATGCTCGATAGATATGGGAGAAGAGTTCTTTATGAAGCAAGCTTGACGACATAAGAAGAATTCAACTTTAATATAATAGTCAAATAACTTGATGATGTAGAACAAATTCAACTTCAAACAACAAAATTTATAATAAGAGTAAAACTGAGTTCTAATTATAACTTTTAATCCACTCAAGTAGAAAAATGCAAAATATACATATATACTTTACACAAAAGTATGCAATCCCTTTTCGCAGGACAAATCTCTCTTTTGCTTTTCGTAAACAGGCTAAAGTGAGATTGCCACATGATTTATCCTTCAAATTTTTGTCCCCCCGTTTTTTTACCTTCCCTCCTTCTCAAAGCCTTTAAAACTATGTAATATATATATATATATATATATATATATATATATCATTTAATTGGAAAAGTCTGTGCACTATCTTGGTGGTGGCTGCTGTACTTTTGTATTGTTTCCACATCTTAACACGACAAAGTGAGTGAGTTCCAACTCGCATAATGCTTGTGAAATAACAAATTTTGTGAAAGTGGAACTTAAAAAATAAAACCATATATATATATATATATAAATATATATTTCCACTGAGGTCGATGTCCATGACAAGATCTTTTGTGTGCTTATTCCATATTGTAAATGATCCAATTTAAGAAATTGGTTTAGGGAGAGAGAAAGGGGAAAATAATTAAAAAGGTTGAAAATAAAGGCAACTCACCACTACTAGAAAACAAAAAGTGATTCATCAAGTGGGCTACATATGCTGCCAGATATCCTTGCTAGGTGCCGATTGCTGATGCCAAGCCATAAATGACGAAGTTAATGAAAAACCAACAAATGCAAATATTAGAAAAAATTGATTTGTTAAAAAATATATATAGAAAAATAGAATCGGTGGATTATCATATGATAAGTTTCCTTGACTAAGACATATTAACTATCAAAATCAATCACTAATTAACTACAAGGTTGCTTTACTACATATAAAAATTTTAGCCATTTTTTCAAATAAGTATTTAAAAAACCTATCTATTTATTTAATTTTTCCATACTTTAGTTGGTCTGGGTCTCAGACTCAAATTTTGAGAATAACTAACTATGAAAATATTAAAGGAAGAAAGAAGTTAATAAAATTATTTACCGTAACTAATCTATTTACCTATTAGTTCGTTATTTACTTTTTTATTAATTTAAATTTTTTTATAAAATCCGTAATTTATTTTTTTTAATTTCATAAAAGTATTATTCACTATAATTAAAAATATATATATTTCAAGCACAACTATCCAAGTGTGTGATGCATAAAAAATATGCAATAGTTGGTAAACAAAATTTCTTTAACAAGAATAGTATTTTTCATCTTTATGCTTTAGTACTTCACAACCTGTAAGAAAATTCAAGTTATGGTTCTTAAATAAATGTTAACTAGCTAGCACAACTTGATACCAATAATCCCAACAGTCAATTATGCCTTTCATTTAACAAGTATATAGTATATATTCAGTCCCATGTTTGGGACAAAAAATTGGTTAGATAACTTTCTTACCGAAGGAAATAAATACCCTGAGAAAGTATAGTATTTATTCAATTCCATGTTCGGGAAAATAATTTTGGCTACATAACTTTTCTAGGGTAGGCCACAACCTTGCAGCAAAAAAAAAAAAAAAAAAAAGGACCTTAGGAAATAGGATGATATTTTATCCTTTCCTTTTCACAAAAGTAAGCACTCGTCACAACTAGGCAAGGGGGGAAAGAAACACACTTGTTAGTACTCTATAGTTATTTTTTCTTTTTTTTATAGAAATTAACTATCCAATGTAAACGCTGCTTATTTAAATTTTTATTTGAAAAATAATCTGTATTTTCATCAAACTCTTATTTTATTTTCAGTCAAGTTCAATCATACACCAAAAAATAAAGTGATGTGAGTGAAGACCTTTTTCAAATATTTTTTCTAACAAATGTTTCAATTCGTGTTAAAAAAGAAAATGCTGTTTTTTTTTTTTTCCTTAAATAGTTAATCAATGATTTAGCAATGATTAATGATTGACTATGATCATTAATGATTGATTTATTAAATTTGATTCAGTAGTACATCATAGTTATTAACTTTTCTTATTAACAATTTTCTTCAAAAACAAAATTTAAGGTTCTTTTTAATTTTTTTAAAAAATAAATGTCTAAAAACTCTAATCTCGTAACCTTATAATCTTATAATCTCTTTTGTCACTCTAAAAATCTCGAGACTCATCAATATAATATAAAAGATCTAATGTGAATTCCAAACCAAAGATGAGCTTAGTTTTAACTCTTGACCATCACACATCTAACATTGTAGATTCATTAATGGCACAAAATCAACAAATGACATTATGAGATATAAAATCTTAAATGCATTTTAAAAGAGAATTAAAAAAAAAAGAAGAAGAAGGCATTCCTTTCTTTATACTTGAAACAAATAGGCGTCTCAACTTTTACCTTTTTTTTTTTTTTTAAAGGGCTCAACTTTTACTTTTTATCTGTACTAATTTGATTTCATATGGATATTTAGGAGGGGGAAAAAAGATAATAGGTCCCTCCTTTTTTTTTTTTTTTTGGAAAAAAAAATTCATGCACTTATTATAATCTTATTATTATCCAATGAAAAAATATATAATCTTATATATAATATTAGTAATACCAACTCTAATATCAATTTTTGAAATATCAATAAGTATCATCTTTTTATTAATATAAACAATATATTGAGGTAATAATATTTTAATCATTTATCGATAAAATAATAATAACTCATAGATGATATAGATTAATATTTAAAAATTAAAATTAAAATGGGTGTTCATATAATTTTTTTAATCATATTATTAGAAACCAATACCACATTAAAATATGAAGATTAATAAGGATTCAAATTACCGTTGAAAGTTAAACACAAAGTGGGGTCCACCACTCCCTCACAACGACCACTTTAGACAAAATCACCTCTGTTAAAATGCCAACATCTTCCAAAGTTTCCCTTCGAGTCTTCGTCTCCATTCGGTTGACACACACAAACACACAAAACTCCTTCCTCTGCCGCCAAACCAAACCATCCCACCACCCCCCCGACATGTCAGCCACCACGAATTCCCGGCGTCTCACGTCGGCTCTCTACCTCCTCTCTTTCCTCTCTCTTCTCTCCTCCACCAAGTCCGACGACCTCCAAATCCTCCTCAAACTCAAATCCTCACTCCGAACCTCCACCGCCGACAACATTTTCTACTTATGGGACTCCCCAAATCACCCTTGCAACTTCTCCGGCATCACCTGCAACTCCGCCGGCTCGGTCGCCGAAATCGAGTTGTCCCATCGGAGTCTCTCCGGGGCTCTCCCTTTCGACTCCATATGCGGGCTCTCTTCTCTCGAAAAGCTCTCTCTCGGGTTCAACTTCTTGTCCGGTGAAGTAACAGAGGATTTGAGAAACTGTACAAAATTGAAGTACTTGGACCTGGGGAACAACAATCTCTTCACCGGCTCTTTTCCCGATATATCTCCGTTGAGCAGTTTGGAATTTCTGTACCTGAACAAGAGTGGATTATCCGGGGCTTTTCCATGGAAATCTCTGGCGAACATGACGGGTCTGATTCAGCTGAGCTTAGGAGATAACCCGTTTGACCCAGCTCCGTTTCCGACCGAGGTCGTTAGCCTGACGAAGCTGAATTTGCTTTACCTATCGAATTGCAGCCTCCAAGGGGAAATCCCTGCCGAGGTCGGAAACCTTGTGGAGCTCGTAAATTTAGAGCTTTCTGATAACAACATCACCGGCAACATCCCGACGGAGATCGGGAAGCTGACGAAGCTGTGGCAGCTCGAGCTTTATAAAAACAGCCTGACCGGGAAGCTTCCGGCGGGGATGAGAAATTTAACGGGGCTCTCGAATTTCGACGCTTCGATGAACTATCTCGAAGGCGATCTGTCGGAGCTGAGGTTCTTGACGAATTTGGTTACGCTCCAGCTGTTTGAGAACAACTTCTTCGGCGAGGTTCCGGCCGAGTTCGGGGAATTTAAGAAGCTTGTGAATTTGTCCCTGTACACGAATAATTTAACAGGGCCTCTTCCTCAGAAGCTGGGGTCTTGGGCGGAGTTCGGATTCATCGACGTTTCGGAGAATTCGCTGTCGGGTCCGATCCCTCCGGACATGTGCAAGAGAGGGACGATGACGATGCTGTTGATTCTTCAGAACAACTTCACCGGAGGAATCCCCGAAACCTACACGAATTGTCCGACTTTACGTCGTTTCAGGGTCAGCAAGAATTCGCTCTCCGGCGTCGTCCCCGCCGGGATCTGGGGGTTGCCGGCGGTGAACATAATCGACCTCGAATACAATAATTTCGAGGGCTCGATCACTTCCGATATCGAGAAGGCGAAGAGCCTGGCGCAGTTGTTCGTCGGAAACAATCGCCTTACCGGAGAATTACCGGACGAGATATCGGGAGCGTCGTCGTTGGTGTCGATTCAGCTGAACGATAATCGGTTCACGGGGAAAATCCCTTCGAGTATCGGAGAATTGAAGCATCTGGGAATTCTCCATTTGGAGAACAACAAGTTCTCCGGCTCAATGCCGAACTCATTAGGCTCCTGCACGTCTCTCAACGACATAAACATGGCGAACAATTTGCTCTCTGGCGAAATTCCTTCCTCTTTAGGCTCTCTTCCGAGTCTCAACGCTCTCAATTTATCCGACAACGAGCTCTCCGGTCGAATTCCAACGAGTTTAGCCTCCGTTAGACTAAGCCTTCTCGATTTATCCCACAACAAACTCTCCGGCCAAATACCGCAGTCTCTCTCCATCGCGGCCTATAACGGAAGCTTCAACGGCAACCCCAGGCTCTGCAGCGTGGAAATCAGCACGTTCCGGCGATGTACTTCGGAATCAGGCATGACAAACAACGTGCGTACGCTGATTATTTGTTTCGCCGTAGGTTCGGCAATATTAGTATTAGTGCTTACTTGGTTCACGTACTTAAAGAAGTGGGAAAAAGATGATCAAGAAAGGTCTTTGAAAGAAGAATCCTGGGACGTGAAATCATTCCATGTCCTGTCGTTTACAGAGGACGAGATTCTTGATTCCATAAAGCAAGAGAATCTGATTGGAAAAGGAGGGTCAGGGAATGTTTACAGAGTTGAAGTATCAAACAGCAAAGAACTGGCCGTGAAGCACATCTGGAACACCGCCGGCTCGAAATTTGGCCCGAAAAAGGCCCGCAGCACGACTCCGATGTTGGCGAGGGGCACCAGCGAGAGGTCGAAGGAGTTCGACGCCGAGGTTAGGACTCTGAGCTCCATTAGGCATGTGAACGTGGTGAAGCTGTATTGTAGTATTACTAGTGAGGACTCTAGCTTGTTGGTGTATGAGTACTTGCCTAATGGGAGCCTGTGGGACCGGCTTCACGGCTGCCTGAAGATGAAGCTCGACTGGAATGCTCGGTATGAGATTGCGGTCGGGGCGGCCAAAGGGTTGGAGTATCTCCACCACGGCTGCGACCGCCCGGTGATTCACCGCGATGTCAAGTCGAGTAACATTTTGTTGGACGAGTTTTTGAAGCCTAGGATTGCTGATTTTGGACTTGCCAAGATGGTTCAGGCTAACAAAAACGGAGGCCAAAATTCCACCCATGTCATTGCAGGAACTCATGGATACATTGCCCCTGGTTAGTTATTACTAATTTCACTTTAATTTTTCTTTTTTTTGGACAAATTTTTTCCCAGAAATTACTAATTAGTTTATGGATCATCCTTTTTTTTTTTTTTTAATGAGTAAAAATTTATAGTACCATTTAGATTTTAACAAGTAGAATGTATATAAGGCAACTCTAATATTTACATGGGACAAAACAGATCTACAAATTATTTGATTATAAAAAAACCGTATCTACACAATTTCAATAATCGGGTTCTTTGAGAGCTAAATGAGTATACATTTTTGTGTTTTGACGGTACAGAATACGGATACACGTACAAGGTGAACGAGAAGAGTGACGTATACAGCTTCGGAGTCGTGTTGATGGAGCTAGTGACGGGGAAAAGGCCGATAGAGCCGGAGTATGGAGAGAACAAGGACATAGTGAGCTGGGTTTGCAGCAACCTAAAGAGCCGAGAAAGCGTGTTGAATTTAGTGGACTCGGACATTCCAGAGGCTCTCAAGGAAGAGGCAATAAAAGTGTTGAGGATTGCAGTTCTGTGCACAAACAGGCTTCCAGAGACGAGACCCACCATGAGGCGTGTGGTCCAGATGCTTGAAGAAGCCGAGCCTTGCAAGTTGGTCAAGATCATTGTCACCAAAGATGGTTCTAGCAAGAAAATCGAAGCCTCCTTTGACAAGAATGATAATAAGTTGGATCCGGATTTTTAAAATTCATAAGCTTCTCAAAGATGAGGGAGATTTTTGAAGATTCAGATATATGACTAGAATTCCTAGTCTTCTAGTCATATTTATCTATATTTAGTATTGTAGTATAATTGTATGTGTGTGTGTGTATATACATAAGAAATAACGTGTAGTTTTTATGTAAAATCCTGCTTGATTTTGTCCAAGGACAAAATTGTGGCAGATTTCCTTTTTGTATCATATTTTAGCAATGGTAATGAACATGTTTAAAACAGTTTTAATCATTCCGACTCGAATCTTATCTCATGTAAGATTTTGTTATCCATCGATGAATAGCATTTTTCATTGGAATTAGAGAGCAGAGTTTTCTTTTCTTTTTTTTTTAATCTTCCTAAATATTACATATATAGATATGTATCTATATATATATATATATATATATATGGTGATGGAATGGAAGAATATATATTTGTTTAGTTGGAAATAGAAGCACGAGTTTTGTACGCAAAGCATAATACGACAAAGACAAAAACACCAAATACAATTTAAAAGCAATAAGTAACTTCTTAAGGTGGCAAAGAATTAAAGCATTGTTAATTCACATAAATGAACAAGGCTAAGGTATATCAACAACACATAATTATAATATATATATATATATATATATATAATTGTCTCTTAATTAATGGGTCTAGAATTCCATCCATGTGCTCTGATCATTTTCACTCTACTATTTCTTGATATATATATATATATATAAGTAGAAAACCCTACCTGTCAGTAAACTTACCAGCAAAAACAAACTCCAAGAGATGTGATTTTTGAGACCCCCCAAAAAGGAAGATATGTGAGATTACATAGCTGGTGTTCCCAAGTGGTTGGCTGGTTTGGCATGTAGAACATGCTTCTGTTTTGGTTAGCGTATATAATATTTGTCACCATATTCAAAAAATATATATATATACACATATCTATATAATCAGTGAGTTGTGATCCGGTCAAGAACAGGACGAGGGCAGAAAATGACATATGAAATCCACCCGACAGTTGGCCCAGCAAAGCAAAATTGAAAATAAAAATAATGAAATTGAAAAAAGAAAAAAAAATAATTCATTGGGCAGTTGAGAGTACCATTCCGTATTCAATTGTTGTTGGGAAAACAACTTAATAGGTATAAGCTAAACATAGAAGCAACATTTTCAACAAGCTAATAAGCTGTATTATAGTGGAGGAGTACTGATGCTAAACATGCCAAATTATTCAACCAAATTTAGTTACCTAGTTACAAGATTCCACATCTGTTTTCACCTATATATATATGTTCAGTTTTTTTTTTTTTTTTTTTCTTTTTTTTTTGAACACAAAACCTGTTTGACTCGTGTGTTTGAACTCATATAGTGCAATTTGAATGAAGAATCTAATACGAATCTGTGTTTGGATAAAATAATGCGTCTAAAGACGGTAAAATTCAAAACTAAGCTGACTTTAATGTCATGCAATTTGAACCTGCATACGTACGATAGTAAAAAAGCAAACTAATGGGGTCCTACTAGTAATTACCAGACATTTTGCATTGTAATTTCATTCTTTCCAAACACTGTTTCTAATTCTAATACAAATCACCTAATTCAAATTCTCAGTTGAAAATAAAGTAGTTTAGATCGCAAAAATTTGGAGATGATAACCAAATTTTACCAACTAGTCTAACCAATCCTTTAAGCCCATCAAGATGAATTCAACAAATTTATATGCCCGTTGGTTTCAACCATCCCAGTTTTTTTCAGGACAATTTCTGATAAAATTAAAGAAAATTAGGGTGGATGTCATTTTTTAGGGTACTACTATTTTTACCAAATTTGATTATGAGCAATTGATACCATTAAACTTTTTTTTTTTTTTTTGGGAAGGGGTAAAAAAAAATACGCTTTTAATTCTTATTTATGAGATGTTTGGATCACCTATTCAATTGAAAATTTTTCCAATATAATGCACTAATCGTTTGGTTTTAGTGTGTTGTTGGTGTTTTGTATCTGAATAAGACAAGTTTTTAAACAAACTACAGTACAAACACTATTCATTATTTGAATACACACATGTTTCAAATTCACCTTTACTATTACATGCATTCAAATGTATTCTAATCTTAACATTCAAACGTATATTTTATTGGAATACATGCACTAAAATTTAAAAAATACGACATCCTAAACTATTTGAGTACAATGTTATATACAATAGGACATCCAAACACATCATAACTACGTATTTTTTTCAAATTACTCATGTCACAGGATGAGTGGCTACAAAAAAAAAAAAATATATATATATATATATATATATATATAGACTCACAACCTTTCATAGAGTTTTTTTTTTTTTTTTTTCCACAAATGCTGACACGTATCATTTTCTTAAATACCATTTCTGGTTCTAAAGTAGCAAGACTGACGGAAGACGAATTGAAGAAAGTGCTATAAACGACGGCAAAACAAAAACGACGTCAACATAATAAAACGACACTTACACAAAGTAAAAAATGTAGAAGGATGAAAAAGAATGTGGGGATCAAAAAAAAAAAAAAAAAAGAACAACATCTAGTCATCAACCACAAATCAACCGATGATAAAAATTAAACGACACTTTAAAATTAACATTAATGAAAAGAAAACAACAACGGCAAATAAACGACAAGAAATGGAAGAAAAAAATGATAGTAAATGACGACAACGCATCAAATAATAATAATAATAATAATAATAATAATAATAACAAACAACTAATAGAAACAACGACATAAAAAGCAAAAGACAATTCCAGAAACAAATGACAATAAATAAAACGACATAATAGTAGACAACAACAAAGTGAAAAACGTCTAAAAGGAAATAATAACTACACAACGCAAAAATGAATCTAACAATAATTTATTAGGATTAATAATAAAGTGAAAACATAAAATACGTAAAAAGAAAAAATACATAAATAAACGACATGCACAGGTAAACAACGACAAATATTAAACGACAATTAAAACTAAACGACGATTCAAAATGAATACTAGTACTACAAAGAGAAACAAATGACAGTGTGTAACACGGCAAGGAACAGCGATAAAGTGAGAAACGATTATCAGAGACTATAAATTAAAAAGAAGAAAAAAAAAAAAAAAAAACCAAGAGCGATAACAAAAACAAAAGATGAAACGACAACGAAGCAAGAAACGACGATGACCCAATAAAACGACGGCAACAAGGAAACAACGTTAAAGTGGAAACAACAGTTACAACAAATGAAAACTGCAGATACCACAAAACAGACAACAAATGGAAAAAAGACACCGAAAGAATTCCATATATCCATGCAAGAAATTAATAGACGTAGGAGTTTTTAGAGGATAGAATTTATCAGCCTAATCCAGATGGAGGATGGAATTGAGGTACCAAATCTACCGAAAGAAAACCCACAAGGGAAAGGATAAAGAAAGAAACTCTTTGCTGTTTGCATTCAAGAAGCTAGTCCAAGTCTGCTACAATCAAAGACTCTAAAGCCCTTGATACAATCTGACCAGCAACTGACTAACCAAAGAACTAAAACGACATTCTAAAGAATTAAAAAAAAAAACGACAATTGAAAACTAGTTAAACAAAAAACCAAAACAAAATTAGATACGACAACTTTCTACTCTTAAACAAAACTCCTAGCTGATGTAACGCTCCTGCATCATAAATAGACTTTGTAATGCATAATTTGCTTATATTAATGTGGTTTTTTCCACGTCAAAATGATGTTTAACGCTACTAGTGTAAAATTGCTATTAGTGATGCGAAATATTTGCACTAATCTGCGTCAACTTTCCGCATTATAACAACTATTGCTCCTATAACCATCCACTCATGTCGATATGCCATTCCCTATTTTTCTAATTCCTTTTCTTTTTTGTCCGAAAACCAAAAATAATAAAAATAAATAAAAACTTCCCTCCTCAACATACTTAAGAAAAAAATAACCGTAATTAATTCTAAGCTAAATCCCGCATGCTATAAGTTTATGCTTCATGACGTCCGCGCTAATCATTCAACTCGGTTTTGCTAATGTGCTATTTATATTTGATAAGATAAATTATTAGCTAGCATAACAAAACCACTAATAATTAATTACTTTGCTACTCTTACCACCCCTTAAACATGCTGCTTTTTAACATTTGGATTAATTCATGATCGAATCTTTGAATAGGTTTATTATATTTTAAAAAAAATAAACTCTTGTAATGGGGTTTTACTATTTTTCGTGCAGATCGAAATATAAGTGTGTGTGCCTGGCACTCCAGAGATGGATACCTAATAATTATAATTGTATTTGGTGTTAGATTAATTGCAATATATATATATATATATATATGTATGATATGTCTTACATTATGATCATCATAGACCCACCAAAGCAAAACGGCCTCTGTTTTTTAGTTTATCTATTCTGCATCCAATGGAAAGAGACTATAATGCCGATATATGTACATAGTGAGGTGAGAATTGACCTTCCAAAGCATAACTACTTTAGTTTATTCTGTCATCTTATGCAAAGTAGACGATAGCAATTATTCCCATAGCACTAATAATTTACTATGCAACCATATGTGGGACGCGGCCTTCCGCAGCATTAAGGGTGTTTACATATATACACACACACATATATATATATATATATAGCTCCCACCAATTTGAACTACATTTTTTTACCCCAAAAAAAAAAAAAAAAGAAATTACAAAACTACCTCAACTAATTTTGAGTATGTGGTGTACGAGAGAGAACTTTTTTTTTTTTTTTTTTTTTTTTTACTATTTCATTTGATTTTGATGTATTATATATGTTTGTGGAGTATCAAATTTTGACTAAATCTGTATGTTTATGTTTTATTATTCTAATTTAGCTATTTTTTAATAGAAGTATATATTTTGTAGTACAACAGCGGTACAAGTCCCTCATGCAATCTCTCTCTTCGACCGGATTATGAAGTTCTTTAAGGCTATCGTGCGCTGATGATTCATGGCGCTAGTTAGCACCTCCAAAAGAATATATATATATATATATCTGGGTTAATTTTTAAACGTCTAAAGGAACATATTTGAGTATAAGGGATATTTACCAATTTGCCATGTAAGTTTTTTTTTTTTAGCAAATTTCGCGAGTTGCTAATAAATCAACCTCCAATGCTTTACGAGAGAGAGTGGGCATCTTTGCTTTGCACTTCATCATTGTGGCACTCACTAGACTCCTATACAATTAGAGCACACCTGTTACTTTACTTTTCACATCAATAATGAGTTTTGGTTCGAAGATGGTCCTCTTTCGATTTGGTCTCAATTTGTTCAACTCCGTGAAGTCTAAGAGCTCACATGAAATACAGATGGATCCCGTATGTATCTATACGAAAAAATGATATGACGAGTCTCGCTTGTATTTCTTGGAAGCTCTGAGCTCCCTGGCCCAGAACCATTTGTGTTCTCTTTGACTTTTGAATAGATAAGAATTGGAAAATGACATATTCATGAGAGGAGGAGGAAAAAAAAAAAAAAAAAATACATGGTGAAATATAGAATCAAATTTAGTAGAAAATAAAAATGCTAAAACAAAATGGCTAATACTGTCATCTTTTTTGGTGAGGTTGGTTTTTCATTTCAAGGGGGGCAACAAAAAAAAAAAAAAAAAAAAACATAAACATTCGCTTTGTTATAACCTTCACTTAGCTGTTAAGTTACATGTAATTAGGTCTAATAGATTCCAATTACTTACTCGTGTAACTTTTCTGTAGGGGGTTTGACCAATCCATTTTTATATGATAAAAGACGATTCTACCTTTCGTTTATTCCACCTGAAGAATAAGGAAGGGACATTTTTGCTTTTCATGTCCTTAAATAGTGCACTTATATACAATTTCTCCTACATAAGTGTTATATTCGTTCGAATGCCTAACCTTCTAAAATGAATCTTATAAATACATACATATTCCATAAGTAACACACCAATAATAGTACTATTATTAACATATGATAGATTATTACAGATAAGCCCAAAAAAAAAATTTAGGGTGAAATCATACGTGAAATTACTAATAAGTTATGCTTGCAACCACAAGGAAAAAAAAAAAAAAAAAAAAAAAAGGTTTGGAATTGCATTACTCAAACAAAGTCATATGGGCACTCATAATGGATAAATGCAACTAGGGATTTCTCTAACCGGTAAAAATTATTAATAGAAGATAACACAAATTACGCAAGTGTCGAGGCTGCAAGATTATGATAACGAGAAATGTAGCAACAAGAACCACCACTTGCTTCAGTTATAAGACATCTGATGTCGTTTAAGATTGAAACTTACGCAGTCTGAAAAGTTGCATCCTTAATCACTTGAACTGCATTACTGGAATCACTTTCCACAGATGACCCTCTGCTGCAAACAAAAATGCATTTTAATCTTTATAAAACTTACAAACTTTAGGTACTGATTTTTATGTTATGTTTGATTACATGAAAAGGTATGAACAATTTTTTTCACTAATTTTTTTCTTTCCTATGCTGTCAATTATGAAATTTAAAGTGTTCTCTTTCTCTTTATAAAGAGGATTCCCTCTTGGTTTACGTACTACCGGTGGTTGTGTGCTTTTATTTTTACCATTTATATTTTTAGCTTATAAATGGTAAAAATATAAAGGCCGATTAATTATGCGCAAAAGCACTCCTTTTGGAATTTATACTCTATTCTATAATCCTGTTCTCCCATATATGTTTGTGTCCAGCTTTTCCTGCTTGGAAGGTTTATATACATAGGAGTTGTCTCATATTCGGCAAGTTTATGAATCGGACTTGTAATTTTTTTTTATATGTTATATTGTAATATAAATTGATTCCAATAAAACGTTTTACATTAATATTTGTCATTTGCATTTATAGTTCTAAATAATATATCATTAGAATATTTCTAATAGAAAGTTATATGTAAATCAACTATAATATAGTTAAAATATTTTAAATAAAATATTATAACTGTCGAAGAGGTTTAACTGCCGGATTTGAGATATTTCCTAAATATCTGTGGACTGACTGTCTGTATGTATTTTAGTCCATATGAAACAATTGGATGACAATGAAAGGAAACACGCAAACAAGAATCTCAAACAATTTGTTAGCACTGGCAATGGAAAAAAGCAAATAGAAAATCTAAAACTTTCCTGTGATCAATAATATAATTAAGGTTTTAAGATGCCGGACACAAATTGAAACAGTGTGAAATATCCCAGCAAAAGATATTGGTACTTGTGCGATATCTCATGCTTGCAACACAAGTTGGGATTCCAACGGATATAGTATTTATATACATTCGCATAAATATATGGTGAACTCATGAATGCACGCAATTTCGGTAGTTTTTTTTTTTTTTTTAAACTCAATTTCAGTTGCTTATTGCAAAATCTTTACATTAAATGTACATATAAAATGAAATAGCTATTGTAAAAAATTGATATCTCATTAAACAGTTAATTTCATTAAAAGGTATTCGATTTCAATTCTCACCCTTAAGTTAAAAAGTTAAAAAATAAAAAAATAAAAAAATAAAAAGATTACAATATTCAAAACAAAAAACATATTTGAACTTGAATTAATATGTTAATTACAAATCTAATCAATAGGAATTAAAAAACACTAATATGGTATTAAATCAAATTGATACAATTTTAGGGATCAGATTCCGAGCATAATTATAATAGTAGTAACCTTGCTGACTACTGATAGACCTTTTAATAGTTTAAGCTTTTTCGATGCATTGGGTGAATAAATATTGATCAATGCAATACTAATATTTACAAAGTATACATATGTCACACGCTCCTAAGTGCCTCAACTTTATTTTGGCTTTGTTTATTTTATGTATATAGATATGGACCCTACTCAAAGTACCCACAAAAAATGCATATCATTCCATAAATTTTGATAATGGGATATGATTCCAAAACTTATCCACCTCCATCCATTCAGGAATTGTCTTGATCTATTTTACTGCTCTCTGCCCACTGACCTAATTAAAGAATAATGGTAAGCCAATAATAAATAATTAATACTCTTAAGGATGAAATTATATACACATGGCAAACATGTAGATATATGTTGGAGGAGTTGCTGCCATTTGATTGGCAAAATGAAGGTCAACTCCAGAAAAGTTGTTTGCCACCATATTTATGCTCATATATATATATATATGCCTTTTTATTCCCATTTGATTGTTGAGCAAATTTGCGGAGCTTGGTATAGTGAAAATTGAGCATCAAGTATCAACAAACACCGCACTCAAATGGAGGGAAAAAGAATAGAAAGAGACTTACCAAGTAAAGAAGTTGATATCTAGTTCTTTTTATTTTCCTTTAACCATGCACAATATGTATACACATATATACATATATATATATATATATCTATGTATTCATGCCTTTTACTCATATATCCACCTGACTATTTGAACTAGTATTTATATATATATATATATATATATATATATATTGCTCTTTCTATATGATCCGCTTTAAAATACTGTCCATTCAAAGTATTGTCCTTTCACGCAATATGAAATAAGACGCAATAATAATTCATGAATAATGTAACATAACTCATATTAAACTTGAAAGATTTATTTTGTTAATAAATCTTGAAGATTATGATATAAACTTTCCTTACCATTCAACCGGTTATTTTTTGATCAAAAAATTCATGCATTCTTTCTGTCAGATGCTAGATGCTGTTATAATTACTTGCATAAGTTCAATCGGTATGTAATAGTAAATTTTTGATATTGAACATCCTTGCTGTTTGATAGCCAAAACTTGATTACAATATGATATTTTCGGCCTAAATTCCTCTCACTTGTCTACAAACAAGTGGGAGGTTCTTCACTTGCCAACAATTCAATTAAAATAATATGAAACTGCAATTTTTCAATCGTTTGGCGTGTTAATACATAAAAAAAATAAAATATAGGTATTATTAACAATACCACTCTTTTTGGTTCATTATGTGCTATGTTTTGTTTTGTTTTTTTATATTATTCTTATTGCGTCTTATGTATTTCATGCCACGTGCAGATCACACAAGATTTAAATCGAATTAGGATCTTAGAAAACCTCTATATACACCTGCATACTATACGCGCGCCAGAAAATAAGAATGGCCACTTCAATTGGAAATATATGCATCGTAGAGCTTATCCAGTATGTATTACAGCTAGTGATGGGATGTCTTTCTTTTTCTTTCTTCTTAATAATACATGAGATGGATAATAATGCTAAAAAAATACCGATATAATCAAGATATCTTGATATATTCACTGATGCTTACCACTATCATTTATATTTAAAAGTGTATTACAGCTAGTGAACTCAACGCTTAGAAACTTGTAATCAGATTTGTAGAACAATAACTTGAAGAAACACCATATTGGGTAGATGGCTAGCTAAAAGCTACAGTTCAAATTCATTCCAATGTAGTACAACCAAAAAAGAAAAAGAAAAAGAAAAAGGAGCTATATATATATATATAGTTAATTATATGAGCACAATGTGTAGGCCCCATATGCACGATGTCTAGTATAATGTATAATGTATATGTGCGTGCGACAAAGAATCAAATACCCACACCTCATTCACCAAAAAAATACTCACGCCTCTGCTACCTTTAGCTTGCGTTTGATTCGCTGGTTGGAGATGAAATTTTTAAATTGAAATTGGTTGATTTTTTAAAATTTAGTTATAATTTTTGTTAATTTTTCATAAAAAGATAAAAACTGAGATGAAAAAATGTAATTTAATTAGAGTTAAAATGAAATAAATAAAAAAACAGTAGATTATGTGTCATCTGTGTTGTGTGCATGAGTATTATATACATAACAAACATATATAGTATTATGTGTCATCTGTGTTGTGTGCATGAGTATTATATACATATATATTGCATGGGCCTACTAAACCACCAAAAAATGACTTCTTTGCGCTGTGTGCAACAAATTAATTAGGTACCTGCAAACGCATACAGAGAAAATAGAAACACGTGCATTTAGAGAAAATAGATTAGTGGGGTCTACTTCACTTGGTTTTTCTTCTGAAAGTTCTCGTGGTCATTCTATCTCATAAAAAATATGTATGTGTTCTTGTTTGTATATACCAAAAAAAATGTGCATTATTATGTTTTTTTTAATCAACTAAGTGTAAGTAGAAAAATTGTTTCCATGCATAGAGAAAAGTACCCATTTGAATCATAATTATTTGCGTCGAAAACAAAATGAATCATCTCAATTCCACTAAATTAGATTAATGAATTATATGCTGGTTGTCTCAGACACTAATTTTCATGAGACTTAAACCTTATAAGATCTTATCTCTACCAAAGTATTTGGTAGTGTGTTAGCCCAATGCTATAAGGTATCGCCTTAGTGTGCTATATAAAATGTGTTGTATTTGATGACGTATTTGATGTTTCTAAAAAAATAAAATAAATAAACGAATAAATATTGTAGAAAATACATAATAATTATATCTATATATATATATTTAAATGAAATTAAGATCACAATTCATGGCAATGATGAAAAGCTCTCTTTTAAACACGAATCACCACGTGTACTGGAATCTCCACTGTGCGAGTTGATGTAGAATTCTATTACATTACGAAATGCCAAGAGCCAAAATATATATATATACATATATATATATATATATCCTACATTTAACCGAGTGGACAAATCAAAGACACGAAGATGATCAGAATGATCAACATCAGGAGGTCCTGATCATATTAAAAGAAGGGGTGAAAAAAAAGGTTGCGTGGAGGTGGTTGATCATACAGATTGATTAGTATCTGAATCAGATACTGAAAAAAAAAAAAAAAAAAAAAAAAAAAAAAAAAAACACAACATCATATCAGTATAAAGCAGCGGGCACGGAACGACGTTATGTATTCTCTTTCTCTACACAGACCCATAGCTAGGTAGTGGAGTATAAACATGAGTCTTTATGGAAAAGATAATATGCTTCCCTCCTATCTTTCATGACATTATTGATGATCAGTACTACGACTGCACAAGCATATACACTAACTCTCACCACCCTTCAAAACACAAAGCAAGACTTCACTTTCTCCTCATCTTTAGCATGCACACCCAAATGTTCCTCTCAATCACCTCGTTTATATACTTCTCTCTCGCCTTTGTCTTTTTAACTCTACAAAAACTTATCAAACACTGAAATAGTCTCTCTTCCCTGTCTTTTATTATCTCTCTAGCTTTCTCTGAATATCTTTTAACATGGCTACGAAATTCACTCTCTTGATCCTTTTCATCGTCTTCTTTCTATTGTCTGATTTCTTTATTCCTTCCGATCAATCCCCAACCAATCCGAACCAAACCGAGTTCTTCGCCGTCCTGAAGAAATCCCTCTCCGGCAACGCGTTATCCGACTGGGACCTGACCAAAAAGCCCGTCTGCAACTTCTCTGGCGTCGCCTGCGACGACCGAGGCCTCGTCGTCGGCCTCGACCTCTCCGGCTGGTCGCTCTCCGGCCACTTCCCGCCCGATGTCTGCGAGTACATACCGGCGCTACGCGTCCTCCGCCTCGGCGGCAGTAACAACTTCCTCGACGAGTTTCCTCACGGCGTCACCAACTGTTCCGTCCTGGAAGAGCTTAACCTCAGCTTCCTCTATCTACAAGGAACGCTACCGAATTTCTCGGCGATGAAGTCGCTGAGAATCCTCGACCTGTCGTACAACGCCTTCCGGGGAAACTTTCCCATCTCCGTCACCAACCTAACCAACCTTGAAATCCTCAACTTCAATGAGAACGGGAACTTCAATAAATGGAAGCTTCCGGAGAACATCTCCGGTCTCACCAAGCTCAAAACCATGGTGCTGACCACTTGCATGGTGTCCGGACCAATCCCGAGGTCGATTGGAAACATGACTTCGCTTGTGGATCTCGAGCTGAGCGGGAACTATCTGGTGGGTCGGATTCCGACGGAGCTCGGACTTCTTAAGAACGTGAGACAGCTCGAGCTTTACTACAACCAGCTCTTCGGAGAAATCCCCGGCGAGCTGGGGAACATGACGGCGCTCGTCGACGTCGACATGTCGGTCAACCTGTTGAAAGGGACGATTCCGGAAACGATATGTCGTTTGCCGAATCTGAAGGTTCTCCAGCTCTACAACAACAGCTTGTCAGGGGAAATACCCGCCGCCATCGAGGAGTCGACGACGCTGACGATGTTGTCGCTTTACGACAACTTCCTGACCGGACAGGTTCCGAGAAATCTGGGGCGGCTCTCTCCCATGGTTGTCCTCGATTTGTCCGAGAACAATCTGTCAGGTCCTTTGCCAACCGACATTTGTAGAGGAGGTAGGTTGTTGTACTTTCTCATACTGGCCAATTCGTTTTCTGGTGAATTGCCTCAGAGTTATGGGGAGTGTCAGTCTCTTTTGAGGTTCCGGGTTAGTAATAATCGGTTAGAGGGTTCAATTCCTAAGGGACTTCTTGGTCTTCCTCATGTATCGATTCTTGATCTGGCTAACAATAATTTTAGTGGTCCGATCGGCGATTCGATTTCGAATGCGAGAAATTTGTCGGAGCTGTTCATTCAGAGCAATAAGATTTCAGGAGTACTGCCCTCTGGAATCTCTAGAGCGACCAAGTTGGTCAAGATTGATCTCAGCAAGAATCTCATCTCGGGTCCAATACCTTCCGAGATTGGGAATCTCAGGAGGCTGAACTTGCTTCTTCTGCAAGGCAACAAGCTGAACTCGTCGATACCGGATTCTCTCTCTTTGATTAAATCCCTCAACGTTCTTGATCTCTCTAACAATCTTCTCACCGGGAACATCCCGGAGAGCCTCTGCGAATTGCTGCCGAATTCGATAAACTTCTCGAACAACATGCTCGCCGGTCCGATCCCTCTTTCGCTCATCAAAGGAGGGTTAGTGGAGAGTTTTTCGGGGAATCCAAACCTCTGCGTGTCCACGGAGGTTAAGTCCTCGCACAAGGCTATTAATAACTTCCCGTTGTGTTCGAAACCCTACAACCGGAAGAAGCTGAACTCGATCTGGGCCATCTCGATCTCGCTCATGATCTTCATCGTCGGAGCCGTCCTCTTCCTGAAGCGCCGGTTCGGCAAAGAGAAGAAAGTCATCGAACACGACGAGACCTTCTCGCCCAACTCCTCCTACGAGATGAAGAGCTTCCATCGAATAAGCTTCGACCAGCGCGAGATCAAGGAGGCGATGATGGACAAGAACATCATCGGGCACGGCGCCTCCGGGACGGTGTACAAGATCGAGCTAAAGACCAACGAGGTGGTGGCGGTGAAGAGGCTATGGAACAAGAAATTAGAAAAAGACTACTCGCCCTCGGACTACGACGATCAGTTGGTCAAGACGTTGAAGACGGAGGTAGAGATTCTCGGCTGCATAAGGCACAAGAACATTGTGAAGCTCTTCTGTTACTTCTCGAGTGCAGACAGTAACCTGTTGGTTTACGAGTACATGCCAAACGGGAATCTGTGGGACGCTCTGCATAAGGGACGGGTTTCTTTGGATTGGCCTACTAGGCACCAGATTGCTCTGGGTATAGCTCAGGGATTGGCTTATCTCCACCATGATCTTCCTCGTCCGATCATTCATAGAGATATCAAATCGACGAATATACTTCTGGACGTGAATTACCAGCCCAAGGTCGCTGATTTTGGGATATCTAAGGTTTTGCAATGTATTGGAGCCCAAGATTCAGCCACCACCACTGTTGTTGCCGGCACATATGGTTACTTGGCCCCAGGTATTAATATTTTCTTAATCCCAAACCAATTAGTTAATTAGCTTCTTTTTTTTTTCTTTTCTTTTCTTTTCTTTTCACTATTTTGACATTCGTGATCATTAGAGTAGTTTATATCTGGTAGGCTGAACAAAAGTGAAGAAAATTATGATTACTTGTGTTGAATTTATGTGCTGTTTAATTTTGATATAATATTTCAACGACTAAACTATGAAAATCACTAATGATGGTGATATAGCGAGAAGACACGACTATTTTATATGTTTATAATTATATGCTTTTTATCTGTCAAAATTTTGATTATTTGTATCTATATAACTTATTCTTTATTTGAAGCGGTGAGATTTTGTGTTTGACATACACTTTAATTATTCATGAAAATTTGAACTGATGTCATTTAGTTTTATTATTTAATGTCCCAGTATATTCATATTTCGAAGAAAAATACTCAAAACACCGTTTTATGATTAGCCTAAATACCTTTTTTTATCCCTCGCCTTTTGTATTTGTAAAATCAATCATAAAATACCCCAAAGCAATTTAGTAATACTAAAACACCACTAATATATATATATATATATATATATTTTTAGCAGCTCTAAGTCTTTGAGTCATATACAATTCCACCAATGTTATTCGATGATGATTGTAGAATGAGTTCTCACTAATCTATCATGACCGAATCTTGAGAACATAACTGGTCAAAAACTCTGTCTGTTGTTTTACAATTTCCATTAAATTAATATTGGAGCTGGTAATAATCTGTGGCAGAATATGCATATACGTCCAAAGCAACGACAAAGTGCGACGTGTACAGCTTCGGGGTGGTGCTGATGGAGCTGATAACGGGGAGGAACACAGTGGAAGACGAGTTCGGAGACAACAAGAACATCATATACTGGGTGTCGAAAAAGGTGGACACCAGAGAAGGAGCCATCGAGGTTCTGGACAAGCGCGTGTCCGGTTCGTTCAAGGACGAAATGGTTTGCGTCCTCGGCGTCGCCATTCGCTGCACCTACAAGAACCCGGTTCTCCGACCCACCATGAAAGAGGTCGTCCGGTTGCTCATCGATGCCGATCCATGCAAACCATTCAATTCTTCCTCCAAATCGTCCCAAAAGATCAATGATAACATCAACGACAACATCACCGTGAATAAAGACACGTCCAAGATAAAGGATCACTTTGAATTAGTATGATCATTTTGAACGACACACGTAATATACTTTTGGTGGGGCCTCCGGATGATGATCAATTGTAAGTTCTATATACTAATATTTATATACGTACATATATATATATATATATAGAGAGAGAGAGAGAGAGAGAGAGAGAGGTCGTATATGTAGTGTATTATATAGGCCAATTAATGTGTGTCTCTTTAACTGATTGGGAGACTCATGATATGTATATGAGAGGACAACTTTACTTAACTCTCTTTTCTTCTTTTTTTTTTTTTTTTTTTTTGGTATGGAAAAGTGGCATGTAGATTCTATTCTATCTCATTTCTTACACTTTTTTTTTTGTCATTCTAAGTACAACATGTAAGGATATTAGAGAAATTTAGACACTAAAATTAATTGAGCTTAATGGGAAATTATTTTGAGCGTGGAAATATATTTGAAATAATAAGGCCCACTAGTGATATCATTCCTCACAGCTAGCTTTGTGAATTTTTGTTTTTTCTTCTTTTGCTCTGGCCTTCTTTTCTATCAATTTGATAGCTTTTAAAAAAAGATCACTAAAGAAAAGGCACATATATATATATTGGTTGAAACTTTTTTTTTTTTTTTTTTGGGCATCAAAGTGGGTTTCTGATTCTGAATTCAAAAGTAATTTTGAGGGAGCATGATTCGGATGTGGAAGGTCCACTTTCATCCCAACCTGTCCATTGAGGAAAAAATAACATGGGCCTGTTTTGATTTATGAGCATCTTTTTAATTTTTCTCTCCGTTTTGAGCTTAGATTTATACAAACTTTTTTCTTCTTTAGTTTTCTATTTAATGTGAAATTAGTTGTAATTATCTCTTGTTAGAATGGCGTAAGGAGGTTTCACCACTCATAGTGAGCCATAAACCGCTCCACTACTTTTCAAGTTGGAAACTTTCTTTTATTAATTTAAGCTATTATGAGTGAGACATTAGGATTCTTCCCCTTTCTTTTATGAATTATCATTCCACTAGAATCATATGTTTTTGTTGTTAATTAGTAGCTCCAATAGCTAGGTCATGTTATAGACAACATCATTTGGTGGAAGCAAAAATTTGAGAATTGTATCATTAATTTACATTTTCTAAATATAGCATCTCTTTCTGAATCCTAAAGGGTTAGCCTTCACATACTAGTGCAAAATTTCATTTTATTTTATTTTTTGTTTTTGATTATTGCAATTACCTTTTAATCTAGCACATATTAGTATATGGTTGTATATGATAAAATTTTTTTAAAAAAAATTATTGTTCTCACTTTTACCTTCTAAAATTTAAAATCTCTCACTTTAATTTTTTAATTAATCCCACTAAACTTCATCTGTTAGAATTTTTGTTAAAAACAGACAAAAAAAAAAAAAAAGGGCTAAATATGTTTACATGGTTTTTCTTTTCTTTTCTTTTCTTTTTTTTTTATAGAAATTCTAACAGAAGTGTTACTTAAGTGATACTAATACTCCTATTTTTCTACCTATATTTTTGAACATAAATTCTAACGGAAAGGATTGATTGCTTTAAAATTTGAAAGATAAAATGAGAGGTTTTTAGAATTTATAAAACAAAGTAAGAATGATCATAAAGTTCAGTAGCATACTGTGCGATTGATTTTAAAAAAATAATTAAAAAAAGTTGTTGATGTAGCTAGTAGGAAAAAGAATAATTAATGACAATATATGAAGAAGTTCGCAACTGTGCATGTCAATATGCATAGAATACACTTGCACAAGTCCTGTGTATTTTTCATATCCTAACTTTGGTGAGTGGTCTGCGGGGTCCTCTAACAAAGAACAAGATTCATGAAGATAAATATTTCTTTTGGGCATAGTGGAGAGCCCATAAAGGAAAAAGCAGCAAGCTTTGTTTCAAAAGAGAATAGTTCTGGAATGAAAAGACGGGGTATCAATACGTACATATATACATATAATATATTATATGTATATATATATATATGATTTTTATATTTATATACATATGTTCTTAGCTGTGAATAAAAGCCTAGCAAGTTCTAGGACAGGTATGTGTATGTCCTCCACAAACATTAAAGAGTGTATGAGAGGAAAATGGAAGAAAGAAGAGAAATGGAGAGATTTATGAAAGAATTTTGATATCAACGGATTTTTGGTACGAGAGAAAAAAAAAAAGATAATTAGGAAAGGAATTTAAAAAACGCCTCAATTTAATTTAAAAAAAATTTTTAAGTTGTAGAGATTATTTGAATGATCTTATTCTAGATAGAATAATCCTTTTACAAATAAAATTTTTCCTTTCATTTTCCATGCATCTCTATACTTTTAATAAAAGAGATGGTTTTTAGTATGTAATTTTCTTTCTTTCATACCAAACGTCATCAAATAAAGGATCTCTCACTTCTTTCTCATTTCCCTCTCTTGTTATATACCCACTTTCTCTCCTTCTTACCGAACGTATCCTTAAAAAAACAAAACAAAAACCCTTAGAAATCAGAAACATGGACACAAATAAAAGCATATATAATGCTTTTGCAATCAATAATGTTCGATCGATAATGTAGTCATATGACAACAACTCTTTCTTATTTCTTTCTAAAGTTGTCTAATTAGTTTTATCATAAAATAAAACATGGATTAATATTGCATATATATATATACCAGAAGCCCTTCACCAGGCTCTTCCACTGCGTGAAAATGACAAATATTAGCAATAAACTAGTCTTTCTTAGCTCTAAACAATGAACTTCACTAACAAATAGAAGCAATAAAACGACAACAACAATCATTATAGAGTCCACCAGTGAGGCACATAGAAGATAATTAAAATGGAAAAATAAACTTATAAATAAATAATATTCGTGTCGTAATTATGTCATGCATTTTGTTTAGTGGTGAGACAGATGTTGTGCACCCTAGTAACATTATTGGTATAGTACTTGGGAATTGGAATCATGAAAATCATAACATGAAGAACTTCTATTAATGATTCTTAATTCCATTTATTTCTTCCACTCAATCTGAATTTGGTGATATGATTTTGGGGGACGACCACTCAGGATTAACAACATGAAAAATAGCAATTAATGACGTTAAGCTCGTAACTAATTATTTCACCATGAGTCTATTAATAAAATGACTCAACCACTTCTTTTTTTTTTATTTGTTAAATAATCTTCTAAAAGTATTTATTAACTAAACGACTTCAGAACGACTAAGAATGACGGAGAGAACAATCAATTTTTTAGTTGATCGTCCCGGTATTAAAACGAAAGAAAATTATTTTACTAATTTTAATTTTTAAAGTTGTCATTTTGACAAATTCCTCCCAAAGGAATTGCCCCTTGATTAGCCCTAAAATTTAGCTCCGAATCAATTTCTTTTTTTAAGTGGCAACCAGCAACATTAGCAATCCCGAACAAAAGGGGAAACAACGCATTGGTATTTGGTAATGAGGTTTTGTATCATTTTAAAATAAAAATTATGCTAATTTTTTTTTTAAAAAATTAGAATGATACATTTGGATACTAAAATTTTTAAAAATGGTCCTCGCAGTCACCCGAGAAACTAACGGTCCTTATATAAGGTATGGATTCACATTACCTATCTAGTCATATTGTGAACATAACATCTTTACTACCATGCATTCGGTATAGTACTTTGTCTTTTAAGGAAGACAGTTAAGTTACTGAAAGAAAAAATATATATATATATATATATATATTCATAGTTCCGCTTGTCAATATCATTTTCCCTTTTTTGGCAAGTTTTAGGCAATATTTCATATCCTAAAGTTGGCATATACAATGATTATTCACTATTTATCATCAGTAAAGAACTGGGATTTACAAATATTGCAGAGACCACATATACATATATATATATATATATATACATATATATTATATGTATATATCATTTGTTTTGGCTAATTGTTTGGCTGTATGCATGGAAAAAGTGTTAAGCCATTGGGGGTTTCTAGAAGGGAGGGAAATTTTTTTTGTCAGATTAGCTTCCGTGGAAATGGGATTGGATTTGGGTAGGTATTGTGTTGGGTTCAAGGAATCAATTTTTGTTCATTAGAAGTGATGTATTACACACACAAACTCACAACAGTGGTCTGTCCGAGTCCAGAGTCACATTAAATGGGGGAAGCACGGCAGTGTGTTTCTTTTAATGCTTAGCCCCAACCACACACAACCCCCGGCTATCCCCTCTACGGCCCCATCCCTAATTTACTATCATTTATTCGTCTTAATTAAAAGCCTCTTTAGTTAAGTATCACATCCCCACTTCCATCAAATATATATAAATATATATATATATATATATAAGAAATATCTCTCATCCGATGGTGGTATCTTTCGGCGATACAACCCGTGCAGGAGACCGGTACAACTCGAGGAAGAGAGTGATACAACGTGCTAGAGAGAGAGAGAGGAAGAACTTTTTTGCCCGGCAATCCGGTAACGCCAGATAGGAAAGTTCTCTATTATATAGACATCCCCACACTCTTTTATATAGACATCTCCCAATATTATTTTGATAACTTATTTAAAAACGATTCTATGATATGACCTCCTATTTAGGAGTCTTTACAGTATGATCTCTTACTTTCTATTATCAGTAGAAATCATTTTTGAACGATTCCATATAATATAATTATTCTTGTTAAAAATTTACAGCACAAGTACATAATTACTTCGGTTATAGATCTGATTGATGGAAAATTAACCTAATTGGGTAAAACACCTTCTCATCAATAGTGCAAAAATAAGATGTCTAAGAGTAGAAGTTCCCTCATTAATTGTATATATTTAGTATATTTAGTACTTATCAAGTACAAAAGCATCCTATTTTCTGGTATTGTTTTTTGTTGTTTTTGAAAAAAATGTTTTCGTATGCCTTTTGAGGTGTAAAAGCAAAAACTTCTTTTAAAACATTCATTTCTTTGAATCACATTTGGATAGTAAATGCTTTTAAAAACAGAAATAGAAAACAAAACAAAAAAAAATGATGAAGTTGTTTTTTTTTTTTTGTTAAGAAAATGAAAAATTTTTGAAAGTTATTCTCATTTTCATTTTCTAAGATTATATATAACTTAACATATGTTTATAGATAGTATGAAGCTAGTAACCCTTTAATTTCTCTCAATCATCTTTCTTATACTCAAATTAATCTCTTTAAAAACACAACTAACACAAATGACATCTCTGAAATTGCACGTTTTTCGCTTGAAAAAACAAAACCAAACATAATTTCATAAACTCAGCATCACTCTAAAAACTTCTCATTTCTATTTTTAAACTCAAAACGAAAATCATTTTCCAAACGTTATAAAAACAACCGAAACGTTGAAAAAGATGTTAATATACAGCTACTAGGGTGTTTTATTTTATTTTTATTATTATTATTATTTTTTTAATGGTCAGCCAATAGGTAATCGAAACAAGGTGAACAAATAAACAGCAATTCATTTCCGGAACAACGATTCTGTGGGGCTTCTTTCTTGATCCGACCTGCATTTGTCTTGGCCCACGTTGTTTGCTCCATTTTTGTTTCTTTTCTTTTTGGTTGGTCTGTTTTTTTTTTTTTTTTTTTTTTTTTTGCTCTTATATATATATCTTGTGTTGTTTTGATAAATAATTATGAACTAATATTATACTTATTAAAAAAATAGAAAATTCTAAAAGTCTTCAAACTTAATACAAAAATATTACTTCCCTAAAAAAACAAAAATGTTACCAACATTCAAATAAGTTCCTGTGGAGAAAGATTGATTAAACTGAACTTATTTTCACTTTAATATTTCTATAACGCATTATTTTCACTTTAAAAGTTGTGCTATAGCTCTATATACTTTTTTTCTCTCTTTTTTCTTCTTCTTTTTCCTCCGGAAGATGTGGCTCTATATTCAATAGATATAAAGAATATATATTTAGAGCTTTTTACTTTTCGAAGGAGCAAATATGCCCACATGCATCCTTTTCACCAAAGAAAAAAAAAAAAAGAAAAAGAAGAAGAAGCCCACATGCATCTAAATATATATATATATATATATATGTACATCTTTATCCCAAAAAATTAGGTAGTATGTTATTACTTATATGTATTTCTATATTCATGTCACAATTTATTAGTGATTCAGAAATTTGTCATGTTAATCTTTGAGTGACAAAAATCTTAAATTGTTCAAGACGGAAATCTAAAAAATAGATCTTTTTGCAACATTTCTAGAATTTCTATTTTTAAAAGAGTATGAATTTGAGCATGTTTGACATAGCTTCTTAAAAGCTACTTTTTGTTTTATGATTCAAAAATTATTTATGAAAGGATTTGGATGATTTGCAGTTTTTTACGAGAGATTTTAATCAAAATCATAAAATATGATTTCTTAAAAAAAATATTTTGGACATATTTTAAAAACTATCTGAGTTTCAGTAAAACATTATAAATTTTATTTTAATTATTTTGAGATACTAAGTTTTTTTTTTTTAACTTAAATCGAGATGTCATAGATTTTATTTTTCTTTTTAAAGCAAAAAAAATTTTAAAGTTCTACTAAACTGGTGTTGACATGCAACGCACTCCTCTTTCCCAAAAATTAAATAAATGGAGTTTATTAGGTACCTTTGTTAAATCACTTTTTTAAATCATTACTTTTTTCTTAAATGAAAATGTGGGTGTTACGAATATGTCATATAATAACTTTTATTATGCACAAAGAAGGTGAGAAGAAACAACGAAGTTAAGGCGATAGAAGAGAATCAATGCTGAGTGATCACTAATATTAGGGCCCAAGGAAAATTACAGTATGTTATAATATGAGGAGTACTAATCAAAATCTATTAAAAGTTGAAATATCATTAAAAGTTGTATTATTTTTCAGCAAATTGAAAGTTGGGTCGGGGAACCATGTTTTGTTGTGCGGAAAGGAACAATTGTGAAGAACATTATTCAATTAAGGGTGCCATCCCAACAAAAATATTCATTTTTAGACATTTTTTTCAAGGATATAAAAAAATTATTCCCACAAATGTGATAGTTTTTCTAGTGACACAACAAAATTTTTTTTTTTATTTTATAGAGAAAAGGTTATTATTGGTATTATTATGTCATTCATCTCTTTTATTACTATGAAAACCCATGACCCCAATGAAACAAGGGAAAAAAAAAATCTACAATTCTACTCAAATGCTATAAGTTCAGCTTTTACTCGATCACCACACACCTAATATTGCACAGCCCATTAATTAATCGATTAAGGATCCTAAAATACGACAAACAAATATTTGACCTTCTATCACAACACCCATCTACTAACGGCAAAGAAATTCCGTTTTTTTTTTTTTTTTTTTTTTTTTTTTTTTTTTTTTTTGTAAATAAAAAGATAGTCAGACCTCTTAATCTTAAAATAATTGATGCATCACTAGTGATTTTTACTCGATCAAAATTAGATCGGCACCCTATTTGACGTGGAGAGTTGAACGTGAAGATAAGACAATTATATTTCTACGCTACTATTTTTCACCTAAACCACATGGAGGAGACGAAACACAAATAGTAGACGATTATATTCCTTCTCTGATGGTTTTACCTTGACCAAGATTACGTCTACTGTCTACCTAAAAGAGGAGGGGTTGTAGACGAAGAGAAGGCAATTTTATTCCTTCTCTATTGATCAGGACATCCACCTAGCTCACAGAGAAAAGTTAAAACCAAGATTAATAGGGTGGTTGAAGAAGAGAAAACTAGATTGAAATCGGCGTTCTAGTTTACTAACCTTCAAGATTAACAAAATTAAGGCAATGGCCAACATCAACTACGGAGATCCAATTATGCCGAGCTTGATATTTGAATTCTCCGAATCCTGAGAGTCACAAAATTTCCACCACAAGATCTATCTGAGCGATTTAAATCGAAGATTAAGAAAAATCCAAGATCTATAGACACCGAGATAATTATCAACTAAATTTATTTAATATCTTGTATTTTTCTCTATATACTCGTCTTTATCTCATTGAAGATTCTCGTTTTTTTTTTTTTTTTGTTAATTTTCTACTTTTCAATTTCTCGTATTGGGCAGAAAATTTTTCAAGCTTTGAAGATTATTGAATATTATTGTTTATTTATTTAATAACTAAATTTTTTTTTATTTCTCGTATTGGGCAGAAAATTTCTACAATTTCACTCGACTCTTGTACATATAAAAAAAAACAAAAAACAAAAAACAAAAAGCAAAAAAGAATCAATTTTGGCCCAAATAGGTCTTTGTCCCTGGTTACGGTTGTTAATTGTTTGATACCACACAAATTTCAACTTGTGTATTTATGTACCTCGTTGGATTTTGTCATACCAATAAAACCAACACAGACTTTTATTTTAATTCTTTTTATTTTTATTTTTATTTTTGTTTTTTATTTTTACCTTTTCTTTTGCTGGAAAAAACCAACAAAAACTTGCCGACAGGCATTTTGACAGAAAATGGGCACTGCAAAGAAATTAGATGATGGTGGACATACCTGCACCAGTACATTTTGGCCCTTCTCACTCTCTCTTTTTTTGGGGTTAATTTACATTTACCAAAGCTGGACCAATGGCAGTTCCAGGACAGATTAGATCGGTACACGAAGCAATTAATTCGTTTTATATCTCCCTTTTATTTTTTATTATTTTTGTATTTTTTACATTTGCCTTTTCTTAAAATTAGCAAATTGTACTTCCAAAGAAAAAAACATTAGCAAATTGTTTGTGTACTCTTTGCTCGGCAATAAGAAATAAGTTACATTTTATCGGTTTCCACCACTATGTCCTTTTACATGCGTCATAAATGATTGGGTATAATATTATAATTAAAAAGATAACTTTAATTTTTTTTTTTAAATAATAATTTAAATTTACGAAACATAATTTTATTGAAAGGACTAAAAAAAGGACACATGAACTAATACAATTTTATTATGATACTTATATTTTACTGAATTAGTAAATTGATACTTCAATATTTAGATTGTTAATTTTAAAAGTAATTTAAAATAATCAATAAACCAAAAAGGCCTCCATGCCATTTTATTACTAATTCATTTTATATTATTCTAAATAAAACTGTAAATTAATTTCTTTAATAGAAAATCTTAAAAATATTATAAAATAATCAATAAAAAAAAGGCCTTTATGCCATTTCATTGCTAATTAATGTTTTTTTTTTTTTCCTTTTACCTTATTTCTAGACTAAGATGCCATATAAAATATTTTGTCTCCCAAGACGACTTCAAAAGTTTTCTGAAGACATATTTTTTAAATACGAAGTCCTCATTTTTTATTGTCTAGGTGTTGAGCTGTCAATCCACTAATTTAATAAACTATACGTGAATGTAATTTTCCTTTGGGGTCTGAAGTTAACAGAGTTCTATACTCATCTTAACATTACATCAAATGGCTTCAACTTTTTTTTTTTTTTTTTTCCTTTTCCTCTATGTAAAGACAATTTGTGTCTCCCTCTAAAAAAATAAATGAATAAATAAATATGTGGTGGATATCTTTTAATTTTCTGCCTATAATGTTTATTGATAAATAATTGTGAATAACTCTCTGCAACCAAAAATTGCTCTCGGAGACGGATTCATTTACCTTTGCTAATTTGGTGAATGGGGCATGGGGAGTTTTGGAAGGTGAGTGAGCAATCAGTTTTGTCCATCTGATCTAAATTTTACGGATACGATTAATGATTATATCAAAACAAGTTTCAGGCTTAAGGGCACTCTAATATAGAATATATCAAATGCTTTTTTTTTCTTCCGCTATATCCTAAAAATATATATATGAAATTTTTGGACAAAAAGTGGAGACTTCAAAGTGGGAATCTCTCAATGTTAAAAATCTAGACAAAGCTTGGAGCAAATTCCTCTACATAACCTTGTGTTTAGAATTTTAGAATTTTGGATTGTTCGAGAAATGTAAGACGAGGTAGAGGCGATGCAAACTATATAGTATTTATTATTTATTTGGATCACTGTTTCGATATTATTTAGAGCTTTTTTTTTTTTAACAGAATTTTCTCTCACAATATTTTTCAATCTTGTGATTTCTAAACGGGGACTTAAATTAAACAGACAACTAGAAAATTCCTTTTTCTTTTTCTTTATGAAATTAAAACTTCAACGAAACAAATAAAAAATAATAATAAAAAAAAAAGAACCACTTTTAAGCTTTGTTTGAAATCCACTTCTTAACTTTTTTTTTTTTTTTTTTTTTGAGTAGACACTTTTTGGTGAATTTTTGAGGAAACACTTTTAAACTTTTGATTTAACTCCTTAAATAATAAATATGGACCATTCTATTTTTAGATCTAAACTAACACACTATACATGCGATCGTACATCTTTGTTATGAATGCTATTTGTGAGAATAGACTACAGAGTCTGATATTTGTTACATAACAATGTCAGCGGTGGGGATATTTTTTTTATTTTTAATTTTTTTTTTCAAGTGTCTACTCTCAATAATAGGACTTTATGGTGGCAATAAAAGAACAATTAATGTGGGATTCATTGGTTTTTCTTCTTCTTCTTCTTCTTCTTTTTTTTTTTTTTTTTTTTTTAACTTTCTTTCTTTTTGTAGCCTCTCATTAGTTAATGCACATGACTCCATATAATAGTCAATGATACATTAATGTTTGCATTAAAAAAACATAAATGTAGCTTTTTTAATATGTCTTTTTTGTTTTTTTCTAATTTTTGAGGTAAATACATAAACGTCTTTTGGTACTTTGCTAAAAAGAAAGTTCATAAATCAACAACCATATAAAAATAAAAAGGGTAGTCTGTATATGCAACAACTCATATCTTATTTTGGTATGATATTATCCGTTTTAGACCTTGTGCTCTCTTGATTTTGCTCTTGAGCTCACCTCAAAAGGCCTCATACCATTAGGAGACGATATCTTTACTTATGAACCATTACATATATCTATTCCCAAGCGATGTTGAACTGCACAACTTCTTATTTTTCTTGTAGGGACTAATGACTGTCATAATCACCCATCCTTTTGGGGCCTAACGTCCTCGTTGGCCATACTTCCGGTTGGGAACCTGGCTTTGATACCATTTGTAATAACCCGTGTCTCCTTTTGATATGATATTGTCCGCTTCAAATTTCAGCCCGTAAGGTTTTATTCTTAAGCTCGCCTCAAATACCTTATACCATTAGGAGGTAGTCTCTAATTTACTTATGAACCATCATATTTATCCATTTTCAAACGATGTGGGACTACACAGCTTATCTTTTTTTTAAGGACTGATGATTGTCACAGTATAACTAGAAATTAAGGCAAACATAGATTAAAAGAGAGGAAAAACAACAGGAAAGTACTAATACAGAAACAAAAAACTACTACATGTATGAAAATAACATACAAAAGAAAAAAAACAAAAGAAGGAAAACTTCATAAAATATATTAGAAATTTTTAAACCGTTATTTTCTTTTGTTATGCTATATCTTTTAAAAGCATTCATCCATATAATGTTTCACAATCATTTTTCAAAAAAATTACAAATAATGTGAGAGATACAATCAACTCGTTTAAATGTCATCAATTACCAGATTCGGGAACCTGGAATCATGGGTTAATAATTGATGGAATACTTTGCCCTTCGAATTTTCTTGAATGATAGAATTATCCACCTCAAATACCATCTGTTCCACCTCAAACACTATCTGTTTGAGCCTTATTTAAAAAAATCCCTCATGAAACTATAGGCACAACCAACATATTGGCTCAATCCTTTCCTTAAGACCCAAGTCATATAAATTACCTCCCAAGTATACTCTTGCATCAGTTTCAAAAATAAATAAATAAATAAACTCATCAGTATTGCTATTTATTGCTGAACTTTGAGATGTTAATGGTATTTTGAATCTAGTGTGGTTAGACATTAAAAAAAAAAAAAAAAAAATCACAACTATTGTTTTGAACCATAATACTTAATGAGCTTTTTTCCCCTTCTTTCCATTCCTTTTATTTTTAACTCAAGTAGATAAAACGAAAAAAGAAAATCAGTTCAAAATCTAATATATTTGATAATTAAGATCTAGGACCTATTTAAGTTCTTCACAAAATATCAGTATTCATATAACATGATATTTTGTTTTATCTACTAATAATTTAATAAAGAATATAACAATGAGATTTTGTACATTGTAAATGGATTTTCTAACTTTAGATATTAAAATAAATGCCTTCTTTAAAGTAAAGTGAGAAATCAAACACTACATCTTATGATAAGATCATGTATAAAATTATCGCTAAGTTATATATGTAATCACAAAATAAATGTCACACTACCAGTCACGACAGCATAACGGTCGCGGATACATTTTTTAAGTCTCATGCAATCTCGGTACCAAAGTTTGAATTCACACCGTCTCACTTAGAGGTCCATCCTTAAAAGTGATGTTTTTGTGAAAACTGTAAACTTGTGATGTACTAGATAACTGAACTAAGCCTTGTGGGAGAATGAATCAAGTATTAATACAATTATAATTTCAAAATATTCTCAAATAAACGATGGAAGGGGACGTGGTTACACGGACGGACAATTTGTAGACGGGACATTTCGGTTTTATAAAGTAACTATTTAAGAAAAACTTAAATCAATACCATTTGCTGTACATGATGGACGGGTGGTTTGCAGGCACCTACAGGTGATTTGTGCCTAATTAGACCTTATGTCTTTTGTATGTCTCAAAATGGCCGGTTTGAATCCACGGTTCAATGACGTGCCACTTAACTTGCAGGACAAGCGGGCAAGCGAGACAATTTGATAGTATTTTTGTTCATCACTGACGACACATTCTTTTTTTTTTTTTTTTTTTTTAATTATTCACTAACAAGAAAAAACAAAATGAGTATCATTAAAGAGGTTGAAGAAAAATTTAAAATCTAAAGTCGTTTGCATCGACCTCCGGCTCCAACCTTTTATTTTTTAGGTTGATTTCCAAAAGTTCATACTCCAATTAGTTATAGTACCAATTCACATTTATCTTTCTCTCCCCTGCGTTTCAATGAAATTCAAATTTTAAAAATTTATAATTTTTTTCATTTTAAGTTGAAATGAGAATTTTTTTTTTTTTGTTAAACGTTTACAATGATAAAGATAACGAATAAGGTCCATGTTATCCATCAAAATCCATATAAATTTTAGGCTTTTATATTATTAAGAAATCATAATTTATTTTCGGTTCACAGATCAAACAAATACACGTTTTCAAGCAAGAATTCAAAATTCCAACTCTAGTCTATTGTCTAAACAGCCCTAAACCTAAAATATTTTGAAAAAAAGAAAAAGAAAAAGAAAAAGAAAAAGCGGGTAAAAAAGCGTGGGGGAGCCTAGAGAGTAAGAACTTGTGCGTGTGTGAGAGAGTGAGAGAGACAAAACGGTGAGCGTTATAGAGAGAGAGGGAGAGAGGAGAGACAAAGAAAGTTGAAAATGGCATTTCACCAGCCGAACCCAAATCCAAAAAGCCTTTTTAAGCCCTGCCAAAACTGCCTTCCCCCAACCAATCACTTTGCCATAATACACAATGAAAGCAAAAAATTAAAAATTAAAAAAAAAAAACCCAAAAAAAAAAAAAGAAAAAAAAATCATCTTTCTTTCTCTCTCTAAAAGAAGACTCCACTCAGAGAGCAGAAAAGCAGACAGACAACGCAAAGGAGGGGGGAGAGAGAGAGAGAGAGTACTCAGAAGAAGAGCTTTCTGCTGTTTGGGGCTTTGGCTACCTTCTTTCGCTTTGTGTGTTGCTGCTATGGGTTCGAACGACAGGCTCTTCTCTGTCGTTTCATGCAATGTCCGAGGAGAAGCTGGAGCTGGAGCTGGAGCTGATGCTGATGCTGAAGCTGAAGCTGCCCTTGGTCCTGCTGAAGAAGAGGTACCTTCTGACTGCACCTTTGTAAATCGAAGGTCGTTTTCGCGCATTCACAGATTCTGCCCAGTACAATGTAGCCCTTTCTCTCTGTAAAAAAACCAAAAAAAAAAAAAAGGTTAACAAAAAAGAAAAGGAAAAAAAGAAAAGAAAAAGAAAAGAAAGAAAGAAATCCCATCTCCATTGTTTGGAAAAAGGCAGACAGGATGGAGCCAGGCAAAAATTTATATTTACATATTTTCTTTTTTAGTAGAGGAAAGGTGCAAAAAAAAAAAGAAAAGAAAATCTCCCACCCTTTTACTTTATTATTTTTATCCTCCTCTTTGTTGGGTTTTCTCTGTGTTTTTTGTTTGTCGTTTTTTTTTCGTTTTCTGGGTTTTTCATGAAAATTAGAGGCGGAGAAGAAGCGTACGATTCGTCATCGCATTTGGGTTTTCGTCACCACATTCTGAAATGCGGAGAAGAAGACCTTTGTTTGTGAAACATTTTTCATTATTTTGTTCATGATGATTTTATGTTTTATGATGATGATGATAATATATGTACCTTTTTTTCCCCCAATTTTCCCATACATTTAATTACTGAGCTTTTTTTTTTTTTTTTTCCAAAAGATTACAACAATATAGTTTGTTCTTTCCTCTGTGATTTGCCCATCTCGTACCGTAAATCTTTTTTTTTTTTTTTCTTGTTCTTTTATCTCAACTTCACATTTATACCTGTTTGTTCTTCTTCCTTGTGTCATTTGATAACTGACAATGGAACAGATACATTTTTTCATCTCAGCGCTTTTGATGTTACTGTGTATCTTTCCTATAAAATTTGAGCTTATTATTTTTATGGCATGATACGATGACATTTATTCTACATAATAGTAACGTTGAAAAGATGTAATACTGGTCTATAAAGTAAATGTTACAGTTTCACGGCTTCTACGTGTTACTGTATAGGATATATATACAGGACGATCTTTAGGACGATCTTTGGATAGATATACTGGTCTATAGGACGAACTTTGGTGAAGAGCCCTAGCCTGTATATATGGATATATATATATATATATATATTTATATTTATATCCAGCCAATTTTTGTTGGATCTTGTTGAATGTCTAGTCATGATCTGTTGTGATTAGTTAATAGTTAGATTTAGCCGGCGCTTGTTGGTCATAAGGTTTAATTATGTGTTTGAGATGATACAATGTAGTATGGAACGTAGTATGGAACTAGTGTTTTTGAGCAGACTGAGATGCTTCCTTGTCTTTTCTTTATGGTATAGCATTTGGGGTCGTCTTCGCAGTGTTATTTGATTCTTAACGGTGAATTGTAGAAGTTCTCCAATGAAAAGTATCGAGGCGAAAATACTTTTATCTCAGCATTTTCATTTGTTCTCTTTGTTTATTGGACAAATATTCTTCATTCAAGAGGATTGGCTCTGTCGTGCGTTGGACTTCCTTGTAAATGGATTCTGTTTGATTGTTGAAAGGGACTTAAATCAGCGTCTTATCCTCTTTTCCGATTAAGAATCTTTGTGCCTTCTATTCTTCGTTAGTAGAATCTTGTTTCTTTTGTCGTCGGTTTTGTTCAACCATATTTCTCTCTTTACTCATTCTGATTAACGAACAAACCTGTCCATAAACTCGCTAAAAAACTGCAGATATGGAACTTTTAAGTAATAGTCACAATTGTCCTTCAAAATCATGGTGTTCCTTCTTTGGTTTGCATGATCTGTTATAATAAATTTGAAAAAAGAAAAGTTCCGTAATTTATTTTTGTCGTATTTCTGCATTCTATGGCTATATATGTAGTGTTAATAGATTGGTTTTATTTGGATTTTTTGTGAACCAACTTGTATATGAAAAGAAATTTGTTCCTCTGAATTGTCGTTATTTTCTTCACAGATAGCAATTTTCTCGAGATTTCATCATTTGTTGTCTTGAGATTCTGCATATTCTAACAACAAAAAAGACAGGAAACCCAAAAAACCTTGTTCTATCTGATGTTGGGTTTCTGCTGTTTTCTTTCTTTCTTTTTAAATTACTTTTCAAAACTCTTGGCTCTTTGCCGGCTTCTAACAATGAGCTTTTACTTTTGTAACTGCATTTTGTTCCCAAGTAATTGGTCTTCTACAGTCCAATTAAATAATTGAAGCTAGATAGAGCTTTCTTTTTTCTTTGTATATACCGAAGGTTAAGGTTATCTGCTTATTCCAACTGATTCTACATTCTGTAATTCCATTTTTCATCTTGTCTGAACCAAAATGTACATTATGATCCTATACAATCCATTGATCGAAATTCTTTGTTACGTCATTTCCGATATTTCGGCGATATTTTTTTACCACGGAGTTGATCTCTGTTGTTTGAATATACTCCACTAGAGATTTCTTGCAAATTTTGATTTACTGCCTACGTTTATGTTTTATTATTAAAGTTTTCATCCCTAGTTTTGTTGCTCATTTTTTTTCTTCTCAATTTTCCATTTAATGATTGCCAAAAAGATTGAAATCCGTCTCGGATTTCCTTTAGGCCTCATGTACTTTCAGAAAATCTTTGGCCTTTTTTCATTTGTACATGTATCATCATCACCTGCTTGATACGTTTGTTGACTTCTGCTGAAGATTTTAGATTTTCTACAGTGATTTGGTTGAACCCTTGAAAATTTCGAACTTCATTGCTGTATAAACAGACACATGCGCAGAAAAGAGATTTCAGGATAAACTTCATATTTTTGTCTTTGAATTATAGGTCCAATTACGTTTCAGTCTCGGAATTTTATATTATAGCAGAATCAATTCTTAATTATCAATTTATCTCCCAATAGTCCTTCCATTTAAAACATTCAAAAAAAAAAAAAAAGGTAGTATTTACCGATGGAAGATCATGTATGTTCAATATCACATGCGTTTTGAGAATTTATAGCTTTCATGATTGAAATTCAAATTTAACAAGGTTTTGAGATGTGAAAATAACATAATTAACCATGATTAAAATGTACTTTTGATATTTATGTGGCTATTTAGTCCTTTTTAAACAGTACTTTGAACTGAAAGATTATTATGGGATTAATTGATGGTTTAAGAACGGATTTTTTGACGTTTTGAAATTCAAAACTAAAACAAGATTGAATTGTACATGGTTCAGGAACCAAAAAAATTTAGATTTACATGGTTTTTTTTTTTTTTTGGTTTTAAAATTTCTCTCTCCCATTTCCTGTATGATATGATGGTGTTTTGCCTGCATATGTAGGACATCTATGTCGTCTGGGGAAGACGCAAACCTAGACCTGTTTGTTTCTGTCCTGTTTGCTAGTGACATTGGTGCAAAATTGTCCTTGTTATTTTTATGGATAATGGGGGTCAAACCTTTGTGCGGATATCAAGTATGCAAATAGTCCGTACCTGGTAAAAATCTGTTCTTGTTTATTACAACTACTAGTCTACTACCTTATGAGAAATTATTAACTAAATTGATATATCACATTATATATTCATCAAATTAAAATATTATATTTGGACATTTTATGCACATTAGCCTTTTATTTTATATTTCTCTCGATTAATGTGTATTACAATAAAAAAAAAATTTAAAAAAATTCTCTAGTTTTAAAAATAGTCAAATTTAACGTAGAGAAATATAAAAATACCGCTTTATTAAATAAAGTTTCGAGTTAAAAAATTTCAAAAAGAAATTAAAAGCCTTTGGGAGTGTTTGGTTCACCATTTCAAATTATAATATTTCAATTTACTTTTGTCTTAAAAAAAAAGTCAAGAAGTTTTTTAATTAGTTTTTAAAAAAGTCAAATAATTCTAATCTAAATATTTTAACTCAAATCTACCAATCAATGCATGCTAGATTAAGACCTAGGTAGCCAATGCGATGTGGAATGATCCTCGCTCGCATTGGCTACCTAACCCCAACATACCTTGATTGTGGAGTTGCAACCTAAGGTCTGTAGGCCATGGAGGGGAGTCACGATATAGCCTTTAAATGCCTGCAGCAATGGCTTACTGGTCATGATTGTCGTTATTATTTATCCCGGGAGCAAGATTTGAACTTTTTATATGAATTTGTTTTACATAAGTACAGTTTGTTCATATTTGCTATTTTTTATTTGATGTGATTTATTTTGTTTTTGTTTTTTGGTTTTTAAAATAATAGTTAAATGATATTGCAGGCACTTTTAAAAAAAAAAACTTGTATTGTTAGACATTGATTGTTAGAAAGAAGGATTTTTATGTGACGTGTAAAATTAAGCAAGAATTTGTTTGTTTCGTATGTTTCATTTTGTTTCATTTTGAAAATTGATTCTGAGGTAAAAAGTTAGTTTTGTTCCAAAGTGGCGTTTAGATGAATAATGAAATGATCATTATGAAAAAGAAATAATTTTCCCAATGATGTTTAAATAGATGTTGAAAACAAATATTTAAGAAAAATAGTTTCATAATAAATTTCTAGTAAGACCTTATGTCCATAGTTTATGTTAATAGTTATATAGATGAGGATTTGTTCCTCTCTTCATTGTGAATATATTGAAAAAAGAGTATCTTAATCGGAGTTGAAACGAAAAAGTTATATTTTAAAACTGGAAATAAAAAAGAAAAGTAGAAAAGAGATAAATTTTTAAATCTGAAAACGTGACTATTCAAAACATGTTTGAAATTAAAATGAAAAAGGTTAAAATGAGGGGATGGTAATTTTATAAACGAGTTCCATTTTCATTTTCATTATAAAATGAAAATGAAATTTCAATTTGGAATTTGGTTACCACATCATTTTCATTTCAATGGACCAAACCTACAAAAGATTTGCATCAATTTTGTCTTTGAAAATTTTGTGAAAACATCTCAAGACAAATAGACATGTTTATGTTTTTTTTCCCTTTTCTTAATATTTATCTGGATTTTTGACCATTCATACTTATTTAATTGGAAGTAAAAAAAAAAGCAGAAACTATTAAAATTAAGGCATTTTATCCAGATATTTATGTATTTTTTGAGGAACGTTACAAATCTCCAAAAACAGCAGGGTGAAAACATATAGGTTACTTTTATAAGCACCCCAGATATGTATTGGATCAAGGCTTCGGGCAATTGGACACTAGGCCCACTAAAGATTCATTCAAAATCTCACTTGCTTGTTTCATTTTGGGTTGAATTGCAACATTGCAACCGTTGAACTGAGATAGAAGAAACTTGGCCCATTTTGTTCTAGTCCTTTGTATGTGGGATAGCAACGCAAAGAGGTAGCTTTATGCCAACCCGTCCACAAAGAACAACAATTTCCATGCCCATTCTGATAACATTTTTTTTTTTAATTTGATAGCAAAGTAGACAATATAATAGAAATTGTAGCATATAGAGTGAGGTGAATCTCTACAAGTAAAATACCATTCTTATAGTTTATTTGATATTTTACTGTCCATTGATTGTTAAGGTCATTTCAATTTATATATACTTGAATATTGGTGTGCCAAAAAAATTTTTGATTAGTGATTGCAGACATAATCTAACGATAATACTAAGTCTAACTTTATCTAATTATGCAGAGTTCGAATCCTCTTATCCTCAAGTTTAAGGGAAACTTTTTTTTTTCTGGATTTTGATATATGTTATTCTCCATGAGTTTTTATTATATTTTATAAATAAAACCGATCTTGATTGAGAGTTTTATCTCGTGTTCTACGGGATCATTGGCATTGATATTTGTAAGATTTGTTTAGTTATTTATTCGAAAAAATATTTTACTCTCCCTTTGCAAAATATTTGCTAGCTGCAATATCTTGGACTAAGGTTATTGATTCATGGATGCTCTCATATTTGACTGTGTCCTGGCATCATTCTTTTGTAATTGTAAATTCTCTTCGGTTGTTTCAGTATAATTATTTTTTCATAAATAGAAAATCTTGAATGAATAATAATAATAAATTTTTTTTTTAAAGCTAGAGAATAGTTGTAATTAGCCCGCTGATGGAGACACAAAACCCGCTGTCATTTGAAAGCCCACCCCCCGACAATCATATCACACCATATCATGATATAATCAATTAACTGTTCACTAAAAAAAATACAATTAAATTAAAAAAACAATAAATCCAAATGAATTGACGATTATCACCCTGGAACAGAGATTTCATTCTCCTCTTCTTCATGACACTCTCGTAATTAAGCGGAACAGCAAAACCCAAAATCAAAATTCAAAAAAATCCAAAAAAAAAAAAAAAGGCGGGGCGTTTTGTTTGGGAAAAATATCCAACGAATCAAGCCCGGATGGGTCCCACGTGCTCGGCTGGCAAAACCCCCTTAATATAACCATGGTAAAAACTAACCGTGGTTTAGAACAACCGTTTCTATTCTAACCCACCCACCACCCCCTGTTTTGAATCCCTTTCTTTTCTGTATATATTCCCGGGATCTGGACCAGAGTAGTCCTCACACTTACATTTCAAACATCAACAGGCGTCTTGATAAACGCCGACCTTTGCTTCTTCTTCCTTCTTCTTCGGTTTCCGATTCTCTCCCTTTGTTTTCCGATTTCCTTCTTCTTTTTCTCGGGAAAATGAGAGAGTGCATTTCGATTCACATCGGTCAGGCCGGTATTCAGGTCGGAAACTCCTGCTGGGAACTCTACTGCCTCGAGCATGGCATTCAGGTACATTCCTTTTCCTTTCCTTTGCCTTTCCTTTTTCTCTGTTAGTGGAGGTTGTTTTTGATCTGGAAATGTTTGGGATTTTCTTTTTGGCAGCCTGATGGTCAGATGCCGAGCGACAAGACGATCGGTGGAGGAGACGACGCCTTCAACACCTTCTTCAGCGAGACCGGCGCCGGAAAGCACGTTCCTCGTGCCGTGTTCGTGGATCTGGAGCCCACCGTTATTGACGAGGTGAGGACCGGAACGTACCGCCAACTCTTCCACCCCGAGCAACTAATCAGCGGCAAGGAAGACGCTGCTAACAACTTCGCTCGTGGCCATTACACCAGTAATTACTCTTTTTTCTGATTTCTTATATATTTGATTTTGATCCGATCTCCATTTCGTATTTCTATGATCTGATTTTGATTTGGATGTAGTTTTTATCAATTGATTTGTACTATGGATTCAAATTTCTAAAGCCTAATTTTGCTTTTATTATGCTATACTCAGTTGGTAAGGAGATTGTTGACCTTTGCTTGGACCGGATCCGGAAACTGGCTGACAACTGCACCGGACTCCAAGGTTTCTTGGTTTTCAATGCCGTTGGTGGTGGAACCGGATCTGGACTTGGTTCGCTCCTTCTGGAGCGTCTCTCCGTGGATTACGGCAAGAAGTCGAAGCTCGGCTTCACAGTCTACCCGTCGCCGCAGGTTTCCACTTCGGTGGTGGAGCCGTACAACAGCGTCCTCTCGACGCACTCACTCCTGGAGCACACTGATGTCGCAGTGCTTCTTGATAATGAGGCCATCTATGACATCTGCCGTCGATCCCTTGACATCGAGCGCCCTACCTATACCAACCTCAACCGCCTTGTCTCTCAGGTATGAATTGGTATATTGGTAGATCGTATTACGAAAGTTTATTCTGTCAACAATAATTTAACGTAGGAAAATTACTATTTGTTTTTAAATGATTTGGTCTCCATTTAATCTGTTTTTTGTAATTGGACTGTTGTTTGATGTTTATTGATACTAGTAAGTATGCATCTGCTATGGAAATTTTTATTGCTTTCCAATGTTTTTGAGTTAGTCATTTCCATAGATTTGGATTCATTTTTCAATATGTTAAATTAACTCCTGTTTATTGTTGTTTCACAGGTGATCTCATCGCTCACTGCCTCTTTGAGGTTCGACGGAGCCCTCAACGTTGATGTGACTGAGTTCCAGACCAATTTGGTCCCTTACCCGAGGATCCACTTCATGCTTTCTTCCTTTGCTCCGGTGATCTCGGCAGAGAAGGCATACCACGAGCAACTCTCTGTGGCGGAGATCACCAACAGTGCATTTGAGCCATCATCCATGATGGCCAAGTGTGACCCTCGCCATGGAAAGTACATGGCCTGTTGCCTGATGTACAGGGGAGATGTCGTTCCCAAGGATGTCAATGCCGCTGTGGCAACAATCAAGACCAAGCGAACCATCCAGTTCGTCGACTGGTGCCCCACTGGATTCAAGTGTGGTATCAACTACCAGCCACCGACTGTTGTCCCTGGAGGTGACCTTGCCAAGGTGCAGAGAGCTGTGTGCATGATCTCCAACTCCACCAGCGTCGCTGAGGTGTTCTCGCGCATTGACCACAAGTTCGATCTCATGTATGCCAAGCGTGCCTTTGTGCACTGGTATGTTGGTGAGGGTATGGAGGAAGGAGAGTTCTCGGAGGCACGCGAGGATCTTGCTGCTCTGGAGAAGGATTATGAGGAAGTGGGTGCGGAGTCCGCTGAAGGTGAGGATGGTGATGAACCAGAGGACTACTGATTGTTCTTTGGTTTGAGTACCTGGTTGCGTGTTTTGTTTTGTAATCGAATCTGCATTTTCCTTTGCATTACTTTGAATGTTTTGTGGGTGTAGTGTGGTATGTACTTGCTTTATACCAGTATCTTATCAATATGCTTGTTTGTGACTGTGTATGTGTTATGTTATCGCCGTGACTCCTTAGCTCTCTCCCTCTCCCTTCACAAAGTTGCAATTCGAATTTGTGCAATGCTAGTGTGAAATTCAAATTCATTCTTCATGATGAAAGAAAAAAACTAACAGAGAACATCTAGCATGAAAATAAAAGAAACAGGAAAATCATCCATCATTTTACATTTTTTTGCGGAAAACTGTTGAGTGATTACGCTGTATGTGCGCAAATGTTTTCGAAGCCCATAAATTCCTTGTGCCGAATCTTTTCAATCGAGTGTGCTATGCCAACCCCGCCTGTTCAAAGAAGCAAATATAAGTGCTATTTCGAAGAGGAAGAGAAAGCAAAGGAAATTACAATGAAGGAGATTACAAACTTCAAAACGAAAGCAGAGGTACCACATATGCATGAATATTTGCGCTTCTGTGGATTAAACATACCTAGTGCTATTGCACTGATGATCATCATTGAGGCCAAAATGAAGATAATCACCGATGTTCTTCCTGATCTGCGGATCACCTTTCCGACCATGCTTTGTCCTAAAATAGCTGAAATGGTGGACACTGCAGCGAAGTAGAGAGCTACGAGAAAGAAATTTAATGAATTCGAGAAAATGTGATAATGATCCAATACGAGTGGCAATGGTGGCTAGCTCAACATATATGTATATATATTTTTAATGAATCGTTATTTCGACTGACAAGGTGATTACCATAAGGAATGGGAAACCGCTTTAGAAGGTAGTATTCCACGACGGACATGGACGAAGAAAACGTCAGGATAAGGGTGACTGTGGCACTTGACACCTACACAAGTATTCATTTGAAGCAATAAATACTGGAAAACTGTACTGGAGAAAGTAATCCATCAAGAGCATCTCTTAAGCAATGAAGTTAAAGTTTGCGCTTGTTTCTTACTAGATACAATATGAACTGAATTGTACAAACTAACTAATTCTATCTGTTCTGAATTAAGAATTAACTTGGGAGAACTTGGATTTCAGTTTGTTCAAGTTAGTGACGCTGTTAACATTCAAAAGATCATTAGTAATAAACCTCAATAGGGATTCCGAGGTCTAGAAAAAGTGGGCCTAGTATCACTCCACCACCAACACCAAGCAATCCACCAAGAGTTCCAGCGAATATGCCCAAGGCACAATAAGCAATTAGGCGATTGACTCGGTAGTTTGTGACTCCTCCTTTGGATGCAATCACTCTCCGTCCCTTATACAAGCTAACTGGTTTAGAAAAAGTTACTCCGACCGTCGCTGGGATCTAAAAGATGCTACATAATTGAGAAGGAAAAAACAAAAAAAAAAAACTCGCTTTTGGATTGAAAGAAAATGCAATTGTTTTTCTAGTATGATGGCAAAAAAGAACCTGTGAGAAATTTAGTATCCAATACGTCAATGAACAAGTCGCCGTGTGATTCTGTACCAAAGAACAAGTCCTATCAGTTCCAATCCTTGCGGCAAAATATAGAAATTCCAAGTTGTATTTAACTTGGAAAAGAAATCAAATGTCATTAATATGCTGGAGACCTTGGCAATTTGCAGGATAAGTATTAGGATCCAAAGAGCAATAAGAAGTCCAAGTTCCTTGCAACAAATAATCTCGTAGATAGAAACCTGCGATATAAAAGTTGAACGAGTCAGTTCCCGGGATCATAGAAATGAAATTCTTCAGCTGGAAAAACCGGTACCTTTGTTATATTAGGCCCCCTAAATTCCACTGGATTGCTATTCTTGATTTCAATTTCTGTGTCATTAGTACCTGGTAAGAGATGGTGTATTAGCTTGGAAAAGATTTTGGATCCAAATCTGAACAGTTTTAGGAACTCTACCGGCATTTGACTCGCAATACGCTTGTTTGCGGCTAATCATCTCCTGAAATTTCAAAAACTAGTAAGAAAAGATCAACATGACAATAACAATATACACCAAAAACAAAACAAAAAAAAAAAAAAGGAGAAAAGAGAAAAGAAATCAGCACCTTTTGTATTATTGTTTCCTTTTCCCATGTTTCCATGCCTTTGAGAAATGACCTGATTGCGGTTGCTGTAGAGACAATTCAGCAGAAGATGATCAAGTTAGTTGCTCAATGTGATGAAACAAGGGAGTGTTGATTAAAAAATATAATAATAATAATAAAATAAAAAGAAGCTCAAGGGCATTTCTGGTTACCTAGAAAGACAATGACTAGCAAGAGTATGATCATCCACTCCGCAAAAAGCACGTTCAGAGCAACGCCGATACTGATTCCTAGAATCTGCATCGGCTGAAAAAGGAGTGCTAGGTCATAATCTATTACGGGACACCCAAGTGTTTGATGCCTTCTTCTTAAGTTATAAAAAACTGTGGCAGTTGCTCCACCAAATATCATACCTGGAAAAAAAAAGAAAAAAAAACACTCAATAGCTTAAACTATTAGAAGGCGTGCTAACATTGAATTGCATAAACTGTTGACATGGTGACAAAATGGAGTGTCTATTTGCGGACTTTTGAACTCATGATCTCCCAAAAAGCTTAAGCTATTCGGCTAACAGTAACCTATCTTTTTTTTTTTTAATTTTTTTTAATTTTTTATTTTTAATTACAATTTATCAATTCAATTGATATTTAAGAAGCGAAAATACTAAAAACAGAAGAGGAAACAGCATTGGATATTGGATAGTTACACTTCGACAAGGCTGTCGATGACTTCTGATCAAACCCGACAATGAGAGTAAGCATTGGCACAAAAATGCCACCCCCACCAGCTCCCCCTACACTCCCAAATGCTGATCCCAACAATCCAATCAGCCCACCAACCACAATTTTCCAGTCTAATTTCATCTCCTGTAACAAAAAAGAAACCTTTTTCATTAGAACAACCATTTTGTTTATACAAATCAGTACTAATTATTCAGTTGACGTTTACATCAAAATCCTACAAATACTGTTGAACCTACAGGCCAAACATGGTGATAATAGCCCGACCCCGACCTAAGGGTCAGTTGTGAAGAAGTGTTAGAGACTCTTGTCACGTGATCGGGTTCAACTTCATACCCTTCAGCGCCTTTGCCACAGCTCAAAGCGGAAACAAGAAAACTAAAAACAAGAATTCCCATGAGCCTCATTGTACACATGATTTTTTGGTCCAACTCGGTTGAGTGTGTGCTCAAAATGAGGAGAATGACTTGTCCTTTTATACAGAGGAAATATCAAAGTGATTTATTACAGAAGATTCAAACACTTGGCCTCAGACTTGGTTGAGGAAGGCCAAATTTATTCCAAAACCAATTGAGGTGCCCATCAGAGCAGACAATGGAGGAATTGATATCTTTTCATTAACATTGAGCAGTATATATACATAAAATACAACGTATATGATAAGCTAAGTCTAAGGCTTAAAAGCTGTGATCCCCCTTTTGGTGGGATTTGAATTATAATGACGTGGAAACCTTCTGTTATGGTGTGTTAGTTTTTAGTGTCGTTTTTTTTTTAAATTATTTTTTAATTTTTACCCCATATTTTTTCTAATTTTTTAAGTGGAGTATATTATGATTTGTTCAAGAGTTGAAGTGGCAAGTAGATGTAAGGAACTTTAACTATTTGTGGTGCAATTTAACATTTTATCACATTAGTGTGATACGAGGGTTTTTTTTTTTTTTTTTCTTCGGTAAATGTCACTAGCGAACTCTCTCTCTCTCTCTCTCTCTCTCTCTCTCTTGTTGAAGATCCACGACAGCTTTCACTACTCTTACTAGCAAACAACTGCAAGGCCGAAAAGTGGGAACAAAATATTAAAAATGTAGAGAAAAGGTAAATTTTAGAGAAGAGAAAAGTTTGGAGGGAGTGAGTGAGGTGTGAAGTCAAAAAGTCGAAAATAATAAATACTATTCGTTATTCATATGTTTTAATTTTAAATCTGCAAACCATGGATACTAAAAAATAATTTTTTGTTTGTTCATGATAATGGATGTAACAATGTAATCCACTGCACTGACTAATAAAACAACGCTGTAATGGTAGTTGTACATGCATCCACAACTCTTTTTTCAAAAGCATTTTTGAGGGCACTAGGGAACCTTGATGAATCAATCACTAAGTATCCACGCAAAGTTTGTTGGCGAATGGCACATTATTTTCTATCGTTATATACGTATACGTATGTCTATATATGTATGAACACCCTTTGCAGAACAAATAGTTGCGTAGAGAAATTGCAGCACATTTTTAAGGTTACCCTAAGACTTCCATGTCTATTAAATCTCGAGGAAGTTTTAATGCATTCCATAAAAACGATATAAGTGAGGATATATTAGTTGCATTAGCATATTTATTATTTCACGCCATTATATGTATTTAAACAGACACAGACACAGACACACATACACACACACATACATATATATATATATATATATATATATATATATATATGAGGATGTATTTGCGCCAAAGAGGTAGAATATTTTCTTGGACAAATGTGTTGTTTTTGCTGAATCGGTGAAAAATGCGAAAATTCACGAAATTTTGAACAGGGACATTAGTCTTCCGTCTTTATTAATTTCGCTAATGAATTGATATGTACCTCACAATTAGCCATTTCTTTTGGCTCAAACCAAGTACCATTATCTATTGATGCATTTATTTGATGGCTAAAATAAATGCCACGAACCGAACTAAATCTTAGCAGCGACCTAGCCTCTGGACTAAGAGGTTCTCTATTTCGATTCTCTTCTTCAAGAACAAGCCATACTTGGAAACCAATTGCGGGTCTTCGGCAGTAGCAGCAAGTTTGCAGCGGAGAGATGTCTTCTCCAACTTGTCCTTGTACATGTCTGAGATAGGCACAAAAGTACCTTTTTTGTTGCATAGCCAACCATGAGCGGCTCTTAATGCTGCTCCTAAGGAAGCTGAATCTGTATCCATAAAGTAAGTAAATTAAGGTGAAGTTATAGTAAGGTGAAGTTTTAATTCTAACGGAAGTTTTAATCCTGTTTAGCATTCTAGGAAAAAATAGGATATCACGCTTTTGAGGCATGCACTTCTAACCTGGTCTTTCAACCGTGTAGACGTCAGAGCCGAAAATGGAGGCTATTGAGTTGAGGATGCTTTGATTTGCTGACGCACCCCCAGTAGCAATTATTCGTTTCGGAGGAGAAGGCATTCCAAATCTTTCTGCATGTCCACGCATCGAGAGGAACTGACCTTCAATTAATGCCCTGACCTGCAAAAGTAGTTGAATGTTTCAAAGAGTAGTTCATTTACAACTTATTTTGTGCTTAGGTGAACAGTAACTATTCAAGAGTCCAAACCTCGGAAGGAGGGTCAAATTCCTCTACTTCACGTTCATCCAAGCCTTCCAGAGTGTCGCCGTTGAAGTTTTCAAGAATGTATCGATGGAAACCAACTACACATGTAAGCAAGTACAAACAAATCAGATCTAGGTATCAACAAAAAAACAAAAAAAGAGAATGTGAAACTAACACAATTTTCAAAAAGAATTAGCTGAGAAAGAAACGAAATCAAACCTGGAAGGGGTGGAAGAATTTCATGCTCCTTGTAGTAGAAACCCAGCTTTCCACCTATTACAGAAATCACTATTACGAAATGCAGAACTTACAACAATAGTTTCAGAAAACATTGCTTAGAGAGCTTTTACGGACCATTTAGAGGTTGTGTTTGCTGCAGGAATGCATTGAAAGTTTCCCAAGATTTTTCCGCATGGCAGTTGCGCACATCTAAAATTAAGATCAGGGTCATAGCAGAAAGTTACAACAAAATCTCATCCAGAACGACTAATATGTATGATCAAATGGTATTATGGTACTACCTTCACGAGTTAAAGAACCGTTCTTGTAGACCAACATTACCATATATCCTTTTGTGTCAACAGGATTAGGGAAAACATGTCCTTCCAATCTTGGTTGAGGATCATCGGTAATTCCAAAGACCTAAAAACAAGCATGATAAAGCTTATAAATAAAAGAAATTGGCAATCCACCTAAATAGTAGCATGTAACTATGTAGTATATTAAACAAAGCAGCAGCGTTCGACATTAAGGTCTAAAACTCCATCTAACTTCTGTTCATTGTGAACTATGCTCTGCAAGAGGACACAACCAATAGTATAACGTATTTAGAGTGGGCAAACATAAAAAGTGCCTCTTTCAACTTACTGTGTCACTTGTGCCAAGACTGATTGCCAGATCCCCAGGGGTATTTAAGGTCAAACCTGAAGGTTGAAATCAGATAATAAGTTGAGAAGACTCTGCAAAAAACAAAGGAAAAAATAGACTGGAATACGAGATAAGGAAAATCATGGACCCGCTAGGCTGTTAGGATTGTCTCCAGACCACTGAATGATCAGGCAATCCTTGTTGAAAGAGAACCTGAAAAGAGATCATCCCAACTCAGGCTGTTACCACAATTTAATAGATGCCAAGAAACAATTAACCAGACATGATAGTGGAGGATCATGTTATAGTAGCTAATTAAGTGAACCGCTGCGTTAAACACAATAGTTATTGACGTCTATTAAACATGCTCATTGTTGTCTTGTCGTGTACAGTAACAGTTCCTTGCAAGTATAAACTAACCTGCATTGATTAGAATGAACTTATCAGTTGAAGTTTCATAAGTAGAGTGATTACACGGAAACTTTTTTTTTTTTAATTAGCAGAAAACAATGCAAATCAGCAATAGATTTTAAAATTCCGCCAAAAAAAAGGCGTACGAACCTCTCGACAAAATAGGGAGAAATATTTCCAGCAACAGCATGGGCAGGAGCCAGCTTTCCAAGTTTTTGCTCCAGGCCAGGTGCCGTAGCCTGCAATAAACCAAGAAACAATTTGTAAAACAAAACAAAACATACATAGAAAAAAGAACGATTGAAGATATTTCAACAAATCCAACAAGAATTATGGTTGTTATTAACGAGGACAAATACTTATAAATTATGACAAACCTCTAAAGCTCTATCAGACCAGACCCTTTTCTTTATGTCCATCAAGTTCATCCCCGCACCATCAGTTTCATCAATGCAAGCATATGCACCAATAAGAAGAGACGCCACAAAAGAGCTCACAAGGGAGATCCTCTCAGTGTTCTGATAAACTTCCGGCTGTGTCTCAAATATTTTCCTAATCTGCGGGCCTGTGTATCTCTCATGTGCCCTTGATCCTGTGAGCTGAGAGAGCTCCAACGCTCCTCCAACAGCTTTCTCTATCTCTCTACACTGCTCTGTGGTGCTGCTATCCATCCATATTGGTGATTCCTTCGTCGAAAACGCATCGCCAAGCTGATCCACCAATCGCTTCTTGGGATCCAATGAAGATAATATTGAAGAACTGCCATTTTTCCAATAGACACTACCTGAGGCAGAACATATAAGAATGATAATATTTAGAGAAAGGAGAAACTGTTTTAACACACAAAATCAAGAAAGGGAAATTTCCCAATAACCTCTAATCATTCAATCAAACCTCGACTCTACTTAATATAATCACGCCTATGGCTAGGTTCATATGTCCCCTTTTGTGTCACTCCAATAATATCATGTCACATATTTAACAAGCATAGCTTTTTGATTGATGTTATATGATATTTTAATCAAATCGACATAAGAGGAACAATAACAAAAGGACACACGAGTCGAATCCCCAAGCCTATATCAATATCATTTATGAACACTTTTCAATCAATCACAGATTCCTACGGTTAACTTCAGTACCTACTTATTATGACGCGCACTTTACATGGCAATCAGCATTAAAGTATATATTAAGGCAATCATAATCACCAAGACATTAATAAGTTGAAATCTAAAAACAAAAAAGCGTAATCCTAATTGACAAAATATCTTGAACAGTGCATTAGTACCATGTTGCTGTCCACTGCCAGAAACAGCAGCGATTTTGCGGAGATCGAAATTGGAGTCGGAAAGCTTGCTGAGAATGAGATCAAGAGCCTCAACCCACATGAGGGTGGGGGAAACGATTCTGCCATTGATGGAAAGATCTCTGTAAACTCCATCTTTGGTCTTGTAATGAGGCAAATCGGAATCGAAGCGGACCAGCTCTGACCCCACAATGTTCAGATTCGAGTCCAGCACTGTTGCCTTCAACGACCTTAACAGTCACAGAAAACACGCACACCAACAACAAACATTCAATTCTCAGGAAATTGAATACCACAACTGAAAATCGATTTTAAAAAAAAAAAAAAAAAAAAAAGAAAGAGGAAAACAATGAAAATGGCGATGTCTGAGAGAGTGAAAGAGGATATTTTGACTCACTGAGTGGAACTGTCGAGTCCCAGAAAAAAGGAATCGTGAGGGAGAGAGAAATCCTCCATTACTGTATCTGCGGCTTCGGAAACAGAAGCAACTGAAGATGAATTGGGTGTGATTTTCTTCGGTTTTTGTTATTAGACACACATATATATAGAGTGTGGATTATAGACGACGGTGTCAACGCTTGAAACGAATATTGTTAGACTATTTAAGATAATCTTTAAATATATCGTTATAACAAATAATAATGATTATGTTTTTAATTAATGGAATGGATAGAGTTCTCGCGAGGAACCTCGTCTGCTTCGAATTTCTCGGTTTAGATTCCTGATTACACGTCATAACTCCCCTAAACTTCGCCATGTCAGTTGTCATTTGTTGTTTTGTTTTTTTGTTTTTTTGGACTATTTTAAAAATGCCCCCAACTACGTTAACTAGAATGCCCCCCTTCCATTTTCTCCGGGGCATATCATACTAAAAACTTTTCTCAGTTTTATTTTATTTATTTTTTTATGCTGATGTGACCTTAGAAAACTATTTTCTCTCTTTTTTTTAGCCCATACTTAAAAGAGAAAAACTGTGGTAGGGCTCCAATGAGGAGCACTACCAGTAGTAATCCATCCAACGGTTAAAATTGATTATGTGAGTAAATAAACGATTATGATCTAAGATGCATCTAATGTTAATATAGTCTCATATACACATAATCTTTTATTTTATTTCAGATTAAATTTTTTTTTCCTTCCTCCATCTATCAAGCCACTGCCCCCCCTGCGCGACCTCCGGCGAAGCCCCCTGCCCCCCGTAGGGGGGTTCGCTTCGGGGATGAGGGGGCTCAAGCGCCGGCGTCCAGGGTGGGGTGGGGGGGGGGGGGGGGGGCTGAGCTCGGGGGGGGGTTCGGCATTAGGGGTGGGGGCGGCTCAAGTGCCAGCGTTGGGGGTGGCTTGGGGGGGGGGGGGGGGGGCTCTAGCGCCTGGGGAAGTCGTTCGCAGGGGGGGCAGATCTGGTAGGTCGTCGGTGTCGGCAGGGAAGGGGTGGGTTTTTTTATTTTTATTTATTAATCTATACTAATATGAGGTAAGGTGTATGATAATTATGATACACAAACAATATCTCAACCGTTCGATTATATCTTAACAGTTTAAAAACGAGCTCTATCGATAGGGTATAAAAATAAGGGCTTTACCGTAGCCTTACCCTACTTAAAAATAGGTTGTTAGAAAATAAAGGAACTGATAAATGTGTTTTTTTGGGGTTCATTTGGTTGGAAGTGAAAGGAAATATGCAGTTTATTAGAAGTTGAATTTGTCTCGAATTACGACATATATGGAAAGGTAAAAGGAAATTTGTAATATATTAGAAGTTGAATTTATCTAGTGTTATGGCAAAGATAAATGTGTCAAATTGTTAAATTACTAGATTACTAGAGTGTTATGATGTTTATAAATTGAACACCTTGTTCCACGAGTTAACTTTTGGGATGAATTCTTGTATTAGAGAAATTATCAACAAAAACTTTGTATTAGAGCTCTAATTAAGAAAAATATAGCATAACTTAGTTATTACTCCTTAAGTTCTCTTTTCCCTTATCACGCAACAATAATTAGGTTTATGTTAATGATAAGACGTGTATTCTCTTTTTTAGGCAGATATTTAGAGCTAAAACTAATAACAATGATGATCATTTCTCCAAAAAGAAAAAACAAATGCTCTTCAAGGGTGTCACTTGTTTGTCTAGTAACAGTCGTTTTGATCAACGGAATCTGACTCCCCCAGAAATAAAATAAAATAAGAAAGAAAAATATTACAATTATTTACCAGGTTTTATTACCTATGTATTCCAACGTCCAACACCTTGTTTGGAGCTACATGATCCTTCTAAGCTGTAGAAGGAAGGTGGTCATAACCATAAAGAAATTTACCTAAAACCTAGGATAATTTACACAAAGCTATCTTCCTGAGATTTTTGGTGTAAACGTTCAGCTAAACAATGGCAGAACTTTTGCCCAGAATTTACATCAGCCACTGGCCTTCTCTTCAACACTCCACCCGCAGCATCCCTTGTCTCTCTGTCCTCGATTTCTGAGCAAATCAGAGTTTCGGATGCCGCTGGGAAGACAGGCCCGAGAAGCTGGTTTGACAAGATACGTGGGTTTGTGTCATCGTTACCGAAATAGTTCCGGGAAAGACCACAATATGAACCTTGCAAAAACTTCGGACTCCAAAAACTCAATATGAGCAGCCCGACCGATAAAGGTATTCAAGTTCTTGCCGTAGGAAGAAGTATCAAAGTTGACATCACAGCGCAGGAATGCCCTATGGTCAGGTGAAGCTGGCCGAATTTGGTCCAAACAATCATTCAACATTTCCAGAAATATTTTTCCCTTCTTTGAATGGTCCCATGAAGCTGCCTGGCACATATCAATTCTGGCGGAATGATATGGCACATAACCGTCCTATGAGATGATAAAATAAAGCGTTATGGTTAGTAGAGCAAAACACAAAAGAAATTTTACATGGAAATATGGAATACAAGCATTTTACCGAGACAAAATGTAAGGTTTTCAGAATGCAAACCTGTTTCTGGAAAACAATCCATAAAATATACCGACGTACCTGAGGTGAAGATAACAGGATAATATTCTTGAAGTGCTGCAGCGTTTTTTGCTGTTAGAAGAAAGAGAATCCTTTTAGCCTTTGCAAATAGTACAAAAAAATGTGTTCCCACCGCGTTCTGCGACTTGTGATTTAATTATTTTTCCAAGACACTATTTTGCATGCAGCAGAGATTACACAATGCCAACTAACATGAAAAACCACGCATTTTAATGTACCTTGCACAGCTTATAAAAGAACGTATTTTGGATGTCCGGATCATCCGTTAAAGTTAGCTGATGAATGCACCGTGTGCCCTTGAACTTCTTCAAAAGCCACAGTCCAGAGTTAAACAAAGAGTTCGAACTATAAAGATACCCCAAGTGTGGACCCGATATAGATACATATGTGTACAGGTACCTCAGGTATGGCTCCATAATGCTTTCTGCAAAAGACAAGCTAAAAAATCTAGCACCAAACTACAATAAACTGATCTGAAAACAAGGTACACAAACCCGATGTTTTGTTTACCTGCTAATGCTGTTCTTATAATTACATTCCCAATGGAATGTCCTACAAAGCTTAGCTTAATATCACCAAGTACTCCATGTCTTGTAGCCTTATCCATTTTCTTCTTAAGGAAAGCTATCACTTCCTGAGCCAGTCTTAGTCCCATTTCTCTGAAGTCTCCAGATGTTTTGTCCTCATTCGACTCGGACATTAGAAACTCTATCTTCGGATCGAACAAAAGCCATTGATTCCGTACAAGCCTTAAATCCAGGTGATGTCCCTGTGGTTTTGGAATTGCAATGAAGTAAAATTTTTTCGCCCATTACAATGAAAAAGTACAACACTGAATGATTGAAATATGTTGTTTTGCATCATGAAAAATAAACTGCTAGAGATATCCAAGAAACTACCAGCATTTAGACTTCAGTAAGAAAAAAGTAAGATGAACAATGAAACTAAAAAACACGAAGAACCCAAATAAGTATACACCAAATATTCCATTGAGTCCAAGTCTAAACGTCCACTAAGGATCTTTCAAGTTGAAGGTTTCTAATACTGCCGGGAGAGAGGAAGGGCAAAAAAAAAAAAAAAAAAAAAAAAAAAAGAAAAACTACATATTCCAATTAACCTGGATGCAAACTAATTGATTCAAGCTAACAGGTGCAGAAGATATAAAATAACCCCTCGAGCTTTTAGAAAGAGAAGTTGAACAGAAGACTTGCCTGAAACCCATGCACGAACACAACAGCCTTTAAAACACGGCCATTTGCATGTTTGTTCATGCTGGTTAGCTTGTCCCCAGCTTCAGAGCCAGGTGCACTGGGTGAACCGGGTGAATCAATCACGTCCAAATGTCTTAGGTAAGAATTCTCACTGGTAGTACGCCTTGGTGCATTCATGACACGCTCCACAATTAGAACAGGAATACTCGAAGGATCTCCAAATATGTGCATGTCTTGAATTGACCGATTGTTGATCTGTAGTAAGGGAATTTGTATGCAGAAAAGAACAAATAGTGGATATATGGGCAAGCAATCAATACTTTTGAGGGGGAAGAACTAACCTTCATTTGTGCAATACTTCGTCGATGGCGCTCGGCACGCAAAGCAGCAGTCTGGGCAGGCTGTACATAGCATTAAAGAAATAATAGTAATATGGGCCGAGAGTACACTTTGAGCAAAATGGTAATATGAAAATGTTGAATTCCCTTCTTTTATGGATACTTACATCATCAGTTAACTTCAACATATTAGAAACTCTTTTATGGACACCATGGTGTGAGGAATCCTCGGCACTACTATTTAAAAAGTGATGAGGCATCTCAACCTTAGAGTACACCATCCATATTGACCATTCAGCTCTTCTATCTTTGGCCCATGCATCCCGCAAACATTCCAATATCCTTGTTTTATTGGACCTGAAACAAAGTGAATACCACAAACAACCACCAGGTTATGCCACAATCAGTAAATAACATCAAGTCTTTTTTCATTTAGGGCTCGTTTGGGGTCACATTTGGAGACGGTGTTTTGGAGGTTAGTGATGGTTTGAGTTTTGAAAATGTACGTTTGGTCAAAATGAACAGTTTTGAGTGAAAAAGTGCAAAAACTTGAAACGTGTTCGGAAATTTTTTTTTTTTTTTTAAGAAAAAACCTTTTCATTGATTATAAATCAATTACAAGGAAAGAGAATGACGAATCCTCAACACAGGAGAGACAACAGAAATAAAAAGTAAACCATACAAACTCTAAACAATTCTAATCCTCATCAACCCACTATCTACCAATTACATCCATCCAATTTAAAATGATCAACGAGAATGGAAAACCCTTAAACTCTTTGTCTGTTGAAGCCCATAAGGAAGCTAAGTATTTAGCCTTTTCAAAAATGTCAATCAATTCCGTACTCCTTTCCTAAAAAATCCTAGAATTTCTCTCCATCCAAATGGTCCTTAATAAAGATAGCACCATACATCTCCATAGAACTTTTGCTTTTTTATTGGACCCCAACCCCACCATATCTTCCACTGTCAACGATTGACAATGCGCTGAAACGTGTTCTGAATAAATTTAGCAATATTAATCTTTTTTCTTTCATCACGAAATTCTATGCAATTTGATTTAAAAAAAAAAGATCTCATTTCAACTTAAAATGATAAAGTAATGGACTTTTAAAGTTTTTAGTTTTTTGAAAATGTTTGGAAAAGTGAATAGCAAAATTGGAGGAAAAGGACAAAAAAAAGTTTGGAAACAATGTTTCCAAACACCCCCTTAGTATCCATACAGACCACAGAGAAATTTACAAACTTTTAACAAAGTGGCCTTAAGCTGGTTAATCGAAAAAACCAAAAAATTCAAAGGAAATCCAAAATCCTGAGGAATATCAGATATGTTAATATAGGTTCAGAAATATACTAGCTATCTCGGTCCATGAGTTCACAGTTAGAGAACAGCATACCTAATCATATATGCTGTTTGTGTGATATTAACCCTATCTTTGAAGTTATCCTACTGTAGAATAGCATAGAGTTAACATCATACTAGTTAATATAAACTCATTTTCTCCTCAACATAATTCTTTACAAACATTTGCTAAAGGCACTTCTTTTATATAGCAACCGCCATGCACGGAGCAGCTTTTGCTCCTATATGTTGCAAACTAAAAAATATCCCATAAGTTCTCTTAGAAGTTTCAAATGTAGGTTCTATCTATTTTGGTATCAAACATCTAAAGAAAAAATGTACTTTCCTTGCATCTAGCCCTCCTCCGCAACCCCTGCTCTTTTTTTTTTTTTTTTTAAATCTCAGCTAATTCAATCGCAGTTTGCTACTTCCATGCATATGTATTGTGTAAATGAAGAACAGCAATGAACTCAAAAAAGCAACCAAACTGAAATTTGAAAAACTAGCCAATGTCTAGAAAATAACCTAGTAAGGGAACAAGACAAAACCTGTGGAACTGCAAAAAGGTGTTCCATAAATATGAAACTTGATCGCCCAAAACATGTAGAGAATTCAGTACAACATTCCTTGGAAGGGAGAGGAGTGATTCACTACTTTGAAGGCGTAAAGTACTTTTTGCTTTCTGCTGAAAAAACGAAGAAACATTCACCAACAATAACTCTGCATAGAAATTGCAAATTATGACAAAAATACGATGCTGCATGAAACAAGTAAGGACCTCAAAACCATTTTGCTGCTTGCCTTGTCCTGAAACTTTTCCATCTGGTGGACTCACATTTCCTTGAAGAGCAGAATCGGGAAACTTTATATCATCCATCTCAGATATAAAATCAGTCAAGTCAAGAGGGAGATCAATTGCTTTGCTAAGCCTCTGTAACTCTTCAAGCAGAATGTCCCGAGCAGCTAGTAATGATTTAACAAGCATGACACATTTTGCATCTGCAGAAGCCACCTGACCAGTTGCCTAGTACGATCAAAAACTTCAACCATCAAAAATAAAATTGGAATATTCAAATGAACAAGGATTTTTTACCCAAAGAGTTCACGCAACAATTAATAGGAAGACTCAAAAGTATAAGAACATACTTGGTTGGAGCCGTCAAAGCTTTCATCAGCAACAACTTCCCCAGTATGAGAATAACTGAAATAAGCCAACTTGCCAGATTACTTTAAAAATTAAATTCTCCTTAAAAAGAAAATGGGGTTTAGTTTATTGATCAAACGATGAACTTCAGAAAACTTGTAAAAAGGTCTAACCTTGACCGCTTTTTTGGGGCTGCATAAGAATCACCTTTTAGTAGAGTGATGTGTACACTTGCATCGATAAGCACAGCATGAAATGCATCAAAATGAACTGGGCAGTATGAATGCAAACCCGAAAGGGCTTTTGGAGGAATTCGAAATTCGTGGACTGCAACAGAGCAATCACTTAGAGAAGCCTGCAAGTCAGACCTACATATTGCAAGCCACAATCAGTACAATTTGCAGAATCTAAGAATTTGCAAAGACACAAGTTATGCTGGAAAAGAAGAATGGATTTTCAGCTCGAGTCTGGAAGACATTTAAATGGACAATTATCAAAAATTCAAAATATGAATTTTCCAACTCACCCAGTCAATGATATTGGAGCATACATAAGTTCAAACTTCATAATTACAGCAGACGTGGGAGGACCCTGAAAATCAAGTATCAATATTCAAGACTATCAACTCACCTGATAATCATTTCCACCAAAAAGGGACATCACATATTTCGACATATAGTTTTTTCTGGCCATCAGTATTAAAATCATACTCGAGGTATTTTTAGTATTCGTATAGAGTACACCAATGAGTTTGAATTCCTACACAGGTATTTGCACTCTTGGAAAAATGAAATAATTCCTAGAGGACTCTTTTAGTTCTCATAGACATGACAGCCAACTCAGAAGCTTTTTTTTTTTTTTTTTTTAATTTCCCTCAGAGGGATGCTACCAACTTGATTAAATTCCCTGTAATTGCAAAGTTGGCACTTTATTTTATTCCATGGACCAGACACACACATAAGCAGCTATACCTATATGTAATATGTGGTTATTTTTGTGTTTTACAAAGATTAAGATATCGTTACCTCACATTTACCAAGAGATAGATTGAATGAAATCATGATTGACAATAACACGTCCTGCCTTGCATACTTTATCCGGAATGGCTGAGTTGAGAAACTGTTGTCTGTGTCATCAATTCTCCAAACTCCATACACATCATCAGAACCAAGTTCAGGAGCTGCAATCAGAAAATAATATATATAAAACACTCAGCTCTACATAAGACGTCAAACAAGCTAATATCATTCACAAATTTAGTTCTTAAGGAAAACAACAAGCTGCACTAACAAAACTTAAGCAGAACAAAAACATTTAAGCTCTGAATAAAGTACCTTCGTACTGGACAACTCTTGCTGGAGTTCCCACGGAAGTATACTCGCTATCCTCCCATCGCATGGTAATCTTAATTTGATACCATCTAGACAAACAAATTAGACGACAAAATTTTATAAATATATCCAAAAACAGTGGGCATTGGAAGCAGGTTTAGAATATAATCGGTATGCACGCACCCTTGTTGGAAAAGGTCGAGATTGTGAAACCTATGAATGTAAATAGCAATCTCCTGTACTGTGTCAAACATAGCCACAGGCTTAACCTTAGCAGGGTGCGCATTGGCGTCAGTCAACCTCTTTCCTGACCAGCTTCTATAATTCAGACCAACCAACCATCCCAGACGCCGAAACATACGTAATCCACGATCCAAAAAACTTGCATCCCTTCGTTTTCAGTCAATGTCAATTACGAAACATCACTTCCTCCGCTAACCTACATTATCCTTTTCTGAAACCTCATTTCACTACACAATGTCACAATAATTTGTTCACTAAGCCAAACTGACTCTCTACGCACTTCAAACTACAATTCTCCGAAGCAGAGGAGTCTTATGCAGCTGTAAAAACAAGGTACATTTTAGTTTCCCAGTTAATTACATTCTGCAAACAAATTATTTATACGGGTGCTAATAAATTTAAACTGATCAGCAATATCCAATCTGCATTTTCCTTCCAAACATAAAACCCAAATTTTCTTTCTTTCTTCTTTGGAGGAAAAAAAAAAGCCCACATTTCAAATATAGGAAAATAAAAGTACAATCTTTACAAATTGGGAATGGTTAAATAGTGTCACTGACACCATACATGCATTAAATAATCACGTTTGTTTATTTACACCCACGAAATTCCGCCAAAAAAAAAAAGAGAGTCAAAATTGGCAAAGAAAAAAATTGGAATGAAAAGGAGGAAAAATTTTAAATTCAATAAATTTTTTAAACCAAACAAATTGAATCCGAAAATCGAAAGAAAAAAAAATATGTGGAAATGCAGAGATATTGTAATGAGAGAGTGAAAGCGATGCAAAGGAAGAGAAAATAAGGAAAAAAGAGAAAATACCAGGTGGAGATCGGTTGGTGAGGGAAAGGACGGAACTTTGGGGAGATTTTTGGGAAGATTTGGGAAGCTAGGGTTTGGTGAGGTAGCGATTGAGTAATTAGAGCCGAAAAATCGGAAGAAAATAAAAAAACAAATGTTTCGTTTTTGTTTTTGTTTTTGCTTTTGTTTTTATTTTTGTTTTTTGGGAGATCAATAATCACAACGTTGAATAATTCGTTCGTTAATTGTGTCTCCGGGTGGTTGTTGTTGATGATGTTAAGAGGGCTCATTTACAATGTTGTCCTTGACGACAATGCGTGCGATTAATTTCATCATTTGTTTGTTCTCTCTCTCTCTCTCTCTAAAGCTATTTTGTTTTTATGGCACAATTTTATTATTCTTTTCTTCGAGCCTGAAATATATTCTATATATTTTTATTCTTTTCGTCTCTTCTTTTTATTATTTTTGTGTTTTATTTATTTATATTTTTGTCCTCTTGGTAGAGGATAATTATTAGCGCGCGTTTCTCCAAAAAAAAAATAAAAAATAAGAAAACGCCGCGCACGCCAACGGAAAGAAAACGACGCCGTTTTCGGTGTTGAGGATTTGGTGGCGGTGGCGGGACCTTCTCTGCAATCCCGTTCCCGCCCATTTTGAGGCCTTTCTGGGCTGGGCTCTGTATGTGTGTTGTTTTCGGAATAATTGGGCCTAGGCCCAAATTGTTCACAGTGATGGACCTTAACGTGTGTTTCTGACCCATAATGAGTTTTGGAGAATGAAGGAAAGAGAAGAAGGCATCTTCACTTTTTTTTTTTTTTTTTTTTCGTGGTTGTTGGTATAATCTAATGATAATTACACACGTTACTTCATTATAAGGTAAAGAATTCGAATTCCCCGATCCTTTTTTTTTTAATTTTAAAATCAAGTTAGTAGGAATTCAAGATGAAGATGAAGATTGAGGAGCTTATTTTCCAAAATTTCTCAGATAAATTTGGATGATTTGTAGGATTGTCCCTTAAAAAACATATCTCTAAATCATTGTCCTACTTATAGTAGTTTTCAGTTTTTTTTAAATCTCAAATTACATAAGAATTAAGAGAGGATAAAAAACATAATCAAGCGTATTTGAAGGATTGTTCCCACAACTATCTCTATAAGTTTTGATAACAAGACCCATCAAAAATTGTTACGCTTTGTGATTGTAAACATGACTTAACGATAATTTTATACTCGGAACAACATTTTCTATACAATAAGGATGACAATTTTCCTGACCAAGACAGTACCCCCTCTTGAATGGGACATTTTTTTCCTGCCTTTCGCAATTTTGGGGCTGGAGTGGGGAAAATGTTTTGTGAAGTACACTGGAGATGAGGCGAAGATGATGTTTTTTGCCTTGGCCCCAACAGCCTGGAATACTTGAATATATCCATTATTTTAAAATATATGATTTTTATCCTTGGATTAGAGATGAGTTCTTGTGTAATTTTAGACAACCTATATTCTTGGATGTTTATTTTATACTAAGGAAATTTCAGTTTTTTTTTTTTTTATTTAAGGATAAAATGATTCGAACTATATTTCTTTTTGATAGAATTAAATGTGAAATTATTATTAGAAGTATGAAATTTTATTGTTTACTGTTTTATTAACGAAAATTTTAAAGAATCTGATTACAAGGGTAGGGTACCGTCCCCTCCCCATGTCGCCTTTTTTAGACGGTTGCCGGTGGGAATGGTAGTGTAAATGGGTGTTTGGGACACGTACCGGAAATAACTATCCAAAAACGCCCTACGTCCCTACTTTATAATTTCTTGTTCCCTTGTTCTTTTTCCTTTAAATCCTTCCTCTAAAGTGTAAATTTAAAACACCTTATTGGTGTTGCTGATTTCTATAATGCTATGCAAACAGATGTATAGAAAAATAATGGTACTACATTTCATGACATGGTGATCACTCATGGTGGTTAAACGTATGGTTGGAATTTGGAAAGGCCCAAGAGGTACAAATAGACTCTAAAATAAGAAAAACAGAACTATAATTTTTTTGGTAGCCAAAAAAAAAAAAAAGTTTCTATATATGTACCCCTATTGATGATGAGAGGACACTACAAGAAATAATAACATAACAATATTGTACATGTAATTATAACATATCAATAATGCCGCATATATGTATGTACAATATTTCATCACTAATAACAATGAATAGTATTACTTTAACCCAAAAAAAAAAGAGGCATGAACTGTGGTCTATCTTAATTCAACCAAAGTTACTAGAAGAAGGGAAAAAAGAGAGAGAGAGAGAGAGAAACATTGAGAAAATTGTGGAAACAGTCACTAAAATAGACGGTTTATATTTTTCGTCCTCCTTTAGTGTTTGTTTGAATTTTTGACCTTTTATATTTATCTAATTGGAGGCAAAAAAAAAAAAAAAAAAAAAAAAAAAAAAGAAAAGAAGGTAAAGAATTATAACTGGAGTAATAATATGTAGATGTGCTTTTTGTGGGGGTAATCCTATAGGTCACCCTATTAGGTATGAACACTGCAAAGGTACATAAAGGAGAAGTGACGCTAGTGAGTGGGGATGTTTTGATTTGGCCAAGTTAAGGGGAAAAAATTAACCTTTCCAAAGTGCAACAATGCAGAAATCATGAGAAAGAAAAAGGTTGAAGATCTTTATAAAATGGTCTTTTCGGTGAAGCCAAGGGCTGATAACTTATAAGGGCTCTAACATTTGTGGTAGTACTATAGTGACATAAGCATTCAATTACAAAATAAAGAAAAAATTTAAAAAAAAAAATGACATAAACATTTTGCAAAGATTTCATGAACCCACAAAGTTAGGCTGCAAACATGAACAATATTTCAAGTTGTTAGAACATCAAGGGCCCTGGTTAGTGGCCTCGCTGATCTGGCTTTTATTATTTTAGCCAATTTTTAATTTGTGTTTGTACAAGTCAACTCATAATTCCTTAAGAACCACTCCAAGTAATTAGGGATTGCTTGATCAATGTTAACATTAGTAAAAGTACTCTTACTAAGAAAAATAAAAAACTACTTTTTTAAAAATTAAAAAAAAAAATTTGGCTATTTTAAGAAAAAATTTGCTTGATCCGTTTAATTTTTTGAAAATAACTCATAGACCATGTCATTGGAATGCTACATTTTTAGAGATTAGATATATCTGTTGAAAGTAACATAAAAGAAATGAAAAAGAAACAAAAAAAATGAAAATGAATGTGAACACAACAATATTCGGGAAATTGGAAGGTTGAAGGAGCAAAAGGGGTGGTCCCTTGGAGGTTGAAAAAGCAAGGGTAGGGAAGAAAATAATGGAGTTGTTTCGTTGTGTTTTTAGGTCGATGATCGTAGTCGTCGTTCTGGCGCTATCTGTTAAAGAAAACCAGCGGACCCCCTGTCAATTTGTTTCAATGTGGCAATTTGTCCAAGAATGACACCATAGATTAGATGGGCACTTCCTACAAGTACAGTTATGTATCTTTTTTTTTCTTTTTTTTTTTTCTTTAGATAGCTTAATTTTGGTCTTGGTGTTCTTAACTAGTGATTGTATATATACACACACACATAATGTTTGTATGTATCTATATAATTAAGTGGCATAATACTAGTGGTATCCCCTACAGTTATTTAAAATGATTGTGATGACTTCTGTGGAGAAACTTTCTTTACTTAGCTTGCGTTTGGTATGTCGGTTGGAGTTGAAATTTTTAAGTTGAAGTTAGTTGATTTTTCAAAAACTGATTATAATTTTTGTTAACTTTTCAGAAAAAGACAAAAATTAAGATAAAAAATTAAAGTTTAGTTTCAATTGAGTTGAAACACTAAACGAAGCCTTTAGGCTTTCATATTTTCTTCTTCTTCTTCTTCTTCTTTTTTTCCTTAAGCTTTTGTTAGCAAGTTTAGTTTAATGTAACAAGTTATTTTAATCGAATGGATTAAGAATAACAAACCATTTAGGAGGTCAAAATTTCTATGCAGATGGTCATCTCTCAGCTCGTAATAATGGTCGTTCTCATACGTCACTTGACAATTATTGTAATCAAAATTCAAAGGGAGTGGGCGTATGTGGATAAGACTATACATAATAGAAAAACGAGTCTTACTAGATGCGCCCTCTGGCTAAGTATGCAACTTTTGCCCTCTGTTTCACATAATATAATATTAGGATTACAGGATAATTAAACAACTATCTATTACTCCTAATTTTAAAATTTTTACGACTAAATCCTTAAAAACTAAAATACATCCTTTGAATTTGAAAATTTTATTTTAATTTCATCCTTTGTACAATTTGTGTATGACAAAAAAAAAAAAAAAAAAAAAGTAGATAAATATTTAATTAGACCGAATATCTTTTTGTTTTATTTTAATTTCTGAAAATTTTGAACATTTAAAAGACAAAATATTTTATATATTAGTTTTTTTAAAATTGTTTTTTAGGGTTTTTTTTTTTTTGTGTTTTTAAATGTTCATAATATTATTTAAGAATATCTTTGTCTTTTCACTCATTTTTTGTCTTTAAAATGCCCAATGAATGAAACTAAAACAATGTTTTTCAAATTCTTCCTTTTTTTTTTTAGTTTCTAAAAACATGAGAAATGTAATTGAGAAAGAAATAAAACTAGAAGATATAATATTATAATTAATCCACGTATTGAGTGCTCATATGTAGTTCTACTTATGGGATTCTAATAATACAATATTGTTAACTGAAAAAAAAAAAAAAAAAAAAAGTATCAAAAGTAACGTGGGCAGTTAGATCTTAGCCTTAATGAATGTTGGAATGTTTGCCAATATTGAAGAGCTCTCAATAAGTAAGATTCAATCATTCCCTTGCCATGGGCATGCTTGCTAACCTTACTTTTCTTCTACGATCTACGATTTAGTTTTTTAACTTTCACTATACGCAACTGTCTGGTATTTTGCTTTTTATGCTAGATCTCTTTTTCTATTTTTCTTTTTGGTTATGATAATTACTAAAACTAAGTGCTTGTATAGGGTGATATATATTATGAGATTCATTAATAGATGATAATCTAAATTCTAAATATATATATATATATATTTAATTATGGAGTTCATATATGATGTCTTATTTTTTTGTCTCAACGTGTGTCTCTCCAATATTATATATTTAGACAACTAATTAATTTGTTTGAGTAATTTTAATATTCTTAAATTCAAATGATATGATTTAGTACTATAGAATGACAATTAATAGAATAGGAAATTTAGGACAGTAGATCTCGATTGGAAAAAGAATAATTAAGTATGTGCTTATTTGGCAATTATCATAGCTTTCTTTCAAATAAAGGGCAATTATAGAAGAGCTTCGAAGATGTTTAAGATAATCACTACCCTTTATTATTATTATTATTTTTAACCCTTTAAGCCTATTGGCATGCTAAAGTTCTGTTATACTGGAATTCGAACTTTACGCTTTGTGATGCAATTAGAATACAGCTAACTTATGCTGCAATCACAAGTAAGACCTTTTCACTTCTTTCCATTTTTGCAAAACGTCAACTTTAATCCTTTTTGTTAGAGAAAAAGCTAATTAACATCGAGAAAAAAAAAAAAAAAAAAGGCTAATAACTATCATTTTTTAAAGCGTAAATTTGTTCTATTCTCCAAAAATCTATAGTGAGTTTAATTATTTTTTTTAATGCCTAGCCAGTTCTCTTGTGGATAACTTTTTATATGATAACTAATAATTTAAATGCTTACGTTTAATAGGTTGAAATCATGAACAAATAAATTATCAGCGTTGATTAATACAATATTATAAGTTTAGTACTAATAAAAAACTAATCCCTGACAAACTAAATACTATATTTGTGTGTGTGTGTGTGTGTGTGTGTGTATATATATATATATTGGAGCAAATCGTCAAACTGATATACTTGAAATGACGAATTTTCAAACTAAATTCAATATAAATATGTTGGTTGCACTTTTGATATCTATTTGCCGCATTCTTTGACTGTAATCTTATGAAAATATATTGAACTAAAGAAAATCGTGCAAAAAAGTAAATACCAAACGGAACTTTTGGGGTCAACAATTTTCTTTATATTTTAAATTATTAAAGTTTTGTTATAGGTCAAGTTGAAATACGGCAAGTTTCAACCAACGTGTGGTAATAATAAATAAACGAAAATCCTTTCCTCTCTTTTAATTTCTTCAACGTCCTATAGGACTTTATTAGGCAAATGGGAATATATTAAATCTCAATTACTTTGAAAAGGCTACCTACTCCTTCACATTAACTAACATCCATAAATTGTACGTCAAGAGCTTTGATGACTTTCTGTATAATGATATGTATATATTTCAATACAAATAATATTATGATATTTTCAGAGTACATACTAACGCCGGTCATTTATTTTGATATTAAAAAAATACATATTATGAAGGTCTCTTTTGCCCTATCGTCATACAAAATTAATAATAAGGAGAAAAGGGTATGTAAGAATTGTTTTTCTTCTTTCTTTCTATTTATTTATTTATTTTTCCTAAATCCTGCTGAGTATTGTTTTTTTAGTCTCTGAATTAAATTTTCAACTGTAATTTCCATCGAAATAATTTTCAACACACAATGTAAAAGTGCTCTTGTTTGTAACTTATTAACGGTTAAAACAATAACATCAAATGATGGAATAAAAATCACAATTCTTACGTTCGTTTTTACTTTTTTTCAATATATAGTCAATTATAAGCAAAGCCTGTCATTTTCCCTGCGGATCAGTACTACTGGGATAGAATATTTATGATTTATTTTTTCTTCCACACGTAGCCGCTTGATTAATTGGTTTGATCAAAACGTAAACGACAGGATTGTTGACATGCCTAGCTAGCAGCGTCTTATTTGCTTGCGAAATATGTCGCCCGTTTTAAGGCATTTCAATAAATTGCATCCAAACAAAAGTTATAAACAGCATGGCATTACGCATATGATGATTTGATATAAGTCTCTTTTACTACTGTTTTATTAATTAATGTTGTCTCTTTATTTGTGTACATTTATTTCGATTTTGTTTAGCCCTCAGTTGACTCTTCACGACTCACGAGTATTTTTTAAATAATAATAAATAAATAAAAAAACCTTCATAAAGTAACGTACTCACGTATTGCAAAACAGCACACTGAATAGGATTAAAAAATAAAAAAATAAAAAATAAAAAATAAAAGAAAACCTCATTTCTCCTCAAAATCTTTTATTCTGAAATTGATATGCATCTAAGAATTCTGTTTTTTTTGAAAAAGAATAAATATAAATAAAATACTTTAATAAATTAAATTTAAATTTTGACATATATCATAACGCGATTTAAATTTACGAAGATAAAATACTTTGTTGTTGTTGATGGAATTTCTCAATTATAGGTGGCTAGGTACTACTAATTTAGGTCATGTCATAAATGAGTCAAACATGTTTGTCATTTTTCCTTTCATATTCATTATTATGTGCGAGAACATTGTGGAGAATTTCTCCTTTTCTTCTCTTTTCTCTCCTTGGTTAGAATTGGTTTTTGGTTGTGTCTAGTCAAATTGTAACTTCACAGTCCAACTATGCTGTCCACTAAACATTCAAGTTAGAGATATGGGGAAGAGGAATTATATATATCTCTTTTTTTTTTTTTTTTTTTTTTTTTCTTTTTTTTTCTTATTCCTTTCTCCTTGTAGAAATAGATATAGAAGTAATTATATTGGAGCGTGGAAAAATAAAAGAGGAAATTATCCAAATAACGACCTTATTTTTATCCGTTGATCAACATAACACAAACTCTCTCATTTTGACCAACATGACTCAAATTTTAACTTATTTTAGTTTAATATTGTGTCATATTGATCAAATATTACTTTTTATGTTATATTGGTGCAATGATTTTTTTAATTTGTATTATTCAGATAATTTTCGCAAAATAAAACTGATCAGTCATAATAAGTACCCATTTGGTTGTGATTATTTGTTTTGTCTGGTTACCATTTTCCCGAACACTCAGCTAAATATTTATTAAACATCTTCTATTTTCTTGGCACATATATAAATCCATTATATATATATATATTAATTGAAAAGCACGTGCGAAATAAATAAATGAAACGAGAAAAAAATGTCACATAACGAACGTTGAAAGCGTCACATGATGCCTTTAGAGGTGTGAATAAATGACACTTTATTCGCTCTTTTAATCTATGTATGCATACATATATGTCTTAAACATATATATAAATATGTAGGGCATGATTTTGAAGCTAAAAATAACTATAAAACAGAAAAATTCTAAAACATTAATTTCTGGTGGTAAGGAGAGAAGTAATACATATATTCCATGCGTACACTAAACACTATTATATAGAACGCGTGACACTCATAATGTTCTACTATGGTACGTATTTTAGTTAATGTCGTCATTATATATTATATGCTGCAGTATAAATGTTATGTTACATCATAGTAGCGTGACATACAACTGCACAAATCCTTCTTCTTTCTAATGACTTTTTTTTTTTTTGCTAAATTAAAGCGAATTTGTTCCGGACTTTTAGAACCGTAGAGTTAATGTACTCCACAAGCATATTTCCACGCCATGAGGAAGTATAGCGATCACCAGTCAAAGGTGTTTGTTTTTTCTTCTTTCAATGTCTAAAATGTCATGCTAATTATACTATTCTCTCTCTCTCTCTAAGGAGATCAAACTTGTGTTATATATAAGTCTTGAGTACTAACAATAATCAAACTAAAAAGGAAAAAGTACTGCAATATTAGAACAAAAGAGAAATATGCATAACCATTTTTATGTATTTGCAAGAAGATCACTTGACCATAGAAAACTTGTACTAGTACAATTAAATAAGACTAACATGTGGGGGTAATAGGCTATATATACACATCTACCTCAAAATGAATGTAGGGAAAGGAAAAATTAAAAAAGTACATACGTCGTTAGTAGTACTAATATTCATGGACAAGTAATATATATATATATATATATATATGAAAATTGAAGAGAAAGTACATTAATCATCTAACTTAATTTGGTCACTTCTCATATATATATATATATATATATGTATATATGGGTGTGTATGAAACGAAAGAGATACATGTCAGAAATGATCTTTTCAAGCATCAAATTCAGTCCATCCAAATAACCCCATTATCAGAGGACGTGCACTAATGAGTTATCTTCAAGTTTTATTTTGATTCTTTAATTGGTATATAATAATTGAATAAAAGAAAGAAGAAAGGAAGAGCATCACGGAAAAAAGGCATTGGCATCTGATAATCATTAATCATCACAAACTCTTTGGAGTCAATGAAATATAAAAGAAGACATTGAACGAATCTCCCCTCATTAAATTATTTTTTGTGTGCATTAAGGGCTCGTTTGGTTGACAGGTCCATAAGTTAAGTTTTTAGGTTCATTTTTTTTAAATCAACAAAAATTATAATTGATTTTTAAAGACTCAACCAACTTTAAATTTTTAATTCAAACTCGTGTTCCAATCGTATGTTAAGTTTTGAGGTGTAGTTATAACTTATAATAGGATGAGAGAGTGGACTTTTCCAATGACCAATTGCCGAAGTCCACAAAGGAATCGACCTAACTAAAGAGTGTGTTGGTGGGTCCCTCGAAAAACATGACACACGCCCATTAGAGTCTCTCACTTGATATAAAGGATTTAAGACATGTTATTCTGAATTTTTTTATCTGATTAACTATCTCTTAATTATATTGTATTATATATTTTGAATTTAACAATTTAATCACATAATAAAAATGATAATATTAAAAATTCTTAAATAAATTAATGAGTTATTAAAATATTATTAAAATGATAGATATTAAAAAGACAGGGGAGAGAGAAGGAGGATGATCATTTCACTTCCTCTTTCTCTCTCTTTATTGTTATTATTTTATTAGTTTTTAGTAGATTCTTTCCCTTTCTCCTTCGCTTATCGCTTATATTTTCATTTCCAAAAAAAAAAGGTGGGGAAAAAGTTACAAAATTTATCACACAAATGAAATAATAATGGTGGGTTTTAACTTTGCCACTTAAAAATCTCAAAATGGACGGACAAGACTCCAAAGAGAGGAACAAAGTGGGGACTTGGGGACCGTGGACCGTGGGGTTCGAGAAACACACCCACAGCCTTAGCCACCATCAATGGTGCTCATCCTTCGGCCCACTGTCAATAATTCCACCAACTAACCAATTTCTCTGCTCTTTTTCTGTACGGTTTTTTTATGTATCACTAACCTCAAATATTCATATATCTTATTACTCGTGCGTAAAACTATATGTTAATTTAATAGTAGTAGTGTAGTGGCACCTGTTTAATTTAATTAACTTTTTTTTATTTCATTAAAATTATGTCAAATTACTTAATTATTAGAAAAATTCTACCACATGATCTCTTATTTTGTATTGTTAATACAAGCTGTTATTTTGATTGTTTTTTACACTTTTAACTATTTGATTTATTATTGGAGTAAGTTATGCGTCACGCTATAAATTTCTAAGATTACTCATAAACTAGATTGTCAAAATGTTAATTTAACAGTCAAAAAGTATTTTTATATATAATACCTCATTTCGTTTGTTTCGCGTGTACTTTTCAATTAATATATATATATTTATAATTGAACTATTTACTAAACATCTTAAGGTATAAAACTATATATAAACATATATATATATATATATTTCAAGATTTATTAAGATTTCCTCATAAAGAATTTATGATAAAGACTCTAATTTTTGTTCTACTAGTAAGTACTTCAAATAAGTGAGTATCGATTCTATACCAGGTCATGGTGATATGCTTGATATAGATTTGTTTCGTTGATATTTAATTTTGACTATCTAAAATTCATATATCAAACTATTAAGAAAGTAATTTAACAGCTTAAACAACAGCAACTAAATACAATTCCTACCCTTCTTTTTGCATTTTTTTTAACTGACATTTTTTTTCTCTTTTTGGTAAGATATACAAGTGGGTGTTTATTATAATAAGCTCCTAAATAATATTCCAAGTATTTAGATATGGCAAAAGTAGGAAATTCGGATTGAGAGGAGGAGATAGTTATAGCTGTGAAACACACCACACTCACTCACGCAAACGCAAGTCCGCCATTTTGACTTTGATTCTTCCTTCACTTACCCACTATCTAATCTAGTAGGCCCCACTCTCTCTCTCTCTCTCGGTGTTCTCTCTCTCCCCACGCTATATTTAACCCCGGTGTCACCCTCCTCCTCCCCATGCCCTCATTCATATACTTCTACTCTTCCCCCTACTCTCAACCCAACTCCAAACCAAACCCCCCCCCCCCCCCCCCCCCCCCCTCTCCATTTCTAGAGAGAGAAACATCCGAAAGAAACATCGCTAGAGAGAGAGAATATGAGTAAGGAGTTTCAGAAGAACGCCATGTTCAACATCGAGCAAAACCCACCATCCGCCGTCCTCGAGAGCGGCGACTTTCGCAAGAACGTCGACGAAGACGGTCGCACCAAAAGAACTGGTACTTTCTCCTTTTTTTTTTTTTATAACATTTTTGTTAGTTTTCTCTTTTCATGCAAATATATTCATTTTTCTTATCTGCGTTTTTGATTTTTTTTTTTTTTTTTTTGGGTTTGTGAAGGGACATGGGTGACGGCGAGCGCACACATAATAACGGCGGTGATAGGATCGGGAGTGCTGTCGCTGGCGTGGACCAACGCGCAGTTGGGCTGGGCCGCCGGCCCAGCTGTCCTCATGGCCTTCTCCTTTATCACCTTCTTCACCTCCACTCTCCTCGCCGACTGCTACCGGGCTCCGGACCCCGTCACCGGCAAGCGCAACTATACCTACATGGACGCTGTCAAATCCTATTTAGGTACTATATAATATATATCTAATACCATATCTATATATACCATATAAATGTAATTTGAAAATCTCTCCTTATCAACACAAGAATAAATGTTGGGCTAATTAATGACCATTTTGGTGAGTTCCGAGAACATTAGTAACTCTCAGAGTCACCATTTTTCTATGCAATAAACACGAGTTAATAAGTCTATTAAGATTCCTCCTCTTAAAGTTCTTGTGGTCCATCTCGTGATATTATATACTATATATGTGTTTTATTTTAATAGAGTGAGTTATTTTATTTTTATTAACAGGTGGAAGAAAAGTGCAGCTTTGTGGATTGGCTCAGTATGGAAATCTCGTCGGGATTAGCATCGGTTACACTATCACTGCCTCTATCAGTATGGTGTAAGTAAATGCCTGAAGGACTGTTCTCTTTTTCTTTTTCTTTTTTTCTTTTTTTTTTTCTTTCTTTCTATTTTTCAACCACTTGTGGACCTGTGTACATTTTTTTTTAACGTTATTTTGATTCAATTAATTAATGGGGATTCTGTCCTGTATTAAATAACTTTCTTTTTTTTTTCTTTTTTTTTTTGGGTTCTTTTTTTCTCAGGGCGGTGAAAAGGTCAAACTGTTTCCACAAGAACGGCCATTCGGAGAAATGTTCGATATCAAACTACCCTTTCATGATAATATTCGCATCTATCCAGCTAGTCCTGAGTCAAATCCCAAACTTTCACGACCTCGCATGGCTCTCCATTCTCGCCGCCATCATGTCCTTTGCCTACGCCAGTATCGGCGTTGGTCTCTCCATTGCGAGAGTCGTAGGTACTATTTACAGCTTGTCTGTATATCACCGACCGTTTCGAGACTGTTTTTTTTTTTTTTTTTTTTTTTTTTAAGTTCTGTTTAAAAAGTTTTTTACAGCGTTTTTTTACTGTGTTTGTATGTTTGTGTTGAAAATGAAGGTGGAGCAGATGCAAGGACGACCTTAACCGGAGTGACGGTTGGAGTGGACGTGACGGGATCGGAGAAGGTTTGGAGTACGTTCCAAGCCATCGGAGATATTGCTTTTGCTTATGCTTTTTCCACCGTTCTCATTGAAATACAGGTGAGAATTACAAAATTTTGTATCTCCGTTTTAAATGACATGCTACATGCGTGAAAAATAAATCTCTACTAAGTTATAAAAAGTTATAAATATTAAGGTGGAATATGCAACGATTTTTAACCGTTCATATTTCATTTTAAATCTGACGGTTTAGAATTATATTGATTAGAATTGTATTGTGTTGATAAGGTCATACCCTACCATGAAATCATTCAATATTGTGGACAAATATCTGAATTGAAAGGTCTTGTAGGTTCAATTGATTGTTATCTTTTTATATATAGTCGGTTGAAAATATATGCTAGTATGACGTAATAAAACAAACAAACTTTACTTGATTAAATGAGTTATAATCAAGCGTTACGACTCTTTAAATGAGGTTCAAGTCGTCCCAACATAATTTGGTGTCATTTTTATTTGAATATAAATAATAAACATGTAACACTTACATAAATAACACACACGACCAGATCAGAATCTCCTGTTATCTTAAACTGACACACTAGCCTCTCAATTATTAACTTTTTAGAAAGAAATAAAAAATGATATTCAAACTTTCTTAGAATTATGAATAATATTCAAACTTGAATACACATGAGATCACTTTCATACATAACATGAAGAATAAATTCCTTCTCTTTACCACGCTATTCTATTCATCTTCTTGATTTTTTTTTTTTTTATGTGATTCTTTTTTGCAAGATATTAATTTACTAGTTTATAGAATCTCCTTTACTCCATGATTGCATGCAAATGTAGTCATGTGTCGTGTCATTAAGAAAAGAAAACCTTTTAAGATAAAAAAGGAACGGGGTTCATTAATTCTAATATTTATATATATATATATTCCTATATATTTCATATATATATATATATATATCATGTCTAAGCTATAATTGACTTAAAAACTCTGTTCATACCCCAAAAAACCTTGATAACTTTCACATGGGTTGTGGCCACCGCGTGTCTACCTAGCAAAGTCGGTTTTGTGCAGTTAAAACACAACACACAAAGTGCAAAAAGCAAACATTAACGCTTTCCAAACACGTGGCTTTGCACGAAAATTAACACAAACATAATATTTTTATGATGATAAAATAAAATATCACGTTACAAATGATAAAATATTACTTTACATGTCCATCGAAAAAAAAGAAAACATAATTTATAGTTCTAATACATATAATTGTGTTAGGCATGTAGCATGATGCACATGCATGTACATGGTTGATCTTTGTCTGTATATATAGAATCGAGAAGAAAATTCAAACCTAACAATCTATATATCTATATATGTTAAATTATATATATAGTATATGACTTTGAGCAATACGTGTGTATGATTTGCGTGACTTGGGAGGTTGGAATGTGTGCCTGGTTAGTAAATGTCGGCATGGCTTTTCATGTCTGTCTTTGGAGGATAGTATTTTTTTTGATAGGTGTCGTAACGCCAGCAAATTGCTTGTGCGTAAGAGATTATTAGTTTTAAAGAGCTAAAACTCTAGCTTCTACTTATTGATAATATTCTTGACAACCAAATGTTATTTTGTTTGTTTGCATAATAATTACGTGGTTCATTATTTTACTAGAAATATTATTATTGTTGTTGTTGTTATATAATTATGTTGTGGGGTTGCTCTTCTCTTGACCTGTGACTGATACTTATAGAAAGAGAGCAAGTTGCCAATTGGGGGAGTGATTTGAAATCTCTCCTTGATTAATATACAGAGCCAAACAAATAAAATAAAATAAAATAAAATAAAATAAATAAGATAAATAATAAAATAAAAAATTGTGGCACCCACATGTCAGTTCTGTCGTGTTTTTTAAGCATGAAGGACTATCAAAGATCAGATAGCAAGAAAGAAAAAAACAAAACACAATCACATGATGAAAATCGATATTAGTTAGATTGATTGATTTATTTACATATATATATATATATATATATAATTTTTGGTGAACTATGTGGTTTTGTGAAAACGAAAGAAGTCTATGGAAAGCACATACTTAGAATGTTTGTCAAAAGAATTTCTCGAAAGAACATGAAAACAAAAGGAACAAACAGAAAACGTAATTGTTTTCTAATGGTATTTTTTCTCTCTCACGATGTAGAAATATAATAAATAAAACCTTTTAAGATTCCCGAATGGACCATCAAAAGTGGACCAGAAGTCCACAATTTGGGCCACTGAATATGTTAGACTTTTCGAAAAAGTAGAAGATGGGAATTCTTTCACCTTTTCTTCTCGTCCATCCTTTGTTTTCTTTTCCGTTATTATATACATATTTTATATATATATATATATATATATATATATACCTTTACATGCAACTCATGGCAATCTGTATCAAACTTTCCACCCTCCCCAACGATTCGTCACATCTTTAAAGTTGTCACTTTGTTGAAAAATCAACACCTGTCACCTTGGCCCCTCAACTCGATACTTACCTAAAGTTAGAAAATTAAAATGAAAAAAAAAAAAAGGTGAAAGCTAGCTATAAGATAGGCACCGACGAAAAATAATATTCATTACCAGAGGTAATCTTTAGTGATGTACAGCACGACTCATCTGAGTCGGGTTAACTATAATATTATAAAGTCGGTGAGTCGGGTTTATTATAATATTGTAAAGTTGTGGTTATTTTCTGAGTTGATATTAAAAAATTAAAATAAAAGTTGAGGGCGAAATGTAGCACTATTCTTAATTTCTTACTATTTACCTATTGATGGCAGGACACTTTGAGATCGGATCCCCCAGAGAACAAATCCATGAAAAAAGCCACTCTTGCTGGCATATCGACCACCACCTTGTTCTATGTCCTGTGTGGTTGCGTTGGTTATGCAGCATTCGGAAATGCGGCACCGGGAAACTTCCTCACCGGATTCGGATTCTACGAACCATTTTGGCTAATCGACTTCGCCAATGTCTGCATCGCTATTCATCTCATCGGTGCCTATCAGGTGAGCTTGTTTAGACTCTTCCACTTTTGTGCCAATCACCCAAAGATTTGGGGACTACTCAGTTCAATCTAATTCAGAGCACCAAAGAGACGTCTGTTGTATTGCTAAAAAGATGATATTATTCCACATTTACAGGTCTTCTGCCAACCCATATTCAGTGTCGTGGAAAAGTATTGCTCAAACCGCTGGCCGGAGAGCAAGTTCATAACAAGCGAGTACGCTGTTAACATCCCGTTCCATGGTGCTTTCTACGTGAGCCCTTTCAGGGTGGTGTGGAGAACCACCTACGTTATTATAACGGCGCTGATAGCTATGATTTTCCCATTCTTCAACGTCTTCTTGGGTCTCCTTGGAGCAGCCTCGTTTTGGCCACTGACCGTTTACTTCCCGATCGAGATGCACATTGCTCAGACCAAGACCCCCAAGTACTCCTTCAGGTGGAACATGCTGAAGACCTTGAGCTGGGCGTGTTTGATAGTGTCAATTGTGGCTGCTGCTGGGTCTATTCAAGGGCTGGCCACAGCAGTCAAGACATATAAGCCTTTCAAGACACAATAATCCGTTAGTCGTTTTCCGCAGCGTGTGATAGTTCTCTGTTTTTTTTTTTTAACCATAAAGATGTTTACCTGCAAGTTTGTATGTTATCTTCGCTGTTAAAATGTTGTAAGCTGTTTAGACTGCTGAATGTTACAGTCTATTCATCTGAAGGATAAAAAAAGAAAAAAGGGGTAAATGGAAGTTTCCTCAACAGGGTTAGTTACTGTAGCTTTTGTGATTTCTTTACTGTTTAACCAGCATCTATAGAAAAAAGTAAATGTGGCTGATAAGTGTGGCTATTCCTGATCCAAGTGAGAAGCAAAACCTTCGTTTTTTACACTCGGGTATCTCTATCGGTAGTCCATGTCTCTAAACATTAAAATCTAATCAAAATAACATCAAAATGAAAAGGTACACAAAACAGATAGAATTTTATACAAATACATGGTATTTTTTTTGTATACTATAGAAATCAGATATTCCAAATGTAAAAAAGGATGTACAAAGTATAAACGTATATTATATCAATCATTGGTTACAATAGATGAAGACGCGTGACTAAATAGGATAGAGAAATCCCTGAGGTAGTGAACTCTGTGAAAGGTTGACTGCTAAAAAGAAGATTTGTCTTTTTCCCATATGTATGTCACTATCTTATATTAGGCTCAAACTCAATAATAGAACAGATGCTTCAGTTCCAACTTATTGAAAGAATGTCCAAGTTAAAATATAAATATAAACAAACCCCTTACTGAGCCACTGACAGAACAGGAACAGCATTTTGCATAGGTCCAAGAGAGCAAGACAATTTACACCCGTTTGAGTAATTCTTGAGCCCTTCCTTCCAGCCACAGAGAGAGAGAGAGAGAGAGAGAGTTTCGTAGTTATTCTCTCCAATATCATGATTCAAGGCCATGCCTGTCTGCTCCAATGGAAGATCACTGCAAGCAACTCTTGTTTGAAAATACTAGAATGTTGCTTTATTATGACAACATAGTAAGAGACCAAAAAAGAAATCTTAATCCTTGTTGGACAAGCACCCCCTCAAAGAATAATGGTCTGTTTGGATATGGGTTTGAAAAGTAAATCCAAACAAAAACAATGTAGCACACTTTTTAAATAGTGCCCAAAAAACAATCTCCAGACGGTGATCCAAACGGCCACAAACTTTTCACCAGGATCCAATGGTGCACTGAAGACAATTCAAAACTATTGAAAAAGGTTTTAATTTTCATCATAAGTTATTATCCCATGGTTACAACTTAATCCACAATCTTAAATTGTCTCTCTTCATTTTTTGAATTTGGGTTGGGAGGATTCAAATACTACACCTGGAGCTGGAATCAGGTGTGGAATTCCCACTAGGCTATGTTAAAACCGTGGACAAAAGTTGTCAAGTTGACAATTTAACCTTGCCTTTATGTGTCAACGTATATACTCAACAAACATCTTGTCAATTTTATTATTCCTAAACTAAGAATGAAGCGTAGTCAACGGTAAGGTATGTCGCTTTTCAGATAAAACTACTTATAATTTCTTTTGAAAAAAAGCCAAACTAAATGAACCACATTAGAAATTTCAACATAATTATAATTGCAACTCAAATGCACAGTAGTGCAGGGAGAAGAAAAGGTTAAAAAATGAGATAACTTAACTTGGACCTGACCAACAATAAACATGCTACAGTTTATACCTCTTGAAGTGACAAGAAAAAAAAAACCCCATAATAGCAGTATTTTTACACATTTGCTACATTTGTTTGCTACGAGGCTCATAAATATGCTCCATTCTAAATGCCGCAATAGAATTAGAAACATGAGTATTACCTTGATTATAAAATATCAAGTGGACTCAGTTTCGCTCATCACGAATGCTTGAATTAGACTTTGTGCAGCATGAGTTTGTTCGGGTGTTCCAGATATGATTATCACAGTTTCCACTGCTCCAGGTTTAGGTTCCGTAATTTTAACTTTTGCATCAGAAATCTGAAAAGAGTGTCGTGTTAGCTGTTAGATTTGCAACACCATTTCCCTTAAAAATAAAAAATTAAAATTAAAATTAAAAAACCCGAGTAGGAAGATGATTGAGCAGGGGAATTCAAACTCAAGACCTCAACTTCATGGTGGGTGCGGAATTAGTGCTACACCAAGCGTGCAACAGCATCTTGGTCACAAATTCTATTTCTACTTAAATGAGTATTTTTTGTTCATTTAGTTAATCTAAAAATAATAATAAAAAAATCAGACTGTACCTGACAAATTTGTTTCAAACATTCATCATCTTCACCATAAATTGCAGGAACAACTGAACTAGGAACAACAACTTCAACATTGGTGCTGGTAATTATGGGTGGTTGGTCGTCTCTACATGAATAAATAAGAGCAATAAGAATTCAAGACCGGTATATAGATATATATAAAAGTTCCACAAAATGACAATGCACTTACCCTTTATATCCTGTTTTCCTCCTTTGCGGGCCTCCAACAAAATCTGGGAAGCCGGGACCACCACCTTCAAGAAATCCCTATCAACCAGATTTTAGGATGTTAAATAAGCTAGTATCTAACATAACTTTTCTAGCCAATGCCATTGGATTAATAACAATCTGCTTTTGCCAAGTCTAATTATAGAACAGTTCAGAGCATTTTATTCTTGGTACTTGCACGGTGAAAGAAGAAAATCACAAATGGCAATTAGCATAAGCTGATAAATTTAGTGTCAAAAGCACCCAACAAATTAGCACTTCCTCAGATTTTAGCACTTCAAGGAGCAAGATTACAACTAAATACCTGAGGCTCCCAGTGTCCTCTTTCGGATAAATGAGAGGGGCCATCAAATCTATGGATACCGTGCATAAAAGGCGGACCATCATCACGAGGGTGAAAACCACCATGAATGTCATTAAATTTGTGAAAAGGTGGCCCATAAAACATTCCTGGAGGTGAGAGTTCCCTCCTTCCCAAAAATGGTAAGAATGGAGGTGGATCCAAAAATGCAGGAGCTGGATAATTAATGAAAGGGAATGCATCACGGAAAAAATTATGTTGCAACCTGGTGGTCATATGTACCAAAGCATCTTGAACTGCTTCAAATTCTCCATTTATCTAATTTCAAAGAAAAGCAGAGCAAAAGTCATGGTGAGCAGGTGCAAGATGTTGCGCCAAGTGAATTGCCCAATCTTAGATATAAAATCAACATAAACATTCCCATTATTCAACCCCAAAATAAAATGCTAATTTAAAGGAAATGATAGCCTTAAATGAAATGTACAAACCCATCAAGCTCAAAGAAGCACATATCGACAAATGACACATACGTGAACCACTTCTTCATCTTCTGAAGCACATTTTGGAATTTGATCCTTCGCCAATACACGGATATGCGCTCCAGAAAACTTCCTCATTTCAGCTATGACGGAACCACCCTTGCCAAGGAGACAACCAATCTGGCTGGAGGAAACAAGAAGCCTTGCTGTCACGCTTTGCTCCTTGCTATCAGACGCAGCCCGGGCTATTCTGGCTTGCACACGAAGAACTGCATCTTGCACAGCTGATATTCTATCATTTGGATGCTGCAGAAGTTCATTTATTATCAGCACTTTCAAAGACAAAATTCGGTTGTATTAAACATATATGACAACAATTTTATTTAAAGAAAATGTTAAATATAAATTTCCATGAACACCTTATCATGTCCAGAGAAAACAGAGTCAAATCATACCACGGGACCGGATACAAGGATAACACGATCCTCCCAATCAGATGTGCCTTCCATAACTTTAATCTCACAACCAGTGTCCTGCTGAACGGTCTTTATTACTGTTCCACCCTTTCCGATTACACCACCTACTCTTTCAGCATGGCATAATAAACGAAAGGTTAATATTTCTTCTGAAGGCCTCACTCGACCATGTATACCACCTTCACGAAATTTAGGGATCATGGGCGGAACAGCAGAATGATGATCGGCAACATTGCGAGGCCCAACAGTATAAGATGCTCCAAAAGAACGGTTGGGTGGGAAAGCTTCAGGACCACGAGAGGAGATTCCCAAAAGCCTCTCCGAGATGGATCGAAGAGCTTTTCTCACTGCAACAACTTCCCCAGTAATCTGCAGCAAAATTATGAATATGAGAACCAAATAGAATATTAGATACATCAGTTAGTAGTAAATGTGATTGTATGGTGCATCTAAAACAACTCTTCGTCAAAGCTTACCTGAACTAGTTCATCCAAAGCTGACGTGCACGAAGGAAGTTTGTCCCTGGGAAGAATCCGAATTTGTGCTCCGCTTTCGGATGACATTTGCTTGATCACACTACCACCCTTTCCTAAAATGCATCCCACTTGAGTTGAAAGCACAACTAACCTCAAAACAAAAGTCGAAGACTTTTCGCTATCTTCATCCCCATCATCTGTGTCTGTTTTTATCCCCCCAACCATTCGGTCAAAAAAGAGCATCAAAGCAAACTGCAATGACGAAACCCCATTTTCAGATTTCGGCTTTTTCACAGCATTAGATTCCTTACTGTCAATATTCTCAGTCTTCTCCTTCGTTACATCATGTTTTTCATCCACATTTTCCTCTTTACCATCACCCTCCTTACTCTGCCCTACAGGAACTCCATTTTCTTTGTCGAAATTGACGACAACAACTCTCTCATCACACCCTGGAATAGCTTCCTCAACTCTGACTCCCGCGCCAGTTTCTTCTGGAATGTGTGATACGAGCGATCCATCGTTTCCGATGACACTTTCGATCTTCGAAGCGGGACACAGTACACGAAATCCGGAACGGCTACAAGAAGATTTCAAGGGTTTATTGTGCAAAACTGAACCAGTTGACTTCTGCAACTTCCCTTTCCAATCCGGATCCGTAATGTCGCCATCATTTTGCCTCTTTGAAGGTGTCAATGAAGCAGACATGTTATAATACACCAGAACCTAATCTTTTTCAATGAAATTTGGACAAAATCAATAACCAAATAAATAAGAAAAACATGGAAAATCAATCCGTTGAAAAACACTACAATCCTACAAAAACCCATAATCATAAGCCATAACAATTCAGAATTCCCGAATTTTTCATAGCTCGGGAAGAAAAAGAAAATGGAAAAAACTACATTTTACTCGGTATCCAATGCAAAAACTTGAGTTCAGCTATTTCAAGCATCGAAAGCACCGCAATCTTAGGCATGAGCACAAAAGAATTTTCATTTATTTTACTTCGAATTTTCTGAGCAACCAAACAGCAACGTTAAAAAGGTGTATGCACATAATTAAATTTAAGTAAAGGAAAACTCAGAAAGCGAATAGGAAATTAAAATCAAAATTACTAACGGAATTGCAATAAGAAAGAACCGAGCTTTCTGTGGCTTCAATGAAGCAGTTCGAGGCTAAAATGGCTTGGTTCTTGTTCTTCCTTACAGTGAGAGGGAAAAGGAGATTGAAGACTTAAAAGTAAACCCAGAAACTTTTAGGAAAATTTTTTTTTTTTTTTTTTTAAGAATGAGTTTACTCTTTTGGGTTATTTTCAATTTTAGCCCCAAAAATATTTGTTCTCTCACTTTTATCTATAACTTAGGGTCCGTTTGGTGAAATAGTTTGAGTTGAAATTTTTAAATTTGAGTTGGTTGACTTTTTAAAAATTAGTAATAATTTTTATTAATTTTTCAGAAAAATATAAAAACTGAGATAAAAAAATACAGTTTAATTTGAGTTAAACCGTTTCACCAAACAAGCCAATAACGTACAATACAAAACAACAAACTTAACGGCAGTTTGGAACAGCAAAACTGGACTCCTAATAGGGCTTAAGATAATGGATTTGAGCTGAAAAAGACATTTGAAGAAACATACTGCTCCAGTATGTACAGATAGATATTTTAGATTTAAGATTATTAAATCTCCAAAAGGAGAAGAAGTCTAATATTAAATTTTTTTTTTTATCAAATTATAAAGGTTATTAATCCTTCTTATATTGATGTTTGTAGGGCAGCTACTAAGGTGGTGACTTGAAGGCTCACGTGATGAGTCAGTGGAATATAATAAAATGAAGTTAGATTGTTAATGGTAAATAAATCGGATCCATATTCCCTAATTGACTCAAAATTATAATTTTATATGTTAGATTAATTAAGCAACATAAATCTAATTCGATTCACCTGTTCAATCAACTATTCAATATTTTTATTTTACCAAATTATTCTTTACTCATGTTTCATTTCGTCACTTTTTAGTGTTTTATATCATAAGGGAATTAATAAGAAAACATTTGATAAGTGTGTATACTAGTAGTGTAATATGATAAGTTTGTATATTAATAGTATAATATTTTAAATTTTAAAAGACAAAATAAGTCCATTCATGTTTCTCCTCAATTAAAATTTAAATTAACCTACTGTTTTTCAAAGATTATGTTTTCTCCTTTTTTAAGGATAAATAATATTTGCATTTAAAGGAATTAGTGGTACAACATATAACAATTATTCTATGAAAAATATTTGCCTTTGTATATTCATCCCATCGTTGCTTGTCACTTTTAAAACTAGTGCTGTGGTCTAGAAGAGATATTTGTGATCATACTCCGTTGTCGTTTTGGAGAGTTTTTATCGTTTCTCATAATTTTGTCGTCTTAAGGTTGTTGTCGTTTTTTAAATCAATGTTGTTTTTCTAAAATAGTCGTTTTATGGTTTTTTTTTTTTTTTTTTTTTGGGCTAAAAAGTCGTTTTATGTTGTTTCTTGAAGTTGTTGCTTTCACTTTTAAGACCTGAATTTGTAAACTCTTCCTTTAGCCCCCAAGAAAAATAACTTTAGTTATTATTCTTGACATGTTATCATTTCTTAAAAAAAAAAAATCATTTATCTAAGTTGAAATAAGATGATTTTTTTTTTAAATTATAGAATTTCAAGATAAACCAAACAAGATTCATATTAATATTTTTCTCCAATCACATTTCAAGTTCTTACACTTTTTTAACTTTAAATAATTTATTTTCAACCATATACACAATTTTAAACTCAACTCAACTAAACTTCAATCAAAATGACTTCAATTCTCCAACTTAAGAGAACCAACCAAACAAGCTTTTAGAATATAATGAAACATGAGCGTTTTAATTGAATTTTTTTGGAGTTTTTTAAATAATATAAATGAACAATTTTAGTCTAACTATCAATTAATTATTGCAACATCAACGGGATTAAAGCCTAAGAGTTGCAGGGACCTGCTGGATCTTATCTGAGAATCAAAGTTGCAATTGCAATTGTACCTGTAAAGAAGCTTATTGTTTCTTTAAGCTTTTCATTTTAGCTTCGTTACGTGGTTTGACATCGTGCTTGAGTTGAGAAGGCTCATCAATTCTTCATCAATTATTCTAGACCCTGTTATCAAAATTGAGAGTGCGGTTGTTTTGCCATCTCTAACTCAAGATTTCCATTTTTTTTTTTTCCGAAAAGTCAATAAAAATTATAACTAATTTTTAAAAAGTCAACCAATTACAACTTAAAAAATTCATCCCCTACTAACGAACCAAATAGAGGCTGAGTCCAATGACCAACCCAGAGTCCAGTAACTATGAAGTGGTGTAAGAAAGAAAATCCTACACGAGAGAGATTGTGTATTTGTTGGAGAAAGGATTATTATTATTATTATTATTATTATTTGACAATGTTTGGGGAGAGGATTTTTGTTTTGTTTTGTGTTGTTTTGTTTTTTGGGTTATTTACATAGATGTTCAAATTGAAGATATTGATTTGAAATATGTCTATTTTTCTTTTTATTTATGTAAATGTCTAAAAGAATAATTAGTAAGACAATATTATCCTTTATAAAGAATATAGAATAACAAATAAAGAAATTACAAAAAAAAAAAAAAGGAAACAAAAAGTGGAATATAAGGCCTTGTTTGGCAACAGGTTCGGTTTAAACTAAACTATATTTTTTTCATCATGCTTTTTGTCTTTTTCCCCAAAGAGTTGTTTGTCTTTTTTGAAAATTCAAAAAAATTCAAAAAAATTTACTATTTAAACTTACAAATCTTAACTCAAACTTACACACCAAACACCCCCTAAGATGTTTATCAAAGAGAGTTAAAGTTGATTTAGTGCAATTGCTAAAGGAAATGATATAAAAGGAAAATATGATTTTTAAAATTTTTTGATTTATTGTAACGAAGGTGTAAATCCTCATAATGAACCAAAAAGGGAATGATTTCTCAAAATCAGTTTAATGATTTCTACTAGTTTATATAAATAATATGATTTTTTTTACAAAAAAATTCAATATTATTTGTTGTGTTATTATTCAATTTGTTTGGTTGAGACGTAAATGACAACCATTTGATTTGTAGTGGATTACATAAATAAATAGTTTTTTTTATAAATAATTCATTGGTTTTTTTTATATGAAAAGTGTGAAATATTTTAATTCCATTAATCTTTATCGTTTATATTTTGTGTTGTTTTTATCATTTGATCCGGATGTTCATTTTTCTAGTAAATATTTTATATTTATTATAATTTCTTTTATGTGTATAATTAATTTAGGTTTATTAAAGGTCATTTATATTTATCAACAAAAATATTCATCATTAAAGTCAAAAAATAAAAAAATAAAATAAAAGAATTTATATAAAAATAAAATGATATCAATTATAGTAAAAGAAAAAAATAGATAATACTGACATTTATTTCTTAAAAATAGACATATATGTAATATTATTATAAAAATGAAATTTTTGTGTAATTATTTCTTGTTTTTCTCAAACTCCATTTTTAGTGCGCATTAATCTCCCGTTGCCACGACTTTTGTGCGTTGTTTTTCTCTACACTTCCTTCCACGTTGTTTTTCTCAAAAGTCAGCTACCATTTTGTCTGATTAAACAAAGGAATCACCACATCCAAATGATATATATAACTTGCATTTGATTCGTCGATTAAAAATGAAAATTTTAAGTTAGAGTCGGTTGACTTTTCAAAAATTAATTATAAAATTTTGTTGACTTTTCAAAAAAAAAAGACAAAAATTGAGATGAAAAAATATAATTTAATTGAAATTAAACTTGAATATCAAACAAAACTAGTTTACACTAATAGTATGTCTAATTTTGTCATTGTTTTTTTACAATAAAAATAATAGTAGCTTACACTAGTATTATTATACATTATTAATAAGAAACAACGATCAAGGACGGATCTATGAAAGGGCCAGCCGGGGCACGTGCCCCCCCTCAAATTCTTGAATTCTAAATTTTACCCCCATATTTTATTAAAATTTTGTAATTTGTCCCATTCAAAAGTTTTTTTTCTCTCAAATATGCCTTATAACACTCAACTTATTCTTATATTTTAATATCATCACCAACATTTTATTCTTCTTTTTTCCTCTTAATTTCTTTATCTACTTTTCTTTCTAATTTTTTTTAACTTTTTTTTTGGTTTTAAAAAATTTATTGATTTTAAAATTATCAGAATATTTGTACATGCAAGTTTTTTTTTTTTTTTTTGAGAGGAGTGTAAGTTTTTATTTATTAGTAAAAAAATGATCTTTAAAAGGAAAAATGATGGTGTAGAATAAATTAAAGTGGAATTTAATTTTAAATCAAATATTACAAACAACATACAACAAATCATGAGCTAGAAACTTGTATTTATGATAACATTTGAGATAAAGTTCAAGAATAAATTTCACAATATTTTCAAAATAGAAAAACAATATGTAATAGTAATTATATGGTAATAAACATGGAAAAAAATTATGTTAGAATAAAAAATATTAAACTTTTTATCATATAAAGTTATTAATTTTAAAAAATTTATCCGTATGTATACCCCCACTTAGAAATTTTTTTTGATCTGTCACTGACGACGGTACAACCAGAAGCCCTGACAAGTAGAAAAAGAGCAACCCTAGGAATAATCAATCAGGGATCGGCATTGTGTTTGTCTCACCAAACAATGCCATCATTCCTCACTCATTTTTTATTTCATATTTCATTTTCCTTTCTTGCATTTTTTTGTTCTATCTATCGGTTGGCTTCGTGCAGATAGATGTTTGCCGGGGGAGATGGCACTCGCCCTTCTAATAGGTTGTTCTCTTCTCTGTTTTTCCATACAGTGCCCACATTGCGTCAGAAAATCTTCGTCTTCTATATTTTTTTGCAACGCAATAAATAAGTCTAACTTGTCCTTATTTTTAAATAATAAAAATAATAGTAGCTTACACCAGTATTCTTATCCATTATTAATAAGAAGATATCTTACACTGTTTGACTTCTATCGGTAAGGTAACTTCCTATAATCAAAATAAAAAGAAAAATAAAAACAAAAAATACTTTTTTATGTAGTTTTCAAATACCAATTAAAATAAGGTATATAAATAAATAAATAAATATGTTTTTATTTGATATTCCAATTGAAACTCAAAATTTTCATCTAAATTTTTATATATTTTTTTAAATAAAAAAATCAATAAATATTATAACTAGTTTTTAAAAAACCAATCAACTTCAACTTAAAAATTTCATCTCTAACTAAAAAATTAAACAAAGGCTAAATAAATAATACCTATACGATAGCTATTCTTCCCATGGAAGGAAAAATCTCGTAAACAAACCTTTTTGAAAAGGAAACCTAAGAGATACCTTTCAAAAAAAAATAAAAATGGGAAACCTAATAATTGAAAGAACAACATAAAAATCTCGTGACATACAATCAACAAAGCAAGCATATTAATATTCTTGAAAAAAAAAAAAAGTCAAAAGAGAGTATTTATTCCGATATTTCTTTGGGCCGAAGAAAACAGTGTAATGAAGAAAGTCCATTTCGGCGTGGTACAGTTCATAACGTAACCGTTTCAGGAAATAAATAAATATAAATAAATAAATAATAAAAATCATTAACTGAAAATCGAAAGCTTAACTTAGTCCGCAAGTAACTCTTTCCACACGCCGCCGGGACAAACCTCCGTTGACCCTTGACGTTTCAAATGCTCTACAAAGTTCCAGTTAAATGACCAAAATACCCCCAAAGAACCCCACCACCGACCCACATTCTATCTTCATCACAGGGCTATTTCCGTAACTTAACACCAAATTCATCTCCATAAATCCGTACCGTTTGGGTTTCAGAGATTTTCGGTTCTTGCAGCTTGCGTGAATTTTTTCCCTCGCGTTTTGATTCAGAGCCGTAGAATCTATGGCTTCCTTCGCAATCAGCCCAGATCCGGAGGCCAGAAATCTGGTCAAATCTATCAGAGTTATGGCTTCTTCTTCGTCTTCTTCCTCCTCCGCCGCATCGCCTACTAAGCGCTGCAATCCGGCGGCGGCGGCGGGTCACTGGACGGCGCGGTTTTTGCTGCAGAACCATGGGAACTTCAGGCGGAGTGGAACTCCTGTTCGGATCATGTTCTACCGGAGCGGAATGTGGACGGATTTTCCCGGCCGAGTCGTGGATTCCCTGCGTCCGGTTTTCGCGGAGCGGAGGTCGGTGGCCGATGTGGTGATCGGAGGTTCGAATTACCTCTTCGATTTTCTCCGGATGTTGCAGGTTGATTTCAGCTCTGGAAATCGGAGATCGATCGCTTGGATTGACAACGGAGGTAACTGCTTCTTCCCTAAAGAGTTCATCAGCGACGAATTCGCTAACGTTTCGGAGAATCCGAGGATTGAGATCGAAATCCGAATCAACGCGAAGTCGGAGGAGGAGAGAAAATTGGGGAAGAGGACGAGGGAAGCGAAGGAGAAGGAAAACGAGGAGGAGAACGAGGTAACGTCGTCATTTAGAGATGCGGCGCCCAAACGACAGCGTATTGCCGATGCTTCCGGTCCCGCTACGCCGAGGTGGCCGAATGTGAAGCCGTTGAGAGAAGGAGACGGCGCTTATGCGACGGTGAAGAACGTTTTCATCCCCGCCATTAGGAAAGTTCATCCCCGAGCCACCGTCACCGCCGTTCATCAGTGCGCGCGTGAGGGGCTTATGGAGAAAGCTCGTCTTGAAGTGTTCAACAAGCAGATGGAGATTACCAAGGCCGCTCGAGGGACAGCAAATGTGGTTTACGCTTGGTATGGAGCGTCGGCGCAAGCCGTTGCCGGGGTTTTGGCACATGGGTTTGGTGTTTCTAGCAAGCTCTCTACCGGTGTCAATCTGTCTCCTTTAGCCTCTCCTTTTAGAAGGTAATTTTTCTGTTTCATTTCAAAATCTGCTTTGATGATCGGTTTCGGCTTTTAATTATCGACATTGCTTGCTTTTGTTGAAGTCTGCTTTGATTTATTCAGTGCTATGCAAACGGAGGCCGACGATAATGGCGAAAAGCATCTTATGTTTTGCCGGGTTATATTGGGCAACGTTGAAAAAGTTGAGGCGGGTTCTCAACAATGTTATCCTTCTAGTATTGAATACGATTCCGGAGCGGATGATCCGAAGAACCCCAAGTGGTTTCTTATCTGGCCTGCCAATATGAGCCGGCACATTCTTCCAGAGTGTGTTGTGAGCTTCAAAACTTCTGATCGTTTGCCAGGTATGATTTTTGTTGTTTAATTTGATTTACTCAACTCTATTGGTGCCTTTACCATCTGTTGAAACTGGTTTTGTGGTGTTATGTCTCAGCCAAATTGGGAGGTTTTGCGCGTACGAAGTACACATTTCCGGAGTTATTTGCAAAGATTAAGAGCTCCCTTTCCCCGGTGAAAGTTCAGGAATGTATAACTATGTACGACGCACTGAAGGTATCATAATCGCTTCCCAGTTTACTCGAGTACTAATTCACTTTCTTTTGAATATATTATATTAGATTTGAATTTGGAAAAGAAAGATGAAGATATTGAAATTGAATACGAAAAATTATGGTCCTTGTTTATGCTTTCTTACAGGCGGGAAAGATGGCGAAAGATCTTTTTATCAAGCAGTTCAGGTCAGTTGCGGGGGAGAAAGTGCTGCTATCTGCAATTCGGGAGGTTTGTGGCGCTGAATGAGGTTTTACTAGGATGTTATCTCATTTAATTGAATTTAGATTTAGAAATAAGTTTGTCATGGTCTATCCAATTGATAGAACCGCATGTAGTCCTCCCTTTAAAACTTGGATATTTTAAAAATGGCTTTACACAAACTATAAGAACAATTCTTTCTCAATGTTTTATTTTTCCTCCATTCTTCATGCTCCATAAATGTAGCTGTTACTCATCAAGTTCATTGAAAAAGTGTTTCTTTTTTAGTTAGGCGTGAGTTCTGCAGATGCCAAATTAGAATATGTTCTGTAATAGTTTTCAAGGATTTGTAGGACACATGTATACAAAAGAAAATCATATATACAATGATCGTGACTTGATTTCTACATTTAAATGTCATTGTTATACTACTATGATTAATTAGTTTTGTCATAAAATCATCCATCTCCCTCCTTGAACTAGGTAATTAGAGTGTCATCGTGATGTGGTGGAACTTGAAATTCATGAAGTTTTAGTGATGAATTTGATGCAAAATGCAAAATTCGTTTTGGTGTTTATGGATGAGAAGAAAAGAAGGAATGCTGGACCTTTTCCTACTTCTTAGTATGCATAAATATTTTAATTTATCGGAATATGATTCCAATTTTGAATTGCAAGTTATACGTTGCATCCTAGTCATTTTTCTTCTTTCACAAGCTAAAATTTCTTTAGAAAATTAATGCACATGAGTATAAGTACACAAGTTATAGTATCTATTTTATGCTATCTTTCTATAAAATATTCCTATTAAGAGAGAGAGAGCTTTTATATCTTTAGTGGGTTTATTTTTAAATTTATTTATTTATTTTTTTAAAGTAGGGGTGGGGGGATTTGAACTATAAACGTCAACATTAAGGTGGGTTTGGATTTATAGCCAGGCTAGGCCTGCATCTTTAGGCAGCTTTTCGATGTTACGAAGTGGGAAGGAATATCATTCCTTAACGTGCTTTCCTCCGGTTCAATACTAATTTCTCTATTTAAGAATGGGTTAGGAATTATTACTAAAAATGTTTCTTGAATCTGCCGAGTGTGAGGTTTCTTGTGTTACCCCTGGGACCCATGGTATTCTTCTCAATTAATGAACAAGATTGACATAAATATAACAATGAATTTAGGTTTAACTACATAGGCTTATCCACCATTCATTTTTGTTCCCTTTCAAACTTTGCCGATCCTCTTATTCAGTATTTATGCATGTATGTTTTCTCTTTTTATTTACCTTGTTCTTTCATTGAATTAACTTTAGAAAAGGAATGCACCTCCATGTGAACGATAAGCAAGTATATTTGCATGCCAATATCGAATCTTAGCTTAGGTGTCTGAGTCCTTGTTTGAAATATGAAAGAGTTGTTTTATTCTCCTTGAACTTGTGTGTTTATTTGTCTTTTCATAAGCACAACTTTACGATGGAAACAATATATAGGTAGAATCCTTCTCTAAGTTACGACAGAAAACATGTTTGTTGCAATTCTTGCTGTTAGTTTGAATAGGGGTTCTTTTTGGTCATATTGTATTATGCTCAGTAGTGAGTAAACAATGGAATAAGAATAGCTTTATGCTCAGCAAAACAATGAGAATAAGAAAACAAACACTGACTCTAGGAATAAAATCAAGTTTGATTTTGTTTAAAGTTATCTTATTTCTTGATTGCAACTTTCGTAACTATTCTTATGTTCTCCCCTGCGCCTAAGCAACAAAGGAATACCTATTATTCTAGGGGTTGAGAACCTGAAGTTCTAGTTATTCTAGAGTCTAGTTCTAGTTCAAGTAAGTAATTAAGAAAGAATGTTTTACTGTTGTTTATTGATGCATGTGGTTGTACGTATAACCTAGCGGTAAATCCACGTCTAACTCCTCCACAAGTTGTATAGTTTAAACCCACTCTACCATGAAGTTTAAAAGAGAAAATTATTGATACACACTGCGTCATTACGCGTGGATGGTTGTTTTTGCTGATATCACCTTGATTTGCTAGTCTTTGAAGATTTTAAATGCCTTCATAAATGTTCCTAGTATGTTACAAGTATCATGAAATGATTAGTCTTGACGTATGTAAGTTAGCAACGGTGAATGCCTGAACAAGTAAATGTGTACAGAGGAAAAAAAAAATTATTCATTAAAATGTTGAAATGTATTCAATGGTTTAAAGGCTCTTTTCTCTGCAGTGAGGTACATTAATCCTGTTGCAGTTTTGTTTCTGAAGAGCCTGTAGTGCTCAGGTGCATTAGAGAAAGCCGCTACTTGAGGTATGCGTAATAGATGTACTTATCCAAGGAGGAGAAGAAAAAGACAATTAATTGTGTCCGATAGGACATTGTATAAATCTTTGGAAAGTTGTATACTTTGGTTTAGAATCTTTATAATTTGTTGTTCTTGGATCTTCTGTAGTGAGTATGCTATATTGGTCCCGTTTGGTTTCCTGTTTGTTAATGTACAGTTTAGACCATCAGCTCGACTTTAGGGGTTCAAAATTCAAATCATTGTTTGGTTGGTTTTCAGTCTCGTGGTATTGGAGACAAATGAAAATGAAGGTTGTTAGGCAAGAAACATCCGAAGGAGAAAGATGAATAGAGCTGTTTTTGAAAAATTGGGAACAGATTAGTTTTTTGTCAAAGCTCAATTAGATGACATGAGAATTCTTGTGCAATGAAGTTGTTCTCAGAGCAATTTTGATGATTGCTGAACGATGATGCGTTTTTCATCCATAGTTCAAGTCAGGCAAGAATTGGATTGGCCTTGATGGTGATGGCAGATCAACCTTACGGTTCTCACCATCTGCGGTTCATCATTGGGTAGGTGGAGATGAAATCTAAAGTCATTAGCCGTAAGTCTCGGTTTTAGTGACTGCTAGCAATCTTATCACTACCCCTAAGAGTAAGACATACCCCCATGCAAATCGATACAGACATTTGAAGGATGTTCTTTGCTTTGCCAGAACACTTTTGTAATGCTAATTGTGCCCAAATGCAACATTTTGGTAGTTTCATCGTTTCTCGGTGAGTAAATCTTTCTTCCATATTTGTTTTTGCACGTTGCTATAAACCATACCTCCCAAATCTTTGATCAGATGTTGGATATAACTGGTTGACTTTGTTATCTTCGTTGTTTTCGTGAATTATGACCTGCAACTAAAAGACCAAGTTCTCTTTGTGTTGAGTTGCTGAGAAATGGATTTCAAAGTTCCTCTTACTCTTCCTAGTTCTCCAGCCTCCACCAGTTCACAGCCGCGAAGCTTATCGTACGCTCAAGATTTTGGCAAGGTTGTTAATTCTGCGTTCTACTATCAGCTTGCGACGCCGAAATCTCTGTTATTCAAGAAATTGGACATGTTCTTGTGTTTCAAAACTGGCTACGCTACGTTGTTACGCTGTGTATCTAAATGGCCTTTTGGGGAAGTGGTTTCCACGTCTGATTTTAGAAAACTCGCTTGGATTCTTTAACTGCAGGAAGGTTTTTTTGAACGAAGTTCATGTTTTTTCTCAAAGACAAAAAGCGTTAAAGGAACACATTCTTATTCTTTACTATTTAGAATAATCGAATTGCGTAAGAAAAACGAATAAAAAAGAATCCGAATGTTTTTTAGTTATGTATTATTATCATGATGATAATTTGGTTTTACATAATAATAAGAAGTACTCAAATATTTCAAAGAATAAAATAAATAAGAAGTTAAACGTTGCATCCACTTTGACCTATTGTAATAACTTACTCTAATTGAAAAAAAAAAAAAAAAAAGGGTTTCGATAATTTACTTTATCATGTTTTGTTAAAGTGATACTAGTTTTACATAATCAATAAGAAGTATTTAAATGTTACAAAGAATGGAATAAATGAGAACGCATAAAATTGGTAGTGGTTAAAGTTGCATCCGCTTTTATCTATTGCAATAACTCTATTTTAAATATAAATAAATAAATAAGTGATACTGATCTTACAACTGGTATCTTAAAAAAAAAAAAAAAAAAAAGGTGAGCTTCCAATTTCAGAGAATCATCCTCAGAAGACTGCAATAGGAGGACCATTTTGTTGACTCTTAAGCCAGAACTACGAATTGTAATGGTCTCACCTTGTTATATTCCTCAGCTGGGGGTGAATGGTGAAAAATAAGCTTGCATTTGGAATAAATGTTTGAGATAAAAATTTTAAGTTAAAATTAATTGACTTTTAAAAGTTAATTATAATTTTTGTTGATTTTTCAGAAAAAAATAAAAATTAAGATGAAAGACTTATATTTAAATCTAAGTTCCAAACAGAATCTAAAAATAATCACCGTATGAGTCACTTTAGACTAAAGAGCAGTCGTGCGCACTAAGAACAAATCATGGTACCCCCATTAATTGTCAATCCCATTAGTCCTTTGCCCCGATTATTATTGCAAACTTCCTCTTCCCATTATTTATCCCCTCAAAAGTTGGAAAATTTATACGTCCAAACAGCATACACATGTTTACCACCGGTTGAACGTTATCATTCACTTTATTATTATTTTTTATTCCCCCGGGAATATTCACTAGTGGAGCTTGGAGAGTCGAATGAGTTTATTTTCACTAAACAGTAATTACGCACTTATTATGGGGCATTTGGAAACATCCTTAGTCTTATATTGTTATCCAAATACAAAACAACATGAGTTTTTGTACTTTATATATTCTATTCAAATATTTATACTTTTAATACTCTCTCTCTCAATAACCCAAACATATATTATACTTAAATACAATGTGAGAAGCAAACGTTCAAATGCATTTTGTATTCTATTATGTTATATTTGAATACTGTACATAATGACTGTAGTTTTCAGAGAATCATATATGGAAAATAATAGTTCTGACTCAGATAAAAATGTGATGAGGTGCATACTTGAACTTGGGTGGGTATACATCATTTAAACCTTTAAGAAGTATCTGAGCTTGTTCATTGAGTGTGTTAATGGATTTATAAAGGAATTCGCGAAATAAGGATATAAATAAATAGTACTTGAAGTGAATTCTCATAGAGCCGAGTCTAATCCTAGTTGTCTTTAAGGGATTCGATTATGCCCTCGCATTAGTTGTAACTTTTAAGAACAATGACTATATCACTCCTACATCAGTTGATATTAGGATACGAGGTAACAAGTTAAAAGTTTCTTCCAAATAAGTAAGAATGATGCATGAACAAATTTGAACATTGGGATACGCTTAAATGGCCTTGGCATTAAAAAAAATGCCTGAATCTATCTATGAGCGCACTCATGATTTATAAAGAGCTTCAAAATAAGGGCCGAATAGGGTAGTGCTTAAGATGGATTTTTAAATATGATTGTAAATACTATTTAAGGTGGTTTAATATATCTTATCAACTAAAACTTTTGAAAAAAAGATGATTGCGACGGTCCTATATTAAATTATATGTTCTGAATCTAGGGCATCTATTCGATAACTAGAATTAGTACCTTTTTTTTTTTTTTTTCCTCCTTGTAAGACTCTCATGACTGCCAAGTATTTTCTATTTTCAACAAGTCTTCTCTAAGATTATGGTTATATATCATCCTCTAAAGCAGTATTCTTAACAAACTCTGATTTAAATTTTCCATTTTTGCGACCAAGGACTCTTCGGATAAATAAGAATCTATCAAAGTTTGTACTTGTATTGCCAATAAAGGGTGATATTCCATTCCGATCTACATTTAAAAATAGAAAAAGAAAAAGAAAATATAGGCAATGGCTAATTAATTAATCTACACTATATATATATATATCTGAAACGTTGATGGTTGGTGGGGTCACGTATTAATTTAATTAGGCATAAATTGTTTTATTTTTTCTTGATTAAAATAGATCAATAGTGTTTTTATGCCTTTATCAAGTGTCTTATTGGAAATCTATTGGAATCACACGCAGATACCACAATCTTTTTATCAAAAGACTAGACCTTATATGAATAACGATTTGAACCTGGGAACTGTTGGTAAAAACGTACATTTTAAATAAGACTTTTTGCCATCATGTCACCACTACTGATAGTTATCATGCATTGTTTGCTTATTAAACCCTTTTATGTCTCATATAAAACAAACAAATTGAAAAAGATAGTCTGGAGCTATATCACTACTTGGTCGTTTTAAAAAAAGGAAAAAGAAATGCACTAATTAATTTTTTCATTATCTTTTTCACATGATTTGGCCAACCATTAACGTAATCCACTGAAATCTGAATTATTAAGCAGATAAACCTGAAAAAAAAAAAAAACATGAGTACTTTATGATCAGAACTACTAATTGGAAAATATCATGAAGTTAGGTAGGCAATTTTTCATACCAATATCCATGATAACGAAGTTTTGTCTCATTAGCAAAGAAAGTGAAGCTATCAATTCATTGTAATGACACAGGGACTGCAAAAGAATAGGAAACATAGAAAGAAAGAATATTTAAGAGTAAATTAAAATTAAAATAACAATAATATAATAATAGCTAATAACAAGAAAGTAGGGAGAAACCGTGGGCTATATTTGTTGACTGTGGTTTTCGTTTTCTCGCCTAACAAGAACAATTTTCCTATAATTTCAAAGCTTGAAACCGTCCTTGGAACCGGATAATTTGGTCAATTTTTTAAGTCTAATCACGAAATTCTTATTGCCAAAATTTCATCAATGTAGAAATAAAGTAAGTAATAATATGATATTTTATAATAATTTTGAAAATGCACAATAACAAATAATATATTGTTTTAGATCAATATTATACATTTTGAAAATAAAATAAATTATCTTATAATGCAAAATAAGATAAAATAAATTACATGTTACGTTTCTCACTTTTACATATTTTAGATAAGTATTCACGAAAATTCGTATTGTGAAGACTTGGTCACATTATATTAAGATACAAAAAATATGCAAAGATCCTATCGTGTTTTATTTATAACATGTAAAAAAGAAAGGTTTAAAAAGAGGTAATAACTAAGAAATTATTCATCATAGATAAAAATTACACATTTTAATAATAAAACAAATAACTTATTGCACTTCTCATTCTTATATCTTATAATCCTGAACCGATCTTAAACACTATTAGAATTGATACGTTTTGACAAAATCTTGAACATTTGAAAGTCACCAACAAAACAATTGCATGACAATCACGCGGATATATATATATCTATACATATATAAGAAAGCTCCAAATGAGTTACTATTCATCCATACTTGCGTTTTGAGGAGAGAGAGAGAGAGAGAGAGGAGAGAAAGTCAAGTGAGAGAGATAATTTGAGAGAAAGATAGGGGAGAGAGAGAAAATACTTTTTTTTTTGGTTTTTTGTTCACTGACACACAGGAGCTAGGGAGGGACAGAGAGAGGGAGAGAGTGTGTGTGAGTGGGGAAGACTTTTTAGTCCTTCAATTTTATTTTTTTCTCTTTTGGCTCAATCTTTTTATTTTTTTATTTTAATCCTTTTCATAGTAGTTTATTTTTAATATTTTAGTCATTTTATTTTTTCGATATTTTTTACGTCTATTTTTTAAAATTTTATTTTCAATTACTTCGTTAATTTTTTTGTATATTTTTTTAATTAAATTTTTTTATATTTAAATAAAATTTCTCAAATATATCTAATTATGTACATAGCACATATTTTTAAACTAATATATATATATATATATATATGTATGTATAGTACAACCAGTAGTATGTTCTCCATTAAAAACACAACAAAAAACTAGGCGGCATGTCCACCTGAACCTTGCCCTAAAAGAACTTGGGAAAGTGAAGGATCAAAGAGAAGCATCTATACAATATATAGAAGAGAGTAAAATTCTACTGTTTTCGTCCAAAACGCACGTTTTGGTTGAAACGTGCGTTTTGTATATAATATATATATCATAAAATATTTAAGAAATATTTTTAATTATATTATAATTGAGAGTTATCATTTTGATATTATTTAAAATTTTGATCTTTTTATTTTATTTATTTTTGTGTATTTTTTTATTGAGTTACTTAACTCCTTCTTTATTTTAATTTTTTTTTTATTTTTTCTCTCTAAAAGTTTTAGATATTTAATATTCTTTTGATTCTTTCAATTGTTCCTATGTAAAAATAACTTTTTTCAAATATGTCATAATAAATTTTTTTCTTATAATTTTTTAAATTGTTATGTTTTTTTTTAATTACTGATTATTTGATTATATTAAAATTTTTCTAAGATAATAAAAAAATTAAGAAAAAATATTGAGTTTTTCAAAAATTTAATATCTATTATTTTTTTTATGAAAAAATTAACATTTGTATTTTAAAAAAAAATCACCACATTAAATCCGTACCTGCAAGACACGTGTTTAAAATCTAGTAAGTAAAAATAGAGATATTATTGAACCATCAAATTGGACGTCCTCTCTTTCTTCTTCTTCTTTATTTTATTTTATTTTATTTTTGTGAATGATATTTCACTTGTGTTTCTAGTGCTTTCTATATAAAGAAGGACACTGACACTGATTGTGACACAACACAATTTTGGCTCCCGACGACAATGGGCACTTGCATGTGTTTAGTACCTATGAATAGTGCGTGTATATATACATATACATATATAAATATATCATCTCTGACTTTTTTGCCCTCTACATATAGGTTTTAATAGTGTGGGAACTGAAGACATAACAAGCCTATATCACATGACATTATTCGGTTCAAGAAAAAAACTTGTGATTCTTAGCCACGACAAAGTCCACTTGTACCAATTTTCCACAATACATTTCCACAATACACCTTTTTATCTAATTTTATTCTCCAATCAGCATTTACACATTATTAATAAAACACCGTGTGAGGACGAGACATTAGTTTTAAAACATATACTGTACATATAATTAGATATATTTTTAAAAAATTATCTAAATAAAAAGAAACATATAAGTAAAAAATAGAATTATATATAAGAATATCATAAATTTAATATCTCTTCATATTTTTTCCTATCATAACATTAAAATTAATAATTTTATTATTTATAAGACTAAAAAGAAAAAAAAAGGGTCAAAAGAAACTCCACCCCTCCCTCTCCCGTGCAAAAATTACAATTTTAATTTTTTTTTTTTATAAAAAAAATAGTAGATGTTAAATTTTTTTAAAATTTAATATTTTTCTTAATTTATTTATTGTTTCAGAGAAAGTTTAATAAATTAAGTAATCAGTTTAATAAATTAAGTAATAGGTGATTAAAAGAGAATATAATAATTTAAAAAATTGTAAGAAAAAAAATTTGTTAAGACATATTTGAAAAAAAAAATATTTTATATAAGGACAAATTGAAAAAATCAAAAGAATATTAAATATGTAAAACTTTTGAAGAGAAAAAATAAAAAAACTAAAGAAGGAGTTAAGCAACTCAACAAAAAAAAAAAAAAAGGAAAAAAAATATACAAAAAGATAAAATAGATAGAACAAATTTTTAAATAATATAAAAAAACAACTTTTTGTTATAATATATATCTCGTTTGGCATTCAAACTCAAAATTTATTTTTTTATCTCAATTTTTTTTCTTTTTTTGAAATTTTTTTTATCTTTTTTAAAAAATTAATAAAAATATTTAATTTAAATTATACTTATAACCATCTCAAAAATCTTATATGATATATATAATTTAGTTATAGTACAAGAACATATTTAAATAATCTTTTCTCTCACTTCATGAATCCCATATATTCCTCCTTCCCGTTCTCTCTTTCCCAATGGAAGCAAAAAAAAAAAAAAAGTGTCTTTCTCTCACCCACTCTCACTCCCTCGAAAAGAGAAGCCAAAAAAAAAAACAAAAACAAAAACAAAAACAACAAAAAAAGGGTCTCTCTCTCTCTCTCTCTCTCCCTCCCTCCCTCTCCTCCTCCCACGCATCCCTCTCTCTCTCACCCCACCTCCTGCACAAGTCTGTCACCAGAAACAAAAAAAACAAAAAACAAAACAAAACAAAACAAAAACAAAAAAAAAAAAAAAGAAGAAGAATAGAAGAAAGAAAGACACAACGCCAGCTTCAACTAAAACGTGCGTTTTAGACGAAAACAGTAGAATTTTTTCTCTCTTCTATATATTGTATAGATATGTATAGAAAAAAATGTTGAATTTCCAAACTTATAGTCATTTTTATTGGAGTATAATATTCGCTTTTAAATCTTATATCTAATTAAGGTCAAAATAATAATAAAAAGTAGAAATTTTTATTCTAAGAACTGTATATTTATTTTTATTTGTAGAAACTATTATTTTAATTATTATATCAAATTTTCAGTGATCTGATTTATAATTGAAAATAATTATACGTATTATACTGTAAATTTTTAACATGAACAGACACATAAATCAGATTATTAAAAGATTAATTCAACAATACCTATTATTAGGATAAAAATATTCCTACTATAAGAAACATACAAAATCGACGTACGTATCTTTATAAAAATATATATGAATAAGGTTCTCTTTTAATATCTACCTTTGAAAAGATAATGTTGTAGTTTTCAACCATATATATCTAGTAATTATAACTTTTTCCAGATCCAAATATTCGTCTGCATTTTATATGTATGCACAACATGATTATCATGCATGCATATTTCTTTGAGTTTTTACACGAACTTTACAACAATTTATTACAAAAATTAAAGGTGCTGGTCGGCCACCTGTGGAGCACAGTTGTAGTGGTGGTGAATCTTTGTGATTTTGTTTTTTTGGTATAGAAAAAAGTTAGTTTAATTAAAAAAAAAAAAAAAAAGCTAAAAGTATTTGTGACCAAACTTTTTATGGTGGCTACTGTATAAGATAAGGTTTAATCACCAGAACTCTGTGGGGAAAAAAAATATATATATATATATATATATATATACATATATATATACAGCTAATATTCATAGAAATGCCTTATTTATTGATCGCATCGACATGGATCATGTTTGTGTGAGTCAGACACGACATATATTCTTCTTCTTCGTCTCTTATATATTTTATTTATTTTTAGCTTGAAAACGACACACCATATATAACTAATTACAAACATCACCTTGGTGTATGTATACATATAAAACTTGTGGATACATATTCTCACATGTAAAATCTTATCCAAATATCCATTTAGACTTGTAAGACGTGTGTCTCTTTCTACATATATAAATATATGAGTAATTATATATATTTAATTTACATGCAAACAATCATATATATAAAATATTATAAAAAATATAATTGATATGTGCTTTAGATACGTATATATCTCTTGGACAATATTTTCGGCATGGCTTAATTTGTATGCTATCTCCTGTCATGATCACCACGCAACTGTGTGTGGCTCTCCAAATGGCGTCAATATATGAGATTTGAGTCATCGTCAATCATGTGAAAGACAAATTAATCCTCATAAATTTAGGAACAATTTGCACATATAAATATTATTAATTTTCATTATATATGTACATTATATATATACATATATATATATATATATATATATGAACGAGTGTGTTTTGTCATTTTGTGCGTGTACATATGTAACCTAACCATGAAAGTGGTATTTGCTGTGATCATTATCGTACGTTCTTAGGATCTCGTGAGGAATTAGGATTAGCAAGCAGGGTGGGTCATTCTAAGTAACGGAATCGGACGAAAATTTTAATGGGGACGTAAATAAATAATACGAATATATAAAATTAAAAGGTAAAGTTTTAGTAGGGATTATATGAAGTTTTTTAATAAGGGGTTGTATGGAGATTTTTAACTTATAACGGAGTAAAGTAGAAAAATTATAAAATTTTTATGGTAAAATTATTAAGGATATCGTGGACTAATCAGGTAACAGTAAGAGACGATTGTTACTCGTTACATGTTTTCTTTCCCCTCTATGTGTTGGAGGTTCAATTTATTTACATTTACAATTAAAACCAATAAGATTGTATATATGATGGACGTGTATTAATCTCTAGAAAAGTAATATATCAAAAGGATTACAATATAAAGAGAATGTAGATATTTTTATTTTTTGTTTTTTTTTTTCGAAAGGGGAATGAAAAAATTATTTACCAATTGACCAATAATAATATTGAAGAAAGAGATAAACATATATAGTACTTTAGCTTGTTAAATCATTTATCAAATCATATTTATGTAATACATATATACGTATAGCTAGTTTAGCTTGTTAAAGCATTAAAGAAAAAACGCAAAACCTGCCTCATACTAGGACATCCACCGAATCAATTGGCTTGTTTCTGGACCTCGAAATAGCAAAGTTTGAAATTTTCCCTCAAAATAAACAAAAATATTAAGCTTAAAAAGCTTATTATGTAGCACAAGAAATTAATAAATCAATAAAACATAAATTTATTCCTTCCTTCAAAGAAGATCATTTTCTAGAAATATAAACCTACCAAAAATTAATAAAATAAAATAAAATAAAAACAGATCAATTTGCCAGCTCTGATAAAGTATTGTTGGAAAAGCAATAAATGTTTCATATGCGTCCGTGTTACATGAATAATAATTAATAATATTATATCATATCATATATCATATATATAGAGCAGTGCACTGCCTGTGCACGAAATTCGATGAACGACAGGTAACGTTATCGGAAGAAACAAAAGTAGCAAAGCCAAAAAAAAAAAAAAAAAAAAAAAATCGAAGCGTCCCTGTGAACTGTGACCGTAGAGTGGTCACCCTCACCCACCCTATCATGCGCCCCATCCCTCCCCCACTAATTTTATTATTATTTAACTAAATAAATAAATTGTAGTAAAATTACCAAAAAGCCCATACATTCCTGTAAGCTGGAATCCAATTCCACTTTCTCTCTCCGTCTTTTCATTTCTCCTTTTTTTTTTTCTTTTCTTTTTTTCCAGAATATTGCACAAAAATTCTTCCATTTACTTCTTCCTCACCACCTATATATAATCCCCCAGCGCTCTGGCTCTGGGCGATATTATTCTCCAACTTTTCTTCTCTCTCTCTCTCTCTTCGTCTTTCTCTCTCAAGGCCATTTCTCTGCGAATTCTCTCTCCGAAACGAAACACATAAACTCGTTCTCTCTTTTTCTCTCTGCTTCGTTGATTCTTTTCCCTTAATTTTGGAAAATTTCCCGAGAAAATAGGGGTTTTCTGGTTTGGATTCTGTTTGGCTGGCAAGAAATTAGATGAGGGAGGAAATGGTGTACAAGAAGGAAGAAGAGGTTGTGGAGGAAAAGGGACTGATTTCATATTCGGAAGAAGAGAGATGTTGTATTGGGATTGGGATGGGGATTGGAGGGTTTCCTCCCCAGAAGAGACTGGTTGTTGTTGGATACGCTCTTACGTCCAAGAAGACGAAGAGTTTTTTGCAGCCTAAGCTTGAAGTTTTAGCTAGGTAATTTTGATTTAAACAAATAGAAAAAGAAATAAAGAAAAAAGAAAAAAGAAAAAGAAATTGGAATTGGAATTGGAATTTATTAAGCTGGTTTCTACCGACAGCCTTGAATATTCCGTCAAAATTATATGGTTAAAGATTCTCTGTCTCTCTCTTTTTTTTTGAAGTGTTCAGATTTTTTTGCTTTTTGTTTGATTTGTGGAGATGGATTTGTGAAAAATTCACTGTTGCTTTGCAATGGTTTACGTTTTCGAAATCGAATATTCTAGTACTTGTATCGTTTCCGTTTGGCTGGAAAGAAAATGAAAGAAAAATCGTGGAAACTTCCAATAGAATCACTTCACACCCCAGACGAAATCTGATTTTTTTTAATCTGTATTTTCCCCACTTCTTCTCTTGAGTCAATGAGAATGAGAATATATATTTATATATATATATATATATATATTCAAAGCTGCAATTTTTGTTTTCTTTATTATTATTATTTTTTAAATGAGCCTACTCTGAAGTGCTTTTCTCTCACTCGGGTTAGAAGTATTTTTAATTGCTTGTTTTTATAAAATTACATGTAATGTTTCGTTCTTGATTATATGAGTTTTGTGAAATGAAATTGGTCTTTCGTTACACACGTTTAACTTTGGAAATTGTTACTTGCAAAAAACTAGATTACCTGTATGAATGCTAAATGACATTCCAGGAAAGTTAATTTGGTTGGGTAGAAATCTTTTATTTAATTAATTAATTATTTATTTTATGGATTTAATTTGTTGTTAACTTACCTTGTGATACAGAAATAAGGGAATACTGTTTGTGGCTATTGATCATAACAGGCCTCTTTCGGATCAGGGTCCTTTCGACATCGTTTTGCATAAGGTTAGAGGATTTGTTTCTCTGTTTGAGTCCTTAGAATGAATAATATAGGAGTTGATGTTTCTCGTGCCACAGATAATTTTTTTCATTTATGTTCGATTTGTCGTCGATTCCGGCTACTTTTGACTCTATGCTCTGTAAACTTGATGCAAAATAAAGTTAAACAAGTATCTGGTATTGTTTATTGTCCCTTTTTTTTTTTGGGTGCTAATTTCGTTGTTTATTTTCCTTTTGATGCAGTTATCAGGAAAAGAATGGCGCCAGGTTCTTGAGGTCCGTCACTCCGTCTATGTATTTGCGTCCTTAAATACTGTCTAACCTTAAAGAACTAGTATGTTTTCTTGATCTTGATTGATTGGTTTTGCTACTATTTTTGTTGATGTTAGTGGAAGGCTTAAGTTGCTGTGTTTTGTGCGTTGACACTAATTATACATGGTGGGACTCGAGTTGTCACTGACAGTGCCTGGTGGTAAAAATTAATTCTAATACTTACTAAAACTCATTGCTGTCTAACATAATGTGCAGAGTGCTTCCCCTTTCCTTCGTCACGAATCATGAGTCAATAGTTGAGGTCAGGTCCTCAAGGCTCCGGCAAGTGACGGTGTTTCTACTTTTGTGGCCATCTAGCTGATTTTCTCAGGTTTTCTGGGCATTTTTGTGGATTCTTGATTCTTTTGAATGGGTTGATTTCTTTCCACTGTAAAGCCTTGTCGAATAAACGAGAGAAGCACAGTCGATCCTAGTAAATTTAAGAGCTAGTTCCTGCTTTTATGTGTCTGAGCGGTACTGGATTTGTCAGTAAAGTTGGAAGTCGGCATCACTCCTAGATTGTTGTCGAGAAATTTTTATTGATTTTCAATCTAAAATTACTTAAAATTTTATATATATATATATATATATTCATTTTTCACAGTTTTCCAAGAGACCAACTTCGGTTCACTTACCTGCAGTACTCTTCACGTTTTTTCTATGTAGTCCTTATTTAAATTTGGTGTATGGGAGGCTGCAAAGTTACTTTTGATGTTTTATTGTTATCTTCATCATTCTTAATGTTGTCGTTCGTGTTGTCTTTCTGATTATTTCCTTACTTCTCTATCAAACATAAGTCAAGGTTTTCTGAATGGTTTTAACCAACACATGGAGAATCACTTCTACGTTGTATATAAATGTGGTTGAGCTGACCTTGTCTGTACTAACTCATAGTTTGAGATACCTTCAATCTGATTTGCTTTTATTTTATTCTTGCCATGATGTGCTTTTTTCTCGATCAACTTTCTAGATAAATTATTGTATATTTGATGAATGTGAAAATCATTTGTAGTTATAAAATTTGTTTATGGTAGGAGTCTTCTCTGTTCTGTTGGTGGCTAGGAGCCAGTATTGAGAATTTAAACCAAGTGAAATGTTGATGTTAGTAAAATTGCACGTTTGCTTTGGTCTATTTAGGTTTCATTTTTGCTTTTCCATGGGGGTGTATTGTTATATGATTTAGATAGACCATTTAAGATTTAGATAGGATACGGATGATTTCCTTACAGCTAAAATGTGTTGTATCTTTTAGTTCAATGTATCCACCCTGCTTAGTTCAGTCCAATTAGAGCTAAAATATGTTGTGACTTTCTTTTAAGTTGACTAATTGATTTCTAACATATCCAGTGTCTTTGACTAATATTTAAGTGTTAACTGTATACTTATTTCTACTAATCATCCCTTCTAACTCCTTTTTCTTCATTTGTTTTAGGACTATTGGCAAACACATCCAGAAGTCACTGTTCTTGATCCTCCAGATGCCATACAGCATATACGCAATCGCCAATACATGCTGCAGGCTGTTGCTGATATGGACTTGTCTGAGTCTTATGGTAATTAGTGTGCTTATCATCTGATTTGGGCAAGTATGGTTGTTGAGTTTTGTGATCTTTAATGCTGACAAAAAGGTCTTTTTGTTTTTTGTTTTTTTTTCACTACACTTATGCAGGCAAAGTTGGTGTACCCAGACAACTGGTTATTAAGAAAGATGCATCGTCCATCTCTGATGCAGTTGCAAAATCTGGGTTGACACTACCCCTAGGTATGCATATGTCTGTGAATTTAGAATCCCATTGTTTAGGGCATTCAGTTGGTGGGCTTTTGGCGATGTGTCGAATTTTGCTGGCAACTGCCAGTAAGATCCTTTGAACCCTATATAAATGGAGAAAAACTATTTGTTTCCGTTAATTTTGTTTTATTCAGATTTTGTGCAATGACTATATCAAGAATTGCGGAATCATGGCACGAGATTATCTAGTAGAAATTTTTTTTTTTATTAATATATTTACGTATTAGTTCATGCGTGCTTCATCTCATCTTTTAGTTGCAAAGCCGCTAGTTGCTGATGGAAGTGCCAAGTCACATGAGTTATCACTTGCTTATGACCGATACTCTCTCCAAAAACTAGAGCCCCCCCTTGTTCTTCAAGAGTTTGTTAATCATGGTATGCAGCTGCAACCCATTAAATGGTTTATGTGCTCGGTTATCCACTAGCATGCCACAATTGTTAACTTCTGACATGTTTCGTGGTTGAAGGTGGTGTTCTCTTCAAGGTTTATGTTGTTGGAGAAGCTATAAAGGTGGTCAGACGTTTCTCTTTACCCGACGTTACTAAACGAGAACTCTCCAAAACCGCTGGTGTACATCGGTTTCCCAGGGTTTCTTGTGCTGCCGCTTCTGCAGATGATGCAGATTTGGACCCTGGTGTTGCTGGTAAGTTTTGTTGTCTAAGAACACTTGGTCTATTATCTCGCTCATTTTGGTACCTATGTGAGTCTTGCCGTTAGAAGGTGATCTTATGTTTCTAATAATGGATTATAACTATTTATTGGAATAAGTAGTCGAAAAAGACCTTGTCTAGCTGGCTGGTGGTTTTCTGAGTGATGTCTTATTCAGCCACCTATGTAACCATGTCCGTGGATTAATGGTGATGTAAAAATGCCATATGTCTTGTTATTTGTCTCTTGTAAGCCATAAATACAGTGTTGAAGTTTTGAAATTTCTGCATGGTAGGACCCCTAATGCTTGGTAATTGATTTTCCTGCAGAACTTCCTCCACGACCTTTGCTTGAGAGACTTGCAAAGGGACTTCGCCGTCGATTGGTACAATTTGTCTTTTTTATTTATGGGTTTGATTACCGCATACATATGAAGGGCATGGATCTTTTAATGCTTTTTTTTCTTTTTCTTTTTTTATTTTTCAATAGGGTCTACGGTTGTTCAATTTGGATATCATCCGAGAGCATGGAACCAGAGATCAGTTTTATGTCATTGACATCAACTACTTCCCTGGCAAGTAACCTTTTTATACTGCGACATTGAACCGACCTTTGCAACTTTATTGGATGAGTTCACTTGTTCTTTTCACCATTCGGATTTGGAATCATGCTCTGTGGTTTTAAATTGGACTTAATTTTGTTGCAGGGTATGGGAAAATGCCAGAATATGAGCACATATTCACTGATTTCCTCTTGAATTTGACGCAAGCCAAGTACAAGAAAAGATCTGGCTAAACGAAACAGTCATAGAGAGAAGCGTTTGCAGGGTTTATGCTAAAAGTACAAGTTGGAAGTCTTGAACACAAACACCAGAACTAAATAAGTGTGCAGCAGAAGTGCGATGCACGTTTGGTCTCTGCCCGACCAAATGTGTGGTTGCCGGTCATCTAACAGCTGAACGGAAATTTGCAAAAGTGTAAATGGCGGTACCTACGGTTTCTGTAATTTCTTGCTCATAGGTGATCCCCCTTCTGTAACAAGGGAAACCATCACGTACAGACTTGTTGCAAGCCTAACTTGTTCTTTTTCTTATTTGAATAAATTTTGGGTGGGTACTTTTGTTGACCCTGTTGTAGCTGAACAAGTGTACACAGCCTGTGAGCTCTTATGGATATTTTTGTTCAAATTTGTAGTTTCATATTTCTGTTCTATTTCATAGTTCATGCACACTGACAGCTCAAGGGCAACGGCTTAAGCCCCCCTCTTGAGTTTGTTTCCTCTCATTTTTAGGAAGCTTTTTACTAATTTTCAATTCTCTTGATTGAGTTTTCTTTTGTTAAATAATAATTTCCCTAAATCTATATCTCAATTTGATTTCGTGGTTGTTGCTTTTTTAAAATAATAAAAAATAAAACTAGTGACTATTTGTCTTTTTCAAACGTCTTATGGCAATTTTTTTTTAAATATCTTTTAATCTCACTCTGAATAATTATTCAGTTGAAAAAAGAAAACCTTGAAGTATTGTTATTTCACCCTTTTTTTTTTAACTCGAGTCTTGATCATTATCATATCCTCTCTCAAATATATTTTCTTTTTATGCCGGAAAATAGTCCTTTTTAAAGTATGTTTTTAGTAAATATCTCAAAATTTGTTGAATTATGAAAATGATAAGACTTTCATCAATATTACAAGTGATTGATTGTTTATTTATTGAAGATCACAAGGTTGTTTGGAGCTAAAAAACACAATATACAAAGCCATAACAAAACACAATATATAAAAAGACACAACGTAATCAATGATTTATCGGTTTGTAACTGATTGACTTGGTACTAAATAACTGAAAACATAGTTGAGAATTTCTATTATTTTTAAGATTTCAATTGTTTTATTTTGGAATTTAACTTGTATGGTGTAATGTTTGGTTTGGACCAAAGTTATTATAACTTTTACTTCACTTTATTTTACACTGTTTTAGCGTTTATAAGCGTAGTTATATTAAACGACTAATAAACGAGAAAAGACGCACGATAAACGAATCACAAACCAAACGGGCGTCCATTTTTTGGACACTATCATTTCTATTACCTAGAAAAGTTCCTTCTCTAGTTTCAACTCAGACTAACCTTAATCCTATCATCGTCAAAGAAAATCATTTCATAAATCACGAAGCCAAAGCTACAAACCACAGTATGAAAAAACATAAAATTGACCCAAAAAAAAAACATCCTTGGCACTTACAGAAGCAAGAAGAAATAAGGCCATGTCAAATTCAGCCAAAATCAACCAAAAGTCCCAATCAACAACTCAAAAGCAAAATGAATAAGAAACGGAGGACAAAGAAATCAGGTGGCGGGAGCAGATTCCGGCGAAGAAGAAGAGGTAGCAGTAGCAGTGGCATCGGAAGAAGAGTCGTCGGAGGAGAGAAGCCAGTCGGGAGGGAGAGGCGGGAGAGGAGAGTAGACGGTGGGCTTGCGGCGGATGTCCCAGGCCTGTGTCTTCCGGGGCCGAGTCTTCTTGTGGTGGGCCGTCGCCTTCTTCTGCGGCCTCGACGAGCACTCTATCACCACCCCACCCCCACCGGCGGCGCTCCACGGTGCTGACCTCCTCGCCCCGCTAAACAGCGCCGGAGCGGACATCACCACCACTTGAGCTCCAAAAAATGCGGAGGTCGACATTTTCGCCCGAGTAGTCTGAACTCAATGGATTTGTGATCAAGTTTGGGGGTTTTCTTCTTGTGTACCTCTCGTTTGCGGATCATGTTTGTTTTTATCCTTATAGTTCTATCGAGTTTTTTTTTTTTTTTTTTTTTTTTGGTGATATTCTGGAATGGGCCATATAGTTTGGGCCTGTTGGCCCATTCTATCACTTATACCTAACAATTAAATGGGTCTTTGTCATCAGGCCTGCTTGTGTCAATGCCGATATGGGTATGGAATTTAGGGGCCGTTTGGACAGTAGGTTCGACTTGGACTTTTTTAGAGTTTTGTTTGAATATGTATTTGTGGTTAAAGTTTGAATTGAAACTGAATTGTAATTTTTAGATAGTGTAAATATCTAAAATATGTTTGGATTTCGATGGATAATATAGATCTTGGTGTGTTTTTCTTGTCGTTGTGAGTGTTTAGTTTTAAAAAATTATCATTTCATTTTTGCTGGAAAAAATAAATGTTATGGACTTTTGAAGTGTGGATATCACGGAGAAAGAGAAAGAAAGAGAGATGTGGTTTTGTAGTGTAGTTAATTAGAGTATAAACTTTTGGAAACGAACCTCAAAAACAAAGGTTGAAGACAAAGGTCCAAATGATCCTTCAAACGCCCGATTGAGAAAATTGTAAAGCAATCTGTCAAATAGATAGATTTATGTTTTTTTGCCTTATCTTATAACTTTTTGGGATTTTTAACCCTCCATGCTTATCCAATTGAAGGTTAAAAAAAAATTGAATAATTAAAACTAGAGCAATAATGAAGAGATGTTTGGTAAAAAATAAAAATAAAATCAAGAAATGTGATTTTTAAAAGACAATCCTACAAATAATCCAATAACATTCCAATATAGCACTTCAGTTAGAATATTTGAGAAACAAAAGGGAAGAAATAGACAAAAATACTCCTTTTTAAAGTTTACTTTCTAACTCTATTGTAACAAAAGGTAAAATTGTCTTTTTATCTATATAAAAATTTAGCATCCGTTTGATAAGTTAGTTGGAGATGAAAATTTTAAATTAGAGTTGATTGACTTTTCAATAACTAGTTATAAATTTTGTTGACATTTTAAAAAAATATAAAAATTAAGATGAAAAAACACAGTTTAGTTGAAATTTAACTTAAATACCAAACGGGCTCTTATATTTTTCAAAACATCTCTAATAAGTGAATATCTTAAGTGGTTTTTGGCCTAATTCACATTCGAGGATAGCTAAAAGCTTCTAACACTCTTATTTTTAAACTTTTTTAACAATGTTTTCTCTCACAATAATTATAATTTGATTTTCTATTTACATTGGCAGTTTAAGCATATGATTTAAGGTGGTGTAGAACATGCAACCTTTTCCTTTTGTACTTGAGCCTTGAGAAATTTCAGAACTGAACAAAAGACCTGTTTTGTCCATCTCTAGCACCTGATCTTTCCATCTTCCAATGTCTCTTTGGTCTTCTTTACGTTATCGTCCTTTGAACAAAAATATAAAATAATTATTTATTATCTCGCTCTTTTTTCTTTTTCTTTTTTTGGGGGGTGGTGGCGCTGAATATTGCTTTTTAAAACGAGATAGATATTCTGCTTGACAACACAAACTGCATGCATTTAGTGTTAAGATTTGAATTGTTTAATTTAGATTTGAATTGATTGTATGTTTATTAAACTATTTAAATTGTTGGAATTAAAAGTGTAAAAACTTGAAATGTGTTAAAAAAAATCAATATGGAGTTTGTTTTATTCATTTTGAAATTTTATGCAATTTAAAAAATATATATCTCTTTTGAATTTGTCTATTCAAAGTTATAAACTTTTAAAATTTGAGTTACAAAATTATATAAATAGTGAAGCTAAAGGAAAAATATAAAAATTGAATTATAATTATAGGATTTGAATTATAGTACCAAACACTCAATTTAACTATAAAACATAAAAAACAAACAAAACTGAATTGAGTTGGAAAATAGTAAATTATCTTCCTAGTAGGTATAAAATCCGTAAATTCACTCATACCGAAGCTTTACATTTTCTTTGGTACCCTTGAATTATTTTATTTATTTGATTTTCTTTCTTTGTCAGAAACTCATAATTTTCTTCAATGTGTTATGAGACCCACACTTTTTTGTTCGGGGGAAAAAAAATTTGGTAGGGAAGTAACCAAAGAAAGAAAGCATAATACCTTTCTGTCTAAACGCTAGATAGCCTTGATTCTTACAAGTTAAGATAAGGCAAGGAAAATTGGTAGGAAATTCTCCCATATCTGTCCAGAGCAAGGAATTTGGTCTATTAAGGTTATTTAAAACAGAAAAAGAAAATAATTTTTTTTGTGGTAAGATAAGGAATAAAAACTTTAATTATAGACATAATTCTGAATCGTCAGATATTGAAATATCAGATTTTGAACAATATTGATCAATCTCATTTGGTCCCTCAAATTATAGACTTATTTTAATTTTGTCCACCAACCTTTGAATAAGTTTCTCTTAATCCCTTTTTGTTAAAAATAAATGGAAAAATATAGTTAATTGCGATCATATAGTGTTTTTAACATAAATTCTAATTAAAAGACCTTGTAACCACATTATTCTTTTTTCATCTGTTTTTAAAGTTTTGGTTGGCAAAATGAGACATGTGCGAAATTTCAAAGTAATATGAGGAATGTTTAGAAGTTTTTTATATTTTATTTTTTAAAAGGAAATTTCCTTTTTTTTTTTTTTTGGGGGGGGGGGGGGGGGGGGGGGGGGGGGGGGCGCTTTTAATTAGACCAACTTGCAAAAGGAAACTTCTATCCAAAGGTATCTAAACCGTATCACGCATCAAGTAGTATTCCTTTTGGCTTGGACATAAGCCTAGTTGTTAAGATTGTCATCTTTATAGATCATAACTAAATCATAAATAATACTTTGTTGATTGGTTATATTACTTATAAGAACTTCTTTAGACCACTTAGACGCCTAGTTGTTTGCATTGAAGTGATTAAAATTTCGTTTTCAACATTTTTAAATTCTCAAAATCAAACACTCTAATTTGTTTTAATATATAGATATATTTATATATATAATTTAATTATTTTACACTCCTTAAGAAGACAGAAACTTGAAACTCTTTGATGTAATGGATGATGGGAACAGCCAAAACTACAAATATCCCAATTTATTTTCTTCTTGTTATTTAATATTTATTATTAATATTTTGGGTAGAGCCGAATATCTCAATTGTTCATCTGAAGCTTATCCTTAAATCTTCATGGCAGCCTGGCAATAAATTCTTATCCTGATTTTGAGCCAACTTGAAATCCCAACCCAAAACTGCCACACAGCTTCAATCTTCGTTCATTTTCAATTTATTTAATTCATCAATTTAATAATGTATTAAAAATCGCATTAATTCCAAAAAAAAAAAGTGCATTAATTTCTAGCACTGAATAATATAACGTAATTTATTATTTACAGAGGGGAATTAATTTGCAATATTAAAGCTCTCAGAATGAAAAAGTAGTAACTCTCTCTCTTTTTTCTTTTTTTTGGGCTTATAGTAAAGTACTAAAGGGTGTTTGGTTGTGTAAATTTGAGTTAAGATTTGTAAGTTTAAATAGTAAATTTTTTTAAATTTTTTGAATTTTCAAAGAAGATAAATAATTTTTTGAGAAAAAAATAAAAAATATGATAAAAAAATATAATTTAATTTAAACAGAGCTTTTTATTAAATAAGGTCTAACTCTTAATTCGAAACATGTTTTATAATGCTGTAAAGCGTGACGTGGGAAGACCCAAAGGCCCCGTGACGGCCAGGAAAAAAAAAAAAAAAAAAAACGTTATGATATTGCCACGTTTCAGGGCCGTGAATGGCCAGCAAGGATATATGTCTCTGTTCGATCGTTCCGATAATCAAGTAACTTCAAAAGAAATTAGTCTGCTTTGCTATAAAAAATAAATAAATAAATTTAATTAAAAATTAAAAAATAAACACATGCATGCCCGGGTCAGCTCAGCGGGCGAAGGTGAGGGAGAGTAGTAACTCCCAAAAGAAATAATTTTTGAGTGTTTTATTTTTATTTTTTTTAATAAGTGTTAATTATATATGTTGTTGAAGATATAGTGAAACGATTATTGTTCATCTAATTTTTTTTTAGACCGTAGAGTTTGAATATTTACTTTAAATTTTTTTTAAAAAATCATGTATCTCATACCATTAAGAAAAATTAAACAAATATACTAAACATATGTTTGATGTTAAGATTTAGATTGTAGAATTTGAATTTGAATTTGAATTTATTATGCGTTTATCAAATCGTTTGAATTGTTTGAGTTAAAAAGTGTAAAAACTTTAAATGTATTCATTAAAAAAACATCAATATGGCTTTGTTTTGTTTATCTCGAAATTTTATGTAATTAAAAAAAATAATCGCATTTGGACTTTTCTATGTAAAATAATGGACTTTTAAAATTTGAGTTACAAAAATGTGTGAATAATGAAGTTGAGGGAAAAAGACAAAAATTAGACCGTGATTCTAAGGTCTGGATTGTGCGTCTAAACGCATGCTAAGCTTTCAAAGAGAGAAGTATATGTTAGATTCTGATAATCTCATATGAAAGATTATAAGACAATAGTGCATTTATAAGTCCTTAGGTCCCCTCCACTTGCTAGTCGGTTTTGTAAGGATGAGTTTTATCTAATAGGATTCCTAATAATGAATATCAGAATTAATCCACTATGTCAGTTGTTTCAAAATCCAAGCAATTGCATTATATGCTAGATTAAGATGCATTGTTTCAGCCGTCATACTCGTCGAGTATTGATAGCCGAGTGAAAGGACTATCGCAGGTTCATTGTCAATAATGGAGATCGTTGATTTGAGCCCAAACATGGTGGATTGTTACAAACCACTATGTCGAGTATGAGATTGGACGTGGTATGGTTGCTTTTATATGGTCGTCGTTTGGATGGGACAACCTAAGGAAGGCAGCTACTCCATAGAAGGTAGGATCCATGAAGTAATCTATTTGGGAAGATGGGCCGTCGTGAATGGTAGTTGTGGAATATGTTAGAATACCAGATATCTATTGTTACATCTAAAATGATTATAAAATAAATTATAAATCTGTAAGTTCTTTTCGTTGCATCTCCTTACAATTGGTTTTGTAAAGATGAATTCGAGCTAATGGTTCCTAGTAGTAAATTATTATTATTGTTATTGTAATTTTCACTTCAGATAGTGGGAAGAAATTTGCTACAAAAATCTTTTTTTGTGTTGCAAAATTTTCACCCCCCACCGAAGTCATTTTTACTTGGTTTATTTTTCCTTGTTTTTTTTTTTTTTTTTTTTCCTTTCTTTCTTTTAAGTTGTGTTTGGTGGATGAGATTTGATAAAATATTTGTTAAGCATAAATCAAAAGGGAATAAGGATCGGATAAACTTTTCTTGGATGCGGGAAGAGATTCGAGCAAAATTATTTTGTGTGGGAAGGGGAATATATATATATATATATTATATTCAATCCAATGGGTTGGTCAACTAATCCAACCTGTTAAGGAGGGAGTAGTTATCCCCTCCTTAAGGAGACTATTGTCTTCAGACAGATAACTACTCCAATTCTTAGTCCAACCTCAAACATGGGAACTCAAAAAAGTTACCTCTTTAACTAGCCTAACAAACAAAGCCTTAAAAATTTCAACTACGTTTTATTTTTTTAATTTTGCCCTATGATGAGCCGAAAGTAAATTTTTTGTTTCTCTATTCTTATTCAGACAATTGTGTCCCTTTGTTATATTTTAGGATGTTCATTCAACCAATTTTACCTTTTTTTTTTCCTCTCATTTTTACTAGTAAAGCATTCATTACTGTTGATGTCGGTTTCTGCTCCGACCACGAAGTACCACCGCCGACCACTCTCCTCGATCTTCCCACCTTCTCGGAGACACATTCACCGTCTCGGATGGTCGGCTGACCGAGACATTGGCCGACAAGATCCTGTGACCCCGCAGGAGCTGGCTGTGTACGCGGACACGATGTTCTCGGATTAACCATCGTATCGGCTGCCCCCGGGTCTGCTAGGGTCATCCGGGCCCACGGTCACCTCAGCTGGCACTGTACTTGCCCTGGCACCCATCTGCTACAGGCGCCGCCCACCTACTCCTGCAGAACGTCACTTCGCCACCCGCCACCACCTACTCTAACACCAAACCTGCCCCTGCAGGCGCCGACGGCGGACACCCCTTCTGTCCCCCACTTGGAGTCAGACCCACGTGGCACACGCCCATTGGGCCAGTAGCCCCTGCAAGCCTACAACCCTAGCCCCCTGCCGGGCGCCCTAGGTAGCCGACCCGACCGGGTCGCCCCGAGCACCCGAGTCCGGGGAGGACGCCTATAAATAGAGGAAAAATACACGAATTCAGGTACGGTCATTTCGCCTTGCCTAATCTCTGCCTCTCCCTACGCTTATCAATATCATCACTGACTTAGGCATCGGAGTGCCCACGGCAGACACCACACCGGTGTCCCCCCTCATTCCGAGATGCTTCTCTTTTGCAGGTGATCGACGGCGGAGTCACTAGCCTGATCTGACCGGACAACATTGTTACTTTGGGTGTTGCTGCCGGAGACGTTTTCGACATCAACAATTACCGAAGGGAAAAAGAAACAAGAAATTGGCTTGCACAAAGTAAACCAGCCAAGTAGGCAACAAAACTGCTAACACAGAGTATAAGAAATGGTACATAAAAGGGAAAACAACACAAGTTTCCTGAAAGACAATAAGCTTCCGTTTGGTATTTTAACTAAAAATTTTAATTTTTTTTTATCTCAATATTTTATCTTTTTCTGAAAAATCAATAAAAATTATAATTAGTTTTTTAAAAAGTCAATCAACTTCAATTAAAAATTTTAACTCCAACTGACAAACCAAACACACCATAAGAATCATAATAGACGAATGTATTAAGAAATTGATATTTTTTATTGGTCTTTCTCACCAATTTGAAAGAAAAGGATTGAAATTCTTGAACTAGTTATACCATTATATTCTCATGACAATGCTTCCATGACCACCTTGACTTCACCTTAAAAAAGTGACTTTGAAATCCTTAAATCCGTCGCCAACTTTCATAGTTAACAAAGAGGAAAAACACATGAATAACATAATTTAGAGACCATTATACTAGCATGACACAAAAAATTAACATTAGACCAAATATGACACAAAATTAAGCTAAAGTTAACTAAAATTTATATCATGTTGATAAAAAATAGAGAATTTGTGTAATGTAGATCGATATAAGAAAACAATGTGATTATTTGAATAATTTTCTCTTAACACCAAAGTCACCATAGCCTCTTCTAGCACACCACAAAGACTAGCTCAACAAGGGCCCGTTTCGAGTCCAAAACTAACATCTCCAAAACCTTACTCAAACGGGTCCTAAGCTTACACAAAGTAAACCAATAAAAAAGAAGAAACATATTTTGCAGTCATTTATATAAAAGAGAAAATTACTCAAATAACAACTTTTTTTTCATCTATTGATCAACATGATACAAATTCTCTCATATTAACTAACATGATACAAACTTTTGTTTACTTTAGTTTAAATTTTATGTCATGTTGATCTAATGATCTTCAAATTTTATGTCATGATACAAACTTTTGTTTACTTTAGTTTAAATTTTATGTCATGTTGATCTAATGTTCTCTTTTTATGTCATGTTAGTGTAATGATCTTCAAATTTGTATCATTTAAGTATTATCCCTTTTATACAAAGCTCATGAAGCGTTTAACCAAAAATAAAATAAAATAAAATTTCATAAAAAAGTTAGAATTAGACACACATTTACCCTAAGCACGTGTTTGATGTCTTCGTTCAAGTTAAAAAAGCTCAAATTTTTTATCTCTTTCTAGAAAGTCAACAGATTCACCATTTATAATTTCAACTATAACTTAAAAACTTAAATTTTAAAAGTTTATAATTTTATAAATATAAATCAAAATAATATATTTTTTCTTTTTTATAAATTCGATAAAGTCTTAAGAATAACAAAATAAGATCCATATTGATTTATTTTTTTATTAAAATAATTATAAATTTTATATTTTTTAATTTTAATCGGCAAAATTTACCATTCAATTTCAACTCAAAATTTTTAACTTATGCGGACGCTTAAATCTTATATGCAAAATGGAAAAGGGCAAAAAAGAAATCGTAGCCGCAAATCTTCTGATCAGAAGCGTAATGAACATAGACGAACGGCTAGCGTGAAGCACGTAAGTCCTAACAACACTTTGAGTCCAACTAAAATTCCCAAAATGACCTTCGCTTTAACTAATTCGAGTGGACCCCACTAATTCCTGGAATTTGTACCTGCACACAACACACACGTGTGGGTGAGAGATATGAAGCGTATCAGAGAGCGTTTTTTTTTTTGGCGGGTCATAGAGGGGACGGAGATACCCCAGTTCAAGGAATACGTGATATTTAACTTTAAAATTAAATAAATTAAATATTATTATTATATTGAGGTTGGAATTGTGGGCAGTGGGCAACTCAAAGGGGCAAGAAGCAAGGTCCTAATTGTCATTACAGGGAAAAGGTCAGGTGGAGCCCACAGTTTTAGTACTTGGTTTTAGAGGGAAGGAGGAGAGAGAAACTGCCGTCAACTTCTGTCCGCACTGGCATTTGGCGCCAGCCTGTACACAGCTGTACTCCAACACCACCCCCCCCTCCCCCAAATTTCTCTTGTCAACTAATCCCCTCATTTTCTCTTTTTTATTATATATAAATTATTAAATTAAATTATCTTTTGAAAAAATAAACGAAAAAGTGAGAGGAAATAAATTGAATTTAGAAACTGAGAGTAAACATATTTTGGTCGTCTAAGAAAACCTGGTTGACGGGGTTTTTGTTTTGTGTGTTTTTTTGGAAAGAAGAAGAAGACGAGGAAAGGGCTCTGTTCAGTCTGTTACAGTTGTGGTAATGGCGGTTTCGCTGGTTTCGTTCCACGTCTCGCACGCATTCCGATGCACTCTTTCTTCTTCTTCGTCTGCTTCTTCTTCGCTGGTTTTCGATAGCTCGGAGGATTCTTCTTCTTCTTTGCTCTCAGTCACGTTGTTTTATTGAGGGTTTTTGCTTTTTCTCGCTTTGCTTCACTTTCACCTTTTCTCTATCTAAGATAAAGGTCCAGCGGAGGGGAGAGAGAGAGAGAGAGGGAAAAGCAGCAATGGATCCGTGCCCGTTTGTGCGTCTGACTGTGGGCAATCTAGCCCTGAAGATTCCGGTCGCTTCCAAGCCGGCGCGTTCGGTGGTTCACCCGTCGTCGTCTCCTTGCTTCTGCAAAATCAAGCTCAAGAACTTCCCTCTCCAGACCGCCGTGGTCCCCTTCATCCAGCCGGAGAATCAGTTCCCCGACGGACAAACCCACACCGTCGCGGCGACCTTCCACCTGAGCAAGTCCGATCTCGACAGAATCTCCGGCAAGACCATCTTCTCCGGCCGGCTCTGCCTCCGAATCGCGATCTACACCGGCCGTATGGGCACCACCTGCGGGGTCAACTCCGGGAGACTCCTCGGGAAGGTCTCGGTGCCGCTGGAGCTCTCCGGAACCGAATCGAAGTCAACAATCTTCCACAATGGCTGGATTGCCGTCGGAAAAGAGGCCAAAGGCTCGTCCGCTCAGTTCCACCTCAATGTCAGGGCCGAGCCCGATCCCAGATTCGTCTTCCAGTTCGACGGCGAGCCTGAGTGTAGCCCTCAGGTGTTTCAGATTCAAGGCAATATCAGACAACCCGTCTTCACCTGCAAGTTCAGCTTCAGAAACACCGGTGACCGTAATCAAAGATCCAGGTCAGTTCCCATTACTTTCGTATTGTCATTTCCTTTTTTTTATTCGTTTAAGATTCACACAAAAAAAATGCACATTCCTAGGCCCGTGAATTTGAATTGAATAGTTGTCCAATTGACAAAGCTATCTCGAACCGTACGGAAAAGCTCTTATTTTCCCTCTTTTCCGTTAACTTTTTTTTGTTTGTTTGTTTTGTTTTAAATCCCAAGCTTGTTCACTTTACTCTTTTAGTTTAAACAAAGATAAAGATGAAGATTATGTTCGAGGAATTACTTGGATTTTATTTTTTCCTACTGTAAATGACTAATTAATTGCTAATTTTTGTTCTGTTAATTTCACAGATCGCTACAGTCTGAGCCAAGCAGCTCGAGAAGCTGGCTCGGCTCGTTCGGGAGCGAGCGCGAGCGGCCAATCAAAGAGCGCAAAGGCTGGTCGATTACCGTCCACGACCTCTCCGGTTCGCCCGTCGCCGCCGCCTCGATGGTGACCCCGTTCGTGGCCTCACCCGGTTCGGACCGGGTCAGCCGGTCCAACCCGGGGTCGTGGCTGATACTCCGGCCGGCCGAGGGGACCTGGAAGCCGTGGGGTCGGCTCGAGGCTTGGCGCGAGCGCGGCGGCTCCGACGGGCTTGGCTACCGGTTCGAGCTCGTCCCCGACGCCGGCGGCGGAGTCAGCGCCGCCGGGATCGTGCTGTCGGAGTCGACGCTGAGCTCGCACAAGGGCGGGAAGTTCGTGATCGACCTCAGCTCGAGCCGAGCCGGGGGGTCCGGGTCGCCGGCGTGCAGTCCGAGGAGCAGCGGGGACTTTGGGTACGGGCTGTGGCCGTACAGCGCGTACAGAGGGTTCGTGATGTCGGCGAGGGTGGAGGGGGAGGGGAGGTGCAGCAAACCGGCGGTGGAGGTGAGCGTGCAGCACGTGGGCTGCACGGAGGACGCGGCGGCGTTCGTGGCGTTGTCGGCGGCCATTGACCTGAGCATGGACGCTTGCAGGCTCTTCTCTCACCGCCTCAGGAAGGAGCTTTGCCACCAACAGGATTTGCTGGGCTGAATTTGCCCTTGTTTTTTGGTTTTAATTTTATCATATTTTTGGTGAAATTGATTTCTTGAAATGTTTTTTTTTTTTGGAGGGGTCAGGTCGATGGATTTTTGACTCCATCGTTGTGAGAGTTGTTTCCTTTTTTTTTTTTTTTTAAACTAACAACAAAAAAAACACTCATCTTGAGTCTGTGTACAGTGAGCGAGAGACTTGTTAGTTGGACAGGGCACGCTTTGTTTTTACTTGTGTGGCTTGTTTTAGTGTTTTTTATTTTTTATTTTTCACCCTCCTTTTGGAATTTTATTGTATGGACACAATTGCCTTTGGGATCACATAGGTAGTCACGGACTCTAAAATCTCTGCTTTCAATCTTGTGTCCATTTGATTTGTTAATATATTTGAGAACTGATGTGCTGTATATTCCCATGACTTAGTTAATTAATTGTGTGCCCTTGTCTCGTTTTTTATTATTGTATGCATAAATATATTTGTGTGTATTGGAAAATTTGAAGTCTGGTGGGGGCAGTGGAAGGAAGGGGAAAGCAGCGTGCACGGCATGCCCTATTTGCCTAGTTGCACAAATATCTGTTAAATGTTTTTTGTTTCGTTTTCAAATAGTTTCAACTTTGAACAGGTAGTAAAGCTATTATTCAATATGGTTTTAGTGGATGATAGCTGTATTCTTTGCTTTCTTTAAGTAATGAATAATTGCTATTATTAGCACCTACCTAGATAGGGTACATTATAATCCTCCTTGGGACTAAATTTGGGAGAGCTTAGTTGGAATTGTTTAATGTGGACATCAAAAGCTTTGTTTAGTTTTTGGAGCTTAATTAATAACTTAAGATAAATTGTTGCTTAATTAAGGGTAGTTTAGTTTTTTTTCCCCCTTAAATAGAAGGTGTTATTTGGTTGGTTATTAAAGAGATTAGAGAAATACTTTGATTATCATTGTGAATAATCATAGTGAATTATTCTAACAGTTGAAAGAGAATATAATCTCAAACTAACAGTTGAAAGAGAATATAATCTCACGTTAAGGTGAATTTTTATAAGTATTACGTATTCGTTTTCAATCATGACATCTGATTATCAATCAACTAGATTTTATATATAAAATTTTATGCGTTTATACTAAAGGTCTGTGTTGGAATAACATGTTCACTTCTCAGAGCAAAACCTCAAAAATATTATAAAGAACACGATTGTGGGTTTTTGGGTGGGGGTTAGGAATAGAGTCATAGATGATGGGTTTGGTTGCTAGGTGCTTGTGAAAATTGGATCCATTTGATTCTCTGGTTGTGCCAATTTGGTTTTTTCTGAGGGCTAATAAGGGACTAATGTCCATTTCCTTCTTCGATATTCTCTACGATGCCGCAAGGAAAACGATAAATGCTTTTGGAAGCACATGATTAACCTTTAGCAAACCATTTTCCTTTCAAACCGAAATTCGAACTTAAAAATCCCAACAAAAATAGAAATATTAATTTATCACTACACCATGCTTGCATGATTTCTTTTTTTACTTGATTAAAAACATTACATGGTTTTTTTTTTTTTTCCCCTTAACTGGGTACATATATCTTTTACGAAATAAGTGTGAAATTATCATTAAATTATATATTTCATGATATTAATAATGCTTCTAAGTTTTAAATTTGTAATTTGCCTTACTTCCTTGCAAAGAGGAAAAAAAAAAAAAAAAAAAGGGCAGAAGTAGTAGTGGCGAGTGGTTATGGTTTTTTACTCCAAGTGCAACAGAATTACAGTAGAAAGAAAAGGAAAGGAGAGAGAGAAAGAGGGAGAGAGTGATGTTTTTAGAGAGAGAGAGAGAGAGAGAGAGAGTTTTTGCCGTTGGGAGAAGAGAGAAGGGGTGTGGGGACTGACTTGGGGAATTAGCTATAAGACAAAGCAAGAGTGAACTGTCATTAAACCGCTTTTTGTTGGAAAGGGAATCTCCCTACAGCCAGAGCCGAGCCACAAATATATTTTTAACAGGGATATAAATCAAATTTTTTTTTAAGATATAATTAATTTTAATGAGGTCTATCTGATAATTATAATAGGTTTATTTAAGAGTTTTTAATATTAATGAGATAAAGTAATAAAAATATAAATTTTTTTCATAGAATTAATATTAATAATGATTGTGTGATAATTTTTTATTTTTAATAGAGAAAAAATAAAGATTATATGTAAATTTTTTATTTTAAGTGGGAATTAATTATACAAATTATAAAATTTTAGAGGTAAAAAGTAAAAGAACATAAAATTTGAGTACGGCACCACTCTCCCTCCGCCTCTGGCTGCAGCCCCTATTACCAAGTCCTCTCTCTGTCCATCTTTCTCTCTCTCTCTCTCTCTATAGATGTGGGTGTGGCGTTGTGGAATGTTATTAATGTGTGCAGGTTCAATTTTATTCTGGTCTTTTTTGAGGGGGCCAAAGCGTGACCAGACCGTAGTACCACGCAGTACACACACCCCTCTATTAGCTCACCTTCTACCCCACATTGGCAGATTTAGGATCTACCTATACGGCTATGCTCTCGGTCCCCCCCCCCCCCCCCCAAAAAAAAAAAAAAAAAAAAACGAATATGAAATAGCGGCCAGGATTTATTCGTGCCACAAGGGTTTTTTACAACTTTAGAATCATCTCATCTTGTTCTTTTTTTCACTTTTCAAGTGAAAATGTACCTCACCGTTCCCAAAGGAGTGTATCCAAAACTTTAGAGATATCGGGATTCAGATCTTTTATCTAATTTGTAAAACATCTAAAATATTTTATAATTGATATGTCTATATTTTAATAATTGAGTTTGTTTTTTAATATGATATAATTGGTTATGCATAATATATGACATTAAATTTAGACATGCAATCTCAATTTGAGATTTCTATTATATGATCTAAAAAAACATGCTAAGAACGTTTTGTTTTTCAGTTAGTTACTAGATATGCATCAAAAAGTGTGTTTTATATTTTTTTTTTAAATCGTAAATTTTATATCCTACATTCTTTTTTATTATTTTTAAGTGATTATGATAATATCTAATAACAAAAAACATACTACTTATATATTTAAAGAAAACATATATTACCAATATAAATTCCTACCACCAAAAAAAAAACCCCCCGTAAAAAATAAACAGGTTTATATATATATATATATATATATATTTTTTTTTTACAGCAGTGCCTTTTTGTTTTGGTATATTTAGATAAATCGTTATTGTTTATGAAAATAATACTTGATTAGTTATTTTTTATAGACATCATCTTTTATGGTTATAGGCATAACGTAATCAACCAAATGATGTTTATTAAATTTAACTGTTGAGAAATTTTTTTTTTTTTTTTTTTTTTTGGAGTGATGGGTTTTAGTGGCTTACCAATAAATTTTCAGAGAGGACTAAAATTTCTTTCAATCAAAAAAATAAATAAATAAAATAGAGTGGTAAAGGGCAATAAATGGTATGGTAACGTAGCTTGCTGTCTTTGACCTCTCATTGGGCTAGTATCCAGAAAATTCGTTTGTCGCACTGAGAAGATGACATTTTCACATGTTATTAATCAAGTATAAAACATAAGCAAATCAAATAAACTATCTCATTCTTTGCATGGATATGGGGGTTACTTATTTAAATATGATACTTGTGGTGAACAATGCTTGCTAAGAAAAGAATACATAATTAAATATATGAATACTATATAATATATACACAATATATATAGAGAGCAATAATAGGATGCATCTTGTACCAGTACCACACCATTGTTTGGTCCCAATAGCCAATTTGGCCGTGACCAAGTTGGTGACCTTATTATTATTATTATTATTATTATTGATGTCACATAGCGACATTTGCAAGAATACAACTGGACCGTATTCGTTTACTTCTGTTTTTAAATATTGTCCACTTAAAAAAAAAAAAAAAAGGAAGAATAAAATAAAATAAAGAAAACAGAAAAGGGAGATTCTTGCACAACTGGCTGGCTGTTTATAACTTGGAATAGAAAATTTTGAACAAAAAGTGTCCAAAAAGTGATCTTGAAGCCAATGTTAGTCAGTTCCTGCATTGCAAATACCATTGGCTGGTGACCTTATTTTGATAATGTGATAAAGTTGGAATCACTGGTCTTATTACTAGAAAATATATATATATATATATCTGTTAATGAATAGATCTACTTTCATCAAAACAGCAAATTTTTTTTTTGTTTTTTTGTTTTTGTTTTTTGTTTTCCAAATTAATTACTGAAGTAAACTTTGTAGGCTTATTTGTTTAAAAATAAATTAGAATGCAATACGACAACGACTATACGAGAAATTAACATCGCCGTGAGCTTGTTAAAGTGACAACGGCATGCGTGAAAATTTATCGAATTCCATTGTCTGTAAAAGAGAGATAAATATTTACTTGATTTTATAATATTATGATAATTTTAAGATAAGGTATGAAAAAAAATACTTTATTTATTGGGTTTATTTTAAACCGATGATGGAATAAAAAAGAATCTTTTAGTAGGATATGAAAATACGACCAATAATAATTTATGTAACACCTTGTTTAAGAATAAAAGATGTTTCGTGTGTGTGTGTGTGTTTTTTTTTTTCAAAATTTATTCAATCGACGTGGAAAAAAAATAGTAAATAGTAAATAAAAAAAATAAATAATATAACTAATAGTAAAATATTTGGATGAAAATAATCAAAAGTAGAAAAAGTTAGAGGAAAATCAGGGATATGGACATAAGGTGCTAGGAATTGAGCAACAAGCAAAGAACAAGTGAAATGAATCAGATGGAGCAGATTTTGTTGAAGTAGCCAAGAAAGATTTATGATGTTTGATATCTGTGTGTGTAAAAGATAGCAAAAGGAACAAGAGACTTTATTAGATACAAGGATGTGCGGATCTATTTCCTGAGATTTTAAAAATAATAAAAATTAATAATAATAATAATAATAATAATAATAATAATAATAATCTTTTGTTTGCAAATGTCTATCTGAAGTGAGAGAGAGATTTGTGTTGGGAGTAAAGGAAGCAAGGCCAAGCACAAAAAGAGGAGAAATCCAATGCATTACTTTGTGTTTATTTTAATTTAATTTAATTTATGTGTTTGATAATCGGATTACTTGAATGGTTGTAAAGTGAATTAGCTGCCCAGTTCTCCGCTACAAATCCCCACTCCAATGCACAAGCTACAAAACGGTGCTTGTAATTTTGGTGAGGGATTTTTTTAGCCGGGAAAAATCTTTTTTAATCTATGTTTAAAAGGTCTGTTCGGCAGGATTTTTGTTTGTAAGTGAAAACCGTAACTTTTGATTTTAAGCTATCATTCATACAAGCACTTCTCAAAGTTGTTTTTAAACTTAAAAAGGCGAAAAAATCGACTAGTCAAAGTTTTGCCAAATAGACCTAAAACTACTTAAAAATACCTAGCTCAAAAGCATGCTTAGTAAACTGTCATACTCAATGTAACGATAATAAATAAATCTACTGTCTACATCTATCTTAATGTTGAGATTTAGCGTTTGAATTACCTACTCGCAAGTTTAAAAAAAAAAAAAGCTTTCACAATCACTATCCATTATCTTGGAGCTATGTAAAAAGCCTTGGTCATTGGCTTTTTAGCCTTCATTTGAGGGTTTTCAGCCCCTTTTTTGTGCCATTAATTCTGGGATTTTCCTGTCCAACTCTCACATACTGTTGTATGCAAAGACTGAATCAAACTTTTCTTTTTTTGGTGATCGCGCGCGCGCGCTAGAAAAAGACTGAATCAGTTTAGAACAACAATAGAAACTTTTTTTTTTTTTTCCCTTTCTTTTTTAAATAAACAAATTCAATCTGTCGTTCCTTAAAAACCAAGAATTAGAATTGTGGGCTGGCTTTGCAAATAGTACTACTGAGGTCAGGCAGGCCTAAGGCCCCTGATGCTGCACCAAGCCCAACCTACTTCTAAACTTTGGGCCGTTAGCCATGATCAGGGCCCAAGTTTTCTGAGCATGCTTTCCTTTTAAGCTTATTTCACTCAATAAAGTTGAGAAAAGGTGAAGAAAAGAAAGAGGAAAGCAATGCTAAAATCATTGCATTAATATGATATAAAATTTGTGTCATATTAATAAAACAAAATTTTATGTCATTATGGTCAGAAAAAAAAAAACAAACAAAAATTTATGTTATATTAATCAATAGATAAAAGAAAAGAGACTATATGAGTAATTTTCTCGAAAAGAAATAAATGTTAGGAAATTTTGAATAAAATGACTTCACTAGAAGTGGCAAGACCAAACACAGCCTAACCAAAGTAGATAAAGGACAAGATTTCAGGCTAAGGGTAGTGGAAAATCCACACCCTTACCTTAAATGTCAAGATGTAGACTTCAAATCCGCCGTCGGAAGAAAAAAGAAACAAGAAAAAAAAAAACGAAAGTAAAGTAGCTAAAGGGCTTGTTTGATTGTGGGATTAAGCTTTAACCTGTCTTTAAGGCTTTAATTTTAACTTTAACTGTAGACAGAGAACAGAATCCAACTTGCTCATCTTCTGCAACACTACAATGGTTGCAACACTAGGCGAATAATAATATCTTAAAATCCTATTTGATATATATTTGGATCACCGTAGCTTCCATGAGTAAGTGAAAAACAAAGCAAATACATATATTATTCACAGTTGCTGATCTACCTTCTTTACCGTGTTATCATTGAGATGAGACCAAACAAATACAAAACAAGAAACCATCAGACACCTGCATCAATGTTGTTTGCTCCCAATCTATCTTCTTGATAGAACGTGAAATCCGAAGAATCTGCGGACTTTTCTTCTTCTCCAACTTGTTCTTCCGCGGCATCTAAATTGTCATCCGCTGTCAATATCTTTGAGCTTTTCTCTCCACTATGCAACCCACCGTTGGTTTTAGATTCTCCACTGGAAACTGCATTCTCATTAGTGCTTTTCTCGGTTCCATCAGTTGCATCAAATTGCAAAGTTCCTTGTGACGAAATGGACCGAGAACCATTTAGCACTTCCATTCCTTTTTGGGCTGCATCGAGATTATCAACCATGGAAAGAGTCAAATCAGAATTCGGATCATGAATCAACTCTCTCAATTTGCTGGTTCCATTGAGAGTAGGGCCTTTGACAAGCAACATTGCCGAATCATTTTTCATTTTTGACTGCTCATTTGCCTCAGCGAACGAAGTCGAATAAAAGGCATTGTCTGAACTGGAAGAATCAATCTTATTACCAACTTGAACTCTACTAGCATTTTCAGAACCAGAACTTCTAGCTCTCAAATTGAGATGCCCTTTGGTCTCTGAATCTTCCATACCAACGCTGAAATCTTCAGTATAATATGTTTTGGTTTCTTTCCTAACTTCAACCGTATTTTTGCTCTCCACTTCTTTTTCCTGAATTTTCCTCAAGCTCCCACTAATGGTTTGAATATTCTGCGTCACAGAGCCAGAAGCATCGTTGTCTTTGTAACGTTCCTCAATAGCCTCTTGGATTTCAACCTTACCTTCTTCCTCATCCTGGATTTGATCCTCCAATACATCATCGAAATCGAATCCCTTGTCTTCGTCACCCTCTTGTTCTTCACTTCCCTCCTCCTTCTCCCTATCTTCTTCATCAATCAAATCTTCCACTCCCTCGGATTCCTCCTCTTCAGCCATCTCTTGATCATGCCCATCTATCTCATCATCTCCGCCGCCCTGCCCATCTACCTGATAGCTCTCTTCAGACCTACTTCCTTCCATCTCTTCTTCCAAACCTTCTTCCTTCCCCTGCTGCTTCTCAATATCAAACAAACTACCCTTGACAAGGGGATGGAGGTCCCTCCTCCCAAGCTTTATGATCTCGTCCCGGCTGTTCTGCATCTTTTGTGATATCTCCAAGGGGCTATCTTCTTCATACGCAGCCTTCTTATCGCGCGAGTGGTTTACTTGGTAGAGCAACCAGATGCAAACAGCCAGCAACACACATAAATGGAGAACATGCTTCACTTTAAACCCTTTTGGCCTCTGGCTTCTGCTAGGGGATTGCTTTAACATGGTTAAATTTCCCAAAATTATTCAACTCCACCAAATATTGATAATCCAAACTATTCTGCATTCATTAAAAGTAAGAAATCATAAGAGAAATACAACAAAACAATCTAATTACCAAAAGCTTTAGCTACTCATTAAGTGAAAAAACAAAAAAACAAAACTTCAAGGTTCCAATTGAACCACAACAAATTTTCTACGAGTCCCCTTTTGGGACATTTCATTTGAAACACTGGAGCCTAGTTTTGAAGGTACTGAGTTAAAGAACATAATATAAATATATATACCTTCCAAGACTTACACGAGCCATTACAAAACGGTAACAAAGGTTTCAACTTTAGAACAACAGAGAAGGCACAAAACCCACATCAAAATTCATGTTTCCAGATTGTAACAACCAAAAAAGTTCCGAGTAAGGGAAACAATAAAAACAACCAAAAAAGTTCCGAGTAAGGGAAACAATAAAACAACCAAAAAAGAAGAAGAGAAAAAAAAAAAAAAAAAAAGCAAAGGAAACAAGAGGGTAATACAAGTTTCCGCAAATGGTACTACAAAAAGTAAAATTAAAATCACAAGCAAAAGAAATAAAGAGTAACAATAATAAGTGGAAGAGAATAAAAAGCGTACCGAAGAGGGAAAAAAGAGAATTCCAAGACCAAGTACCAAGCAGATTGGTTTAGAATTTATGAGCCGTGCAGTTAGCAGTTTTAAACAAAAAAAACAAAATAAGTGGGTGGAAAGGAAAGGGGAGGAGAGAGTAGTTGAGAGGTGTGGGAAACGCTCTGTGTTTTGTGTCGGTGCCCGCAGCCCTCAGCCCTCAGCCCTCAGCCCTCAGCCTGTGTGTGTTTTGGAATGGGTAAAAAAAAAAAAATAAAAAAAAAAATAAAATGAAAGAAGCACAAAAAAGAAGAGAAAGGAGAGGAGATAATCACAAATTCACACGGAAAGAGTGCACTTACTACTACTCCTCACAGTGTCTGTGTGTTTTTGTGCGTTTGTGTGAGAGAGAGAGAGAGAGTTGGGTCATTCGTTAAATATCGTTCTAAACTTGTTTATGTATTTGGTTACCCATTGGGATGGTGTGGTTTCAGTAGTCACTCACTTTCCTTTCGTCGAGTCCGGTAGAGTAGGAGTAGTACTCTCTGAGTGTGTCAGTGCAAAGCAGGGTCTTTTTGTTTTGCTCTTTGTTTTCATCCAAAACCAGCCCCTCCCAAATTGGTCCCCAATCCTCTCTCTGCCTAACCTCAACCTCGTTCCATGGCCTACGACACGTTGTCGTTTTTCTTTATTTGTTTCAATTATTTTTTTTATTATTATTATTTTTAATTTTTCTCGAGATCAAGTCTCAACCGTTCCCGAGCCTTCTTCTTCTAAGCCTTTACGAGGTTGTTCTACTTTTGAAATTGAATTTTAATAACTCTCTTATTTGTCTCTTAAATTTTAAACTAGTCTCATTTTATATATTTTTTAAAATAGAATTTTCTACAAAAAATATGTAGAAAAAAAGACGAGTTAATCTCATTTTAGATCCTTTTTGTACAATTTTTGTAAAATATAATTAAGATGAAAAAGATCACGTGATCAGATTTAACATTTTCTCTTATTGTCTTTTTACTAGAAATTAACTAAGAGGGTTAAGTTTGATTAATTTAAAATTTGAAAGACAAAATGATAGTTTTTAAAATTTGATTTAAAAATTAAAGGGTAAATAGCTCATATAGTCCCTAAACTTTTAACTTTGTGTAACTTTGGTCCTTGAACTTTTTTTCGTAGCTGGAATACTCCTAAACTTTTTAAATGTTGCTATAATAGTCATTTTCATCAATTTTTAAACGGAATCTGTTAGTAATTTGATCAAAATTTGTGCTAACTACGGATTCCATCTAAAAATTAATGAAAAGGACTCATGTGTCAACATTTTTAATGGTTTATGATCATTCCTGTTACGAAAAAAAGTTCAGGGAATGCCCTAAATTATTAAAATGCCGTTACAATAATCATTTATGTTAATTTTTAAATGGAATATGTTGATAATAATTAAAATATTTCATAAATGATATTGATTTTGTTTTTTGTTTTTTTTTTTTAAGTGATTTTCTTTTTATTTATGTCATTGGCATTTTAGCATTTGTTCTAATTACAATGAGTAATAAGTTCGAAAAAAAAAAACACTGAGGATTATAATATATATTACAATAACGATTGGTTTGTATTGTACTGTAAGTATTAGAAGAGTCAGACGTGATAGTAACATAAAACAAAATTATTAAAATTAGCATTAATATTTACTCTTTAAGTATTCCCTCAAGCTAAATGAATATGATGGAACCTGACATTGAACTAACACTCATTACTAGTGTATTTTGTATCCTATTATAAGTTTGTTTTATTATCACTTATGTTTTGTTAATGAATGATCGTCTTTCTAATTTTATCTTCTCTCTTTTTTGCAAAGTGGTGAATGGTGGGTCTAACCACTCAAAAAATAATGGCTGGTCTAAGGTTTTAGGTACTAGGTTCATAAATAAGGCCTATGGCATACTCGCTTAGTTGGTTATTGGTTTTAAACCCTCTAATAGCAAATAATTACAATTTATCTCAAAATAAGATAATTTATATTGTTTTGTGATTGGATTAACTTTTCAACAGTTTAATAATTTATGACGGGAGTCAATTCTACATGTCATGCCATAGATTTTTAATATAAAAACTCACACATCATATCTATAAAATATTAACTCAACAGTTAAAGCAACACTACTTACCGATAGATAAAAGTATAATTTATACCATAAATTTTATCCTTCATTTATTTCAATTTGGACAAGCAATTTACATCTATACATTAAATGGTAATGCAAATGGAGAACTTTAGAATTGAATTAAAAATTTACTAAACAATAACGTTTGTTGATAATACATGAATAATAGATATACTAATAAATATCACCTTTAATAATTGGACTCGATCATTATTAAAGAAATTGCACCAATACAGCTGCTTGATTGTTCCTATTCTATACTTTATTTTCAACTTTCATCTTAAATTGTTTGTCCTTTTTTGGGGCCAAGAAAGAAAATCAATAGTAGTGTTGGATTTCACCCAAAGAATGAATGAATTAGTGTACCAATCTCCTGCAGGTGAGCTCATAAAGCACTTGGATGAAGCCTTTAGGTTCCTCCTTTGGCAGCTTCAAGAGACTTGCAACTCTAGAAAATGCTGCATGCTGTCTGGAATACAAATGATCTTCTTCAAAGCCTTCACATTTTATCTCTGGTTTTAAAATCTTGGGCCTTGTCAAGGCCCATTGCATGGCCCATATGGCCAATGGACGCATGTAGCAGAGAGATCTGTATTTGTCATCAACATTCCAGCCTTCCGGTGTCTGAAATGAATATCTGCACCCCCAAAACCCAATAATTAGATCTATATTACACGAGTGCAATCAAATTTATAAATAAACACACATACAAAAAAAAAAAAAAAAAAAAAAAAAACTACTATCAAAATTATAAATAAACACATAAAAATAACTACTATCAATGGTGAAGTCATGATGGTTAGTGCTTTTAAATTTTTATTTTTGTCTCTACTGACAACCCGAACACAATGACGCAATTATCAGGAGTGTGCTTTGTCATTGAGCTAATTTAGTTGCGCTCTCATTTTATAAGGAAAATCATATCCTGTATTCCCTATTCAGTAAATGAAATATATTTACTATGACAATTCAATAAAAATATCTTAAATTTTCTTCATAGTACACAACTGAAAAAAATAAAATAAAAATTCTAACTCCTCCACCAACTAATATTAAGTCCCAGTTGGATCATAGGTTCAAACCCGCAATTTAAACAATAAATTCAAATTTGTGAAAAAAAATTAGAATGTAGAAAAAAATAGAAAAAAGTTTTTAAAGTGAGTGAAAAATAGGATGCTAAACGTGCTATTAGATTTTGAGCACTGTACTTTTCAGCAAAGCAAGTACTACCCATTTTAAACTCACTTTACAAACTTTTTTCTACAATGTTTTCTCTCACAAAAATTTGAATTGATTGTTGAATTGTGGGTTTCAACTTATGATCAAAAAAGACCCAAGTGTGGCCTACGACTCAGATATACTAGTATTATAATTAACTCAAATAATAATAATAATAATAGTATATAAATAAGAAAAGGAAAACCAAACTGACCCGAGGCCTTGATGGGACCAGGCTGTTTCATGAACACCAGCAGCCGAATGAAAAGCCATGTCAACCATGCCCTCTTGAATCATGGTGGCAGCAAGTGAATATGTGACTCCAGCCCATATCTCCTTTGACTGCATTGCTGAGTGATCAACTCTTCCATCAGGAAGCATTCCATTCACTGCTCCTCGTGAACCATCCTTCACTTTTAGCACATTGTAATTGTATATCTTCTCTAGTGCACTCCTCTCTTTCTCTTCATCAACAATCGGAGAAAGACCGCATACTTTCGCATACCTACAAAGCACTTGACCAAATATGAGAAAAGGGTCTCAAAATTTGTCCTTAATTATGTTCACTTTTCTTTCGAGGGTGTAAAAATATGGTATATAGCACTGTTGCCACACACACCCCCCCCCCCCCCCCCCCCAAAATTATTGCCCTTTGTCAATTGCCCCCCCCTAAACTTTTGATTTTGATAATTTATCCCCTGAACTTTCTAAATTATTGCAATATGTCCTATTTTGTTAACTTTACATTAAATTGATTATTTCAACTTGGAAGATTTGTATTAGATTTGAAATTTTTTTAATCAGAAATAAGGTTTTTTGTCTTCACACGAGGTGTACGAGGGCTTTTCATAACCAATTTAATGGAAAGTTAAGCCCAAAGGGGTACATTGCAACAATTTAGAAAGTTCAGGGTAAATTGTCAAAATTAGAAGTTTGAGGGGCAAGTTGTCAAAAGGAGACGGGCAATAGTGCGAAATACCCAAATAAAAATATTGTGTGTTATACTTCTATGCATACTCACCATTGTCCAGCTAATTGATCAGCCTGAATAGATGCACTTGAGCAGCCACCACTATTGTCATAGTTGAAGTAGGAACCGTTCCATAAAGTGTCATATACTGCTCTAGCCTTTTGATATCTGATCCAAAAGTAATTTGCAGAGGAAGTATCACCAACTTCCTGTGCCATGGCTGAAGCAGCCTGGAGAGCTGCCACCCAAAGGCCACCGCAGTAAGCACTCACACCTCTGACAGACCATGCATCATAAGTCTGGTCGGGAAACCCGTCATTCTCAATCATTCCATCTCCATCCTTGTCAAATTGGTCCATGAAAGCCATTGCAATGTAAACCGAGGGCCAAACCGCCTTCGCGAAACTCTTGTCACCAGTAACAACCATGTCCCTGTAAACTTGGAGAACAAACTTGGAATTCAAGTCTTTCCATCTGTCTGTGTCGAAGAGATTGTAAGCATTCATTTCAAACCAAGGATCATTTAGTCCTATGTCATGGGGAACGGCGCCAAGGACCTTTCGCGGGACCCATTTGCCATCGCTCATGATCTGCATCTTGCCAGGATCATGCATCAACACTGCTGCTGCAAAGTCTCTTTGGATGCTGAGCTCCAGTTTCGGGAACAGCATGAGTAATGCAAAGGATGAGTAGAAATGGACATCATAAGTGTTCCACATGGCGTATTCCAGTCCTTCAAGATAAAGAAATTGTCCAATGTTCTCTTCTCCATCTTGGAGCAGAATCGTTCCCAGAGCGGAATTTGCCATTGCTGGGGCATGTACTTGCTCAAATACGGACGTCATCCTTTCAAGCATTTCAATAGCCGTATCATTCTGATGGGGAAAAGCAGTGCCATTCTTGTAACTTTTTTTGTACCTTTCAAGAGAGAATTTTGTTTTTCCAACTGTTGACAGACTTTGCAATGGAGGTGATCCATCTGCATAAGAGAAAAGTTGACCTTTAGTAAATAGATATCCGTTCATTCTAGAACAGAATTTAAAACTACTTGAGAAATACCTGTCCAGATTGTCCCTCCCGCATTTAGATAATAGAGCTCATTAAAAAGAGTGATTCGATACCTGAGAAAAAACTTCCATGGTTTAAAAATTTTCAAGAAGCAAATCCCCTTCCTTTTCCGTAAAATTCATATAATCTTACCATTCAGGAAGTGTTTTGTCTTCAAGAATTGGTTTTTGCCATGCTTCTATCTGGGATTCCCACTTGGCATTTTCTGTTTTAAAAGCAAAAGATGATAAAATTTTCTTGTTATCACAATACAGCTCACTAGTGTTTTTAACAAATATCATTCTCAAGGCCTAAAAAACTATATCTCTTCTCAAGTTAAAAAATTTCTTGTATTCAACTTATCGAAAAACCAAAAGAGCTTTCTGCCAATTTTAACGAAATTCGGCCTATTTTTTGAGTCTTCCCTGTTGAGGGTATAGAGCCTAATTTATTGTCCTGATGCACAATTAGCACGGAGATTAACATTAGGGATTTAACACTTGTATTTTTGGTTGACCTAATTATCCTTACACTGGGGCCCCCAGTTAGGCGTCAGGTGTGTAATTTCTCTTGTAATCTTGATAATGGCTGAAAGTGAATTTGGCTCTCATATTAAGCCTGAACAACTATGAATCTTGTGTGTGCTTTCTTGTCTTTTTTTTTTTTTTTTTTAGTATTATTATTGCTCTCGGTACTAAAGGAATAGGGCATCTACTTCTTAACGTACACTTGTTAAAAAGTTCACATATAATAATCTGAAAGCAATGTAACAAAGGATTACCAAGGATGGCATCACGCACAATAGTGGCTGCTGCATCTCCATGCGAACCATAAAATTTTGTGTAACGCCTGAATATTAAGTTTCGTGTTAGTAAAGCTTTGATAAGCTCAAGCAATCAGATTCTTCATTTAAAAAGAAGTGTTAAGAGAAACTGGGTTTTCAACCTATGGTAAGTTTTCCCACTGAATCTCAATTCTGGGCAGTCCCATGCAAGTGAGAACGTGATAGTACGTACAGAACCAGTGGGGATGCTCACAGTGGCTGCTATGGCTGCTCCAATTGACGACCCTGGTTTCGAAGGCTTCGAAGTCTCATCACAGGAAAGATGGTCGAATGATCCACACTAAAAGAAAAGACGATGCATGTTAATCAAGATATTTAAGTCGATCATCTCTGAATGGGGTTAGTCCACAGATTTTTGTGTTCCTTGAAACCTATAGGTTTCCACTTTCAACAAAAAGCTTTGAGGCAAAAACCATTATAACATTATGTCAAAATGGGTGTGAGGAAGCCATATGATAATCATGTTGAAATTCAGTATATGAGAGAGTTCAGCTAACTTTTTTGATTTTATGCCACATATCTTCTGCTGTGATGCCCTGGAAATCACCGGATATTAAGAAGCAAGGACACTTGGAGACATGGACATCAGCAGTTTCCTCTGCTGCAATGGCATAGGTGACTGGAGGATGTCCATTTGCGGTTCTGAAAGATCATAAATTGCCTTTTAATTTAAGAGATTTTCCTGTCTACCAAATTGCAGGAGATAAAAAATAAGAATTTTAAGTGATGAATAGTAGTGACAGAACTCTTTCTTGTATAAAGAAAAAGCTTACTTATGGTGTAAAAGTACTCCATGCACTCCATCTTCTGTCCTGGTAAGAATCGAGCAGTGATGAAAATTTTATTTTACGACCTCATTTTGTAAAATCTTGATTCTGATTTCTACTTAAACAAAGCTACTAAATTATATACGTCAATTATACAAAGTCCAGTAATGAGGCCTTACTTCATTGTTGAGTTGAAGTGGCCACCAGAAACTCCCGATGTCCCACCAACAGAATTCTGAACAATCAGAAACATGATTAGTTCAAGTATAAAACAGCAGTTTTTACAAAATACAGACATTTTTAAATAGGGACTACTCAATGCTTAACAGCATAAAATTCATGATAGTACATAATTCCTAGTTTGGTTGGGAAGTACAAACAAGTTGAACAACAGTTCTCGGGAGAGAATTTCATGTGAAAATCAGCTCTATACATTAAACATCAAAGTCAAAGGTTCAAAGGAATGTGCACCACGAAAAGTTTTTATTTACTTACAGCCCAAGTGAACAGCAAGGTGACATCTGCAGACGTTCTTCCTTTATTGGTTATCTGAAAGCAGACAAAGAACAACCGCTAAGGACCAAGGAAAACATGAAGGTGAAGCTTCCACAGTTTGTCTAATCCTACCGTGAAGGTAAACACTGATGCAGGGAGACTGCTTTCCTTGTAGTTGTGGGGAATAAACGGTGAAATTTGACGTGAAACGATGACAAGTTCTGGGTCAGGTTCACCTGCATTGAGATTGAGAATCTCTCTAAGGATAGAAGCTGCCACCAAATACAAGTTCTGCTAACTTTGTGAATTTAGGCTAATACCATCATAGATTGTCCAGGCCCTTGGAAACAGCCCGTGGTATGTACAGTTTTCAGCATTCAAATTCCAGTCCCAAGATCCAATGCCAGAAGCTCTAGCTTCTCTGGATTTAGTTTGAAAAAGCATATTGAGTTTTTGTCAATACTTCAAAGGTTTGATTTATGTAATTATTATACAGAATCCAAAATAATTAATAGATCAACACTATGACTCACTTGGCTAGCTTTGGGCTCTTGGCACATAACACGGTTGAATGTTTCTCACTGTTTGGCCGTGAAACGAAAACCTGTGAACCAATGGAAATCAAGGTTAAGAGAAAATAACAAAGATATATATATTATGTCAATTTGGTTTTGTAACTTCATACTTTTCGGTCATATATATAGGGAATCATAAGGTACTTATTCAAGCAAACAAGCTCCAGAAAAGGGGGGGAAAATGTATTTCAAGTGCTTTCATGAGGTGTTTTCTAAGCTAAGTGACAATATAAAGAACTCACAGAGAACTGATTTGCGAGAACTGGGAAATCTTCACATATTGCGGGAAATAGTTGGAAACGCTGAAACTCGCCTCCGTAACTTCTTCCAATGCTTCCTGCACTAAAGTTCATGGTTCTATGTGTAAGACTATTTCATGGTTTGAGCTATTAACTGAAGTTTTTATCTGCTATGTCTGGTACACCAGAATGTAACATACATATATATATGTATGCATAAGTATATACTATATCTGTACAGTTTAATTTTCGGCAAAAAATTAGTACCTACCCAATACCGCCTAAAGGAATGCCATGGTTTCCTGCGACATACCGCTTCTTGAACATATCAAACATTGGTCTCTACAAAATTTTAAGGACAAGGGGTTGTAGTGAAAAATAGAGCTCAATGTGCAATCTTTTAACACAATATATTTCTGCACATATATATATATATATATATTTTTTGAAGTGAGATTATTACTTTCCCTTCCGCTAATTCCTGTCTGACAAGTCGCCACAGCCGAATACCAATCGGAGCCTTTCAGAGAATCACAGAAACAAGAAAAACTAGTCATATTTGGATCATTTGAAAAAATAGAAACCGAGGAGACTAAAAAGAAGAAGAAAAACCATAAACAGAACACACACAAGATTTATGTTCTTGTATAAACACACACACACACACACACACACACATATACACGTATATATACTGTGCTGGCATTACCATCTGCACTGTCTCTCGGAAATTGACAGAGTACTCCGAAGGCACATTTCCAATACAATTCAATTTCCGTTGCCAAGTCAGGGAAGGAAGTTTACCAGCATCAACCTAATATAATTATCAATGCCAAAAAAAAATATATATCAATAAATAAATAAATAAATAAAAATTAATGCACATTTCTCATATAGAATGAATTTATAAATTAAGAATAATGCACGTACCTTGGGTTGAGAAAAATGAGAATTGGAATCGTTCTCAGCTTCTTCATTGTAACCATTTTCCATCTTGCCTAACAGAACATTGAAAAGTTACCACTACAAGCAAATTATTTGCTTTTCATCTTGGTGAATCACATGCATTGAGGATTTTACCGCAGTAATAACATTGTAGGTCATAAGAAAAAAGAAATTGAAAAAAAGAAAAAAAAGAAAAACAGATCTTTAAAGCTAAAACACAGGTTTAAAGCTAAAACACAAGTAGATCTTGCCAGCGGAAATATGAACCAATCATCAACACAAAGTCAATGCTAACTTTTTTCCGATCAAAAAAATGGGATTTGTTGCAAAAAGAATGAAAAATGATCAACAAAAAGGCCAGAAAAGTAACTGATTAACGATTAAACTCAGTAATTAGAAAATTGCAGAAACATGACTTACTGAACAATTGGCTTTTGAATGTGTGCCTGCAAAAGCCAAACAACCGTGGTAGAGAGAGAGGGAGAGAGAGGGAGGAGAGAGAGAGAGAGAGAGAGATGAGGAGTTTATAATGCCCAGTATCAGGGTGAAAAGCAGAGAATTTTAAGAAGTTGAAACGCTCTTGTCAAAATGGCAAAATATTCGACTCAACAAAAAAAAAAAGTAGAAGTATGAGTCCTCTCCTCTCAGTTAAACGAATCAAAATAGCTAAAAACTATAGCTAAAAACTACGTGACCCCCCACCCCCTCTCTCTCTCTTTTCTTTTTTCCCCCTTTAGATTCATATTAAAAAAGGGTCTCTCTTATCTTTTGAAGTTGATTCCATTTTTAGTCATCAACCTAGATAAATGATATCTTTTTTTTTTTTTTTTTTTGCTAGAATAGATTAATAATATCTAAGGATTGAAAAATCAGTATTTCTATTGATATTTCTATGGAAATTTCCGTATTTTGAAAGTATTGATATGAAAACAGGGGTGTCATATTTATTCTGTAAAATATCAGTGAAATTTATGTAAATGTTGATTTTTTTACTGAAATATCGATTTCCATAAAAAAGTATAATAGTAAATTATAAAATATCGTGGAAATTTTTGAAAATTTTTATGAAAATATCAACAAAGTTTTCGTAGAATATCAATCGTAATAATATTTTTTTTAGTTTTTAACGTAATAAATTCATATTTTTTTAATTCAAGCACAATTTTTTTTTTTATGTATGAATAGATAGTAAAGATTGAGAGACATTTGACATGTCCAAAATTATATAAAATAAATACTCAAATGTCATATTTTGACATCGATGTTGTTTATACTAATAAGATACTACAAATACTTCTCAACATTCTAAAAGCTCTTTTAATATTATGTTTGCTAATCACCTATGAAATAATGAATGTAATGCACTTATATTAGGTTGCGTTTAAGTGATTTTGCTTAATTGGTGAACGTCAACTTATCATTTACTGTATTGTGCTCCATTCTTACAATGCAAATTTATCATATATTTAGTATTTAATCGAGAGTTTCATTTGATTTATATATTCTTAGCTATTTTAGAGTTTCATAAAATTTTATTTCAAAATCTAGTATTTTAAAATGAATTTTCGTACTTTACATCAATTTTCACCGATATCGATATTTCTCTCGATATTTTCGTAAAATTTGAATATTGATAAATATCGATACTTTCATTCTTAATAATATCTTGATATTTGACTTTTAAATGTTTTAGAAAAGATATACAAATAAGGTCCATCTTTTATTAACAACGATGTTTGATATCAATTGTGTCTCCAATTTTTTTTTTTTTTTATTTTGAAATGGATTTTCCATCTATGAAATGTTCTAAATTAGTTCTTTTATACATATAATGGATAAAATCTCCCTGATTTTATTTTTTTATTTTTTTTTATTTTTTATTTTTTGTATGGAGAGAATCATGTATGGTTTAGTTGAAGCTAATTTTGCAATTTCGAATAACGGGACATGACTAGAAGGAAGTCGTACCTTTTCCGCTAAGATTTTGACCATGGATGCATGAATAAATTAACGTAAGACAATTTAATAATAAAATTTTATTAAAAATCATGAATCGAAATGAAATTTGACCTTAAAAGTCTTAAGCTAAAAATTCAATTAACCTTAATTTACGCTTCTATTTTTAAAAACTACATAAATGAAATTTGACTTACATGCCCTTTTTTTTTCTTTTTCGTTTTTTTTCTTTGTCTCATTTTGTATCCTCCCTAATATCATGTCACTTTAATAAGTAGTATGTCTTATATATATATATATATATATATATATATGACTTGTTATTTCTAATTGAAGTATCATAAAATTATCAGAATAACAATAAAGATAACATGAATAATGGGACACAAGAATCAAATATATCTAATTATCATTTGAATTTGAAAAAATTGATTTCACTTTCATCACTTGTGAGTTGTGATTTTCTTTCGTGAATGGTAAAAAAAAATTGGACAAATCTAAAAATATCCTTTAGTTTACAAAAATTATTTAAAATATGTTAAAATAAAAAAAAAAACCTTAAAAGAAAACGTAAATTTTCAAAGGAAAAAATATTTTGAATTCTATGTTTTTCAAATGTTTAAATATTTTACAAAATTTCCTCTCAAGGAAAAAAAAACATTTTCATAAATAAATTTGCTCTAATTTGGAGTGTCTTTGTCCCCCCAACCACCCCCCACACCCCCCTCCTTTTTTGTTATTTGTTGTTTGTTTTTTTGTTAACACAATGTGTTAAGATAGAATTAAAATAAATTTTTAAAAATTTAAAAGATATCTTTATAGGTTTTAAAAACATATAGATGAAGGTAAAAGATAATTAAAACTAATATGTATTAATATGTAATCCCCCAAATATGGTTATAAAACGTCATTCAATATAAGAAAAGCGTATGTGGTCACAAAAACATCTAGCTGTAATTTGTGCCTAATTTTATTATAAAATGTAAAATTTAAACTTTAAGTCTCTCATATCAAATTTATGAAAAATAAAAATTAAAAAATGGCAAAAAGGTTTTCTCTTTAAAATATTTTTTATTTTATATATTCCATTGACTGTTTTTTTTAGGTATATATTCCGTCGATTTTAAGGGACTTCAACGATTATACTTTGCAGGCTATTATCTGTGCAATATTCGAATAAAGTAATGAAAATAATTGCTCCAATTTGTAGTGTTTAACCTTTAGATATTTGGAGTCCGTTCATAACTTTTCCCCTTGGTTACGGTAGAGTCGATACGTAACATCTAATCAACAGATTTGGTAGTGGACCTTTTCAAATAATAAATAAGTTTGTTCAATATTTAAAACAAAAATTGAATTTACACTCTATTTTCAATAGGGACGCGTGTCCTTTTTAAATTTTGAAATTTTTATCCCTCGGTTTTTTTTTTTTTTTGAAAGGGCCTCAATCTTATTCTAATTGTGAAAAAGTACAATTGTATCTATTCAATAATTGAAATACATCATTTTAACCAAAAAAAAAAAAAATCTAAATATATCATTGTGTCTTTATTTTACTAGAAATATTATAATTGTGTCCCTATTCTAATTACTATAATGTTGTCTTAATTTTTTTTTTTTCATATGTCTCTTTATAGAAAAAATTTACTTTTTTTTACTAGCAAAAAGGAGGCTCAATGGTGACTTCACGTCCACATCCAATGTCATTAAGAATGAGTTGGATTCTTAATATAACAACTATCGATCCAAGATTTGAAGAGTCTATCATCATATAATCTATATTAAGGGGTAAACTATGTATTGCATGATTAAAACCCTTGAACATAAACAAATGAATGCTCAAAGTAAAACATACTCATCACCAACGGTGATAAATTTCTGACAGACTTATAATGTATTTGGATCACATACTGATTGTATATTGTATTGATAAATTTCTGACAGACTTATAATGTATTTGGATCACATACTAATTGTATATTGTATTCCAATACAATATAATATAATATGCATTTGGGTAAATTAACTCAAAATACTATTCATCAATTCCTTTTTTATCTATTCTAACTGATCACATCATATTTTCTCTCTCACAAATATTAAAATATGAATAATTTAAACACACATTTTATTTGAATGCAATGATTAAATAATATACAAATGTATATTCTAATACATCTATTGCATTATAATATAATATAAAATAACTGTGTGACGAACCATTAAAAACTCACATTCTAGAATAAAGATATTCACAAACCCGTACATATAAAAGTGTTTTCCGTAAAGAATTGTTGGCGTGTGAGACTTTGGGAGGTGGTTGAGACTTTAACGTCCCTTGGAATTTTTCTATTTAGAAAGTGTTGCTTTGCCTTATCGTCAATAGGGGTTGATCCAAGATATTTCTCATAAATATCTTTGGTCCATTTTTTCGCTCTATATTGCGTCTCAGGGTTGGTGTTGGTGGGTCTATTTTCATAAAGTTGAGACTCCCAAAAAGACATAAGCCAATCTCATGATGATCATCTTCTTGTCCTTGATTGAAACACATGCCCTTTTTCACTTTCTAGATCTTATTATGAATTTTATATATGCCATCCCATAACTTCTGCACAATCACCATAGTTTCTAGGTAAGGTTTTGGAGTACTTCCGATATTGCTAAGACAAATATTTAACCAAAATAATAATTATTATTATTATCGAACAGCTATTGATATCAACATCACTTCTTAGTGTTAAAGAAACCTTCCAACATTTAATATATATATATATACACACACACGCGGTTATTATTATATCTGACACCTCATTTTTGTTGGATACGGATAACACTTGTAACAGTTAGTGTTTTGTATTGTATCAGATAATATCTTGAGTTATATCAGTTAATCTCTTGATTTATTTCTCTTCTCTCTCTCTTTCTCTCTATCCTGTTAGACAGTCGGATACCGAATGAGAGAGTATTCTTATTTATATATATATATATATATATCAATGTTCACTAAAAGTCCCAATGATTGACTTATCCCTAAACGAGGGACACAACACTTAAACTCTACTAAATATGTTAACAATGTATTGAATTGATATGAATTAGTTTCCGTCCAAGGCTCGGTCATTAGGTGGTAATTCTTTGCATAATATAATACTAATGGAATTTGACCAGACAACATAATCTTATCTTGTTGAAACAGCCATGTCTGAAATTTCCAAACGTATTTAAAAATGTCCATAAAAAAATATTGCTACAAAACTTTAATGATCTGTATATATTAGTATATACCACAATAGGATATGGACATGACATGGCTAGAGTATACGTCCTATCAATTATATATATATATATATCTATAACTCTATAATGCATATATTATAAATATAGAAAACGACATAAATTTAGTGGAGCCGGAGCATCCAGTAGTCAGTAATCGGACAAGACTGGTTAGTTGTATTAACACTTTACAGGAATGTGCTAGCTTCAGAGCACAAAAAAATAAAAATAAAAAAATAATAATAAAGGTATGTGCTTGCTTTTATCTTTGTCACGCTTCCTTTCAATCCAAATAAAATGAAAATATATTTTTGGTGGTCCAGTTCTCCAATTTATTTTATTTTTATTTTTAAAAAGAGTTCTCCGTTATGGTTGTTTACAACTTCGCAGAAAGTTCCACAAGGTTACCAATTTTGTCAATCATTGACAACCTCTAGATGTCGTTTTAGAAAGGTTGAGAACTTTTATAAAAGGAAAAATGTCGTTAAATCCCTTTGAATGTTATTATTAGTATCAATATATTCCATAAATTATAAAATATATCTATAATACCCCTTGAACTTTAATATGTATATCAAGTTACCTACTCTGTTAGTTTTCATTAGTTTTTCCGTTATTTTTAATGTTAAAGTGCCCCTTAGAATTTGCTTTTGTGTCAAAATACCATATAATCTTTAATATTTGAATCATGTCATATTTATCTTATTTTAATTATCTAATATTGTATAATTACCTAAAAATTATTAACTTTTTATAATGGGGTAAAAAAAAAACTATATGTTTTTATTCTAATAAAGTGATATGCCTATTTTTTAATACATTTTTTTTATTTTACTTATTTTAATTCAAGTTTATTTTGATTGTGAGTTTACTTATGCGTAATCACAGTTGGTAGGACTTAGATGCATGATTTTGATTTCAAATACGTTGTTTACTTGGTCTACATAATTTGAAATAATAATAATAACAAATTTTATTTATGTGTTTGCTTAAACCCCTAATGAGAATAAGAATTATAAATTTACTCTGATTCTCATTCCTAGTTATATTTCTTAATTTAAAAAAGGATTGGTTTGCATATTTAGTACAATATTATCAATAACAATTAAACTAAAAATTGTAATATTAGAGCAATAAAATAATGAACATAAGTTGTGTAGTTATTTCAGTTTAAGAAAATCAAAATGAATGTAAATTTGAATTAAAGTAAGCAAAATAAAAAAATAGTGGGTTAAAAAAGATACATTTGCTTTTATTTGAAAAAAATAATTTTTTAACCTATTCTAAAAAAGAATAATTATTCGATAATTAGACAATATTAGATGATTAAAATAAGATAAAATGTGATAGTTTGATACAAATATTAAATATTATGGGGTAGTTTGACACAAATATTAAAGATTATTGGGCATTTTGATATAAATATTAAAGATCATGGTATATTTTGACACAAAAACAAAGTTCAAGAGGCACTTTAACATTAAAGATAACGGAAAAACTAACGGAAATTAACAGAGGGGGTAACTTGACAATCATGTTAAAATTCAGAGGGCATAATAAGTATATTTCATAATTCAGGCGCATATTCACACTAGTGATAAAGTTGATGGAAATTTATGAAAACTTTCCTTTATAAAATAAATGATAACGGCATGTCTTTTTGTTCAAATACGAAACCCTTTCTTTAACAAGGATTCGAATTGTGGGAAACGGAGAAAAAGGAAGAGAAAAAGAATTTAAAACCAACATTTTGTTTTCATATACAAACGACAACAAACTGTTAAACGACAAGCGCTATGGAGTTCGATGACTTGACAACAAAAATCTTTTAGATGAGAAATGATGCGTCGTTCAGTCGTTGTCAAACACAGTCAAAACTTTATAACTTAAACGACATAGTATTTCTATAAATAAAGAGAACTGCAGCTTGAGAAGTCAAAGGACATGTCGCTTTGATCAGACGACAGGAAAGTTTGGAACAACATTTCATGTCGTTTTGAAAGGAACGACAAAATGTTTGAAACTTTAGTTTTCTTGTGTGTATTTTTAATAAGATTCATAGGTGAGATTTGATACAATGTAGACGGAAATAGGCACCCTGAGATACTTTGAAAGTTTTATTTCATTATTACTAATTTTATATTATTTTTTGTTGTTATTTCTGCTCTAACCCAATTGTTAAAAACCAAGGAAAAGGTAACACTTTTAGCGGCTATGGTCATCTTTTGATGGTTTTAGACTTTAGTTGTTTCGCCTTTTTTGTCACTTTCGTTAGCTCTGAAAAGAAGCCAATAGAGTTTGAAACATTTGTAAAATCCAATGCTTTAACCAGATTCATTTAATAAGAATTAGTTATAAATTAATTAAAGCAATGTTTGAAACATTGTTCATTTTTGTAGGTCATTTTGTTATTTTTAACATATGTTCTGTTTTGTAACTTGAGTAAACTCAAGTCTTCTTTTTTGTCATTTTGTTATTTTTTGTTAGTTTTAGCTAATAGAACATCGGCGTGCAATGGGTTAAACTAATGCTCTTCTACTACAAAGAAATAAGGTTAAATTCATATATTTCGAATCCTCTTCACAAGTTTAATCTTTTAACCAAAAAACTTGGGCTAGTATTTTAAATAGCTAGATACGAAAACTAAAGGAAAATCAAATCCTAAAAAGAGAAACCGGCCCGGCAACTGTAGCGATCCATGATTTAATGTTCGGTGCCATAGGTGGTACGGCATCAGCAACTTTGCAGGTGGGAACAATGGAGCTCCTTCAGAATATAAGATTTGGTGAAACGTTTTAATTTAAATTAAATTATATTTTTTTAATTTTAGTTTTTATTTTTTTTTTAAATCAATAAAAATTATAACAAATTTTTAAAAATTTAATTAATTCAAATTTAAAAATTTTAAGTCAAATCATTTGACTAAATGGACCCTAATATCTTTACAGAAATATCATTTACTTTTACCACCATTGGCTTCTTGTGCCTTTGTAGGTCATCGCTCTGCCACGTTATCCTTTAAGGACATCTGGAAGCAGTTTGGTAGTGGAACTTGATTTCTTATGTGTGTGTTTTTTTCGTCAGATTTCAAATGGCTTTTACTTTTTTTTTCTTTTTCTTTTTCTTTTTGAAAATCAGGTGAATAAATTCCATATCAGGTCGTGGAAAATCTGTGCACTTGATCAATAGTTGTTCCCAAATCCTTTTGGTCCCTTTTTATTTTTTATTTTTTCCAACTCAAGAAAATGCAAATTAGTACAGTGTCGGGGCTAATCATGTTCAGTTTTTCTCGTGGCTTTTATTCTATGTAGATTGCATTTGTTTTTAAATAATGGATTCCAAGTTTTCATTTTTCTCTGTAAAATAGGGCCTGATCTACAATGGCCAATTGTGTCGGAAAAATTTATGATAATAACTGCACTTTGATTTAAATGTAACGCAAGTATTTTAACCGTGGTGTGGATTAAATTTTAACGATCCAATACAGCTGATATATTATGGCTAATGAGGAGACTAAGCCTAAAAGTTCATGTTTCAATAGAATAGGCATTGGATAAGGCTAAGCTTTCAAATTTCAACCAAAGTAATTGTGTTTCTAGCAATAAATTATGCACCTGCATTTCACTTAATTCCATTATTTTGAAATCCAACTCAATGACTCTCACTTATTAAAAAAAAAATGAAATAAATAGAAAGTTTTTATTCAAATCTCTCCTTTTTCACTTGCTGATCTGACCCCAACTTTCCTTTTGATTCATCCAACTATACAGTTTAAGATATATATTTATGTGAGAACTGACAAAAATCTAAGCAGTTTAGAAATATCCACTAGTAACATGATACCAATTTTGTATTTAGCCAAATAAAGAATAATAATACAGAAAAAAAAAAAAGAAGAGAAAATTGTAGCAACAGTTCCTCAAAATCTTCATATTTATTATTATTATAATTTTTGTCATTTCTTAATGTTTATCAGGTTTTTAACCATGTATCCTTATCTTATCTAATTAAAAATAAAAGAATATTGAAGCTATTATAATTAGGGTGTCAAATTCAAAGACATGTTTTTTCGAGGTGCAATTCGTAGGAAGCACCTAGTGCTTGATCAAGAAAAGTCCCACGCGAGGAACTCCTTTGGGCCTATGAGCCTATGGGCCGGAGAAATTTCATGGCCCATTCTGTTCAGGGGTATTTTCGTCCAGCCGGCATAAGAAATATTTTCCTGATTTATAATTCGGCGGCTGGCAAACTTTCCCGGGAATCGATCGGCTAAACAGAAACTGGGAGTTTGGTCAATCTGTGTGACATTTCCTCAATCAAACAGATCAAACTCAGATTTTCGATTCTTTTAGGGGGGAAAAAAAAAAATTTGAAAGGTTGAAGCCGAATAAACAAGGAAGCCATGGATTCATCGTCCCTCGCTTCACTTCCCGAGGAGACAGAAACTTCCGATCACCAACAGCAGCAAGACCAATCTGTCTTCCTCTCCGCCTTTGCCTCCGTTCCTCATCGCCCTCCGACTCAGTGAGTTTGCAGCTTCCGTTTCGGTTTTTCCTTTTCCTTTTCTTTGTAATCAGCCTTCTAAACTATTCTTTCGAGTTCGAAAGATGCGCGAATTGTGAATTGTAGTTAAAAAAAAAAAAAAAAACTGATTGTTGTTTCTGAAATTTTTACTTTTTGGTTGTTATCACAATAACAAAGAAAATCAGAGGGAAAATACGTCAAAATCATGTCATAATCCAGTCCAGTATATGACATTGGATCGATGTGTGTGAGTTCGTGACTGGTTCACTGTAATTTCCCGAGAAAATCTCATTGTACTAGGAATATCTTCCTAATTTTTTGTCACATTTAACTGTTCTTGTTATTTAATTTTCTTTCTATAAGTAATGTTCAAAATGGCCGAGTTTTGGGATTAAAGTTATATATGTTTGTGTGTACATATATATATATATATATAAATATATATAATACACACACACACACACACACACATATTTAAATATGATCGCAAAATGGTGTTACAGGACTTCTTCACAAAAATACTTACCCGTAGATTGGTCGGGCTATTTTGACCAAGAGGATGATATCTGCATCCCGGACTCGAACGATGTGAGTGTTAAATCGTGACCGTTCAGCTACACGTATGCCTTCTTTCGTTATTGTTTTTTATTCTAATGTGCTTTGTCATTTTAGGTATTTCATGTGTATATGGCAGGGAAAGAAGGCCCGGTTGTCTTTTGTCTACATGGAGGTGGTTATTCTGGGTATGTTTGATAGTTATTCCGGTTGTTTTGCTTTCTAACATTTTCTCAATGCTCCTAATTTCAAAATTTTCTCTCCATTTATGTACTACGTAGATCAGAATTAGTTTGACATTTAAAAAGTGCAAAATGCAAAATCTTTTCATCATTTTGTGAAAACGGTTGGTGAAAAGAGGAGGTTTCTCTTTTATTCTTATGATTTTGGCAACAAAAAACTTTTTTGTTCTTTTTAAAAATTGTCCATGGCATAATTCGACAGCAAGTTTTATCGAGAGCCTCAGCCAATCATTAATTTGTCCAGGACCGTGTCTTTCTCTTACTCATCTGCTCAAATCTTTTGAGGGATTCTAATAATAAATTCTCTGTTTTGTACATTACAGAACCAATGAGAGCCTTTTCTCGTGTTTTCTTCAGTTTATACCAATGGTAAAGTCTCTAGGTTCAATGCTGACACTGTTAAATTACATAATTTATTTGCTAGGCTCTCTTATGCATTGTCAGCGAAAATAATAAAAGAGAAAGCTCGAGTAGTTGCGATGGACTTACGAGGACATGGAAAGTCAACCTCAGAAAATGATCTTGACCTTTCCATTGACGTAAGTTGTGTTCCTGAGAGTCTTCATTGCACTTAAGTGTTTTCTCGTTAGTTGTTTAACCTTATTCATGTAGAAGTGATCGGTAGTACTCTTTTCACTTTTATAAAAGGTAGTACTTTTATGCAGACAATGTGCAATGATGTTGTTGCTGTTGTGAAAGCAATGTATGGAGATTCCCCTCCAGCAATCGCGCTCGTTGGTCACAGGTTGTGCTCTTTTAATTGTTAAGTTTATCTCCAATGTTTCTCATCTTTACTATTAGTCTCTTAGGGATGGATAGTTATATTTGATTATAAGAGGGAGATTATTTTTTCTTTTCTATTACATAGATGGAAACCAATCCGTCTAATGTATGTTATTCTTGTCATTTCAATTTTGGTTAACAAACATGAACTAGACTATGGAGCAACTTTCAAATGCTTTTAAGGTCCCCACTGCTTGTATAGTGCATTCTGTTATGTGCTTCAGTGCTAATCTAGAAATTTTTTGGTCCTTTAATGAGTTGGGGCATCTATGTGGGTTGTTTGGAGAAGCTTTAGCAGTTTTTTCATTTTCTTTTAGTATTTCTTTTGCCCCTCAATTTCTACTTAAAAATTATTGTTTGGGTGCATGTTACTGGCATACAGCATGGGAGGTTCAGTTGCTGTGCATGTTGCTGCAAGAAAAGCAATTTCTAGCTTGGCTGGGCTGGTCGTTGTTGATGTTGTAGAGGTCTGATTATTCAATTATATAAGTATTGTCTTTAAGTGTTAAATTACTAGAGACACCAGAACTGTACTGACAGTTGCAATCTCTTCAGGGAACGGCTTTGGCTTCATTGGTGCATATGCAAAAAATCCTATCTAGCAGGATGCAACATTTTTCAAGCATTGAGAAAGCAGTAAGTATGATATCTTCTTCCCATCACCTAACATCTCTATGTCACTTCCATCATATTTTGTTATTACTTCTTTTTAAGCATTACTTGCACTGTCTCTTTTCATCTCCTACTCCTGTAGTAACTCACGTGTCATATTTTCACCAACTTCTTGAAAATAATTTCAAAATCGTGAAAATATTAAGAATATTTTACAATTTTGAAATTCACAGACAAACGTCAAATTTAATCAAGATTGTGATTAAAAAACCCTAGAGCAATTCTATTTGTTATGAAATGGTTATTAAGATGTGTCAAATTTTAATAACAACATTTTTTATTTTCAATTTTGGGACTCACAAACAAACGTTAATTTATGATGTGTCAATCTTGCAAGAAACTAGTACTTTAAATAAAACATTGTCTTTACTGTTAACTAGTTGCAAGAAACTAGTACTTTATGTCATGCTTTCTTTTTGCTTCGATCCTTTTTCTTGAACTTCTGAATTCCGTGACCCTTTTTTTCCCTCCCCCTAGGCTTTCTTCTGCTCAATGGTAAAGTACGTTTCTTCTGAAGTTGGTTAACTAAATCTCTGCAGATTGAATGGAGTGTCAAAGGAGGCACTTTAAGAAATATCAACTCTGCTCGTCTATCAATCCCTTCCACATTAAAGTATGACGAATCAAAGAAGTGGTAAGGAACAGAATATACTTCAACTATGTTTGTACTCTTCTAAAATTTTCTATGACTTAGCATCTGTAATGATGATCGGATATCTCACTTTTGGATGAGTAGAGTTTGTCCATTCTACACTGTATATGGTCATTGATAGCTCTTATACTGTGCTGCAGTTACATTCACAGGGCACGACTGGAAGAAACAGAACAGTACTGGAGAAGCTGGTATGTATTTTGATTGTTTTAATTTAGCTCGTTGTTACTTCAGAATTTTTAGTTGAGACCAAGGCATTCAGATGTATATCAAAATGGGACTTGGACAGTTTTGTGATCTATATCAGTGCACAATATCATGGTTGAGTTGATAACAACCGCTTGTAGGACTGACTATTCTCTATACTAGGTAGATAAGGGAAAGAACTAGAAACCCAAATTTCCATTAGTCGGAGGAGGGGAAAGGGAGCGTTTTAACATGTGCAGGTCTCTCCATCAGATTATAAATATGACGATTGATTTTTTTTTCCCCCATTCGAGGCGATGATAATTTAGTGGGTGATTCACTTTTAAGTGATACCTATCGTTTCATAAGTCATTCCCACTCCAGCTCACTAAATAAAATACTAACAGGTATGAAGGCCTTTCAGAAAAGTTTCTGTCATGTCCTGTTCCAAAGTTGCTGCTTTTGGCTGGAACAGACCGACTGGACAGGTTCTACTCGTACCCATTAGGCTTGCCTACACTTATCTGTAGTATATGCTTTTAATGAAAATCTTGGTTTACCTAAGTAATATATTATGAAAACACTGCTTGATCAGATCAGGTTGCGTGATAATACTGCATTTTTGTAAATATCATATGGTTTTCCTAGGCCTATTATGTTGGCATGATACGGTATGAAATCAGATTTCACATTTCATATTTATATATATATACCTAACAGAACCCTTCTTTACAAAACAAAGTTTGAAAACAAGGCTTTGTACAATTTGACTCCAATGTCATCACGTTTGACATAGTTGAGAGGACTTTATTAGAGTTTCTCTTGTAAACTTTCCATTTACGTGTGCTGTGTCCTGTTTATTTATTTTGTCTAAAACAGAGCTCTCACAATTGGTCAAATGCAAGGAAAATATCAGATGGTTGTTGTAAGACACACGGGGCATGCTATACAAGTAAATGTTAATCGTGTTTAATAGGGCATTTTTCGAATTTTCACTCAATTCTTCATTCATCTCGAATGTAAAAGAAACGATGCAGTCTTTGATATTCAAAGTTTTGCAGGAAGACGTACCTGATGAGTTTGCCCCACTGATACTTAACTTTATATCTCGTAATCGAATAGGTCCACATGGAGTTGAGGTGAGTTTTGCCATTCTTTTGGGATGTCATGAGTGTAGAAGATTCCTACCCCGCAGATCACCAGGAACAAACTCGTTTAGACCCTTTTTCTAGCTTATACGGGGGCATTCCTAATAAGTAATACTAAAAAAAAAAAAAATGGATATTGTTTTGAAATCATTGTCATTAACCCCAACCTCCAACCCTAGGCTACAAGCCAGGTTAAAGAAGTATCAGGGGAAAAAAAACACGACAATGAAGAAATTGCTACGATGTGTGACAATCATTTTTTTCCATTGCTGTATAAAACTACAACACAGACGAGGACAATTTGTAAACATTTGAATTTGAGAAAAAGAAATTAGGACCATCAGATATGGAATGTGGTCCTATGTTTCTATGATACAATTAACTTGGTCGGAAAGAAATTCGAGTAGAAATATATTCTTCTGACCTTTCATTAAAAATAGTTCCGGTATACACAGATGTTCGTGTTCACGGTCATATATTGGCTATGAACGTAACAACTGTATTTGTTTTTAAGATTATATCATCAGTTCAGTAACTATTCCCTGTGGGGGAAAATAAGTACCCTCGTTTGTTGCCGGAGAAAGAGTTCAGTTCTTCTGTGCAGTTTGGAAAATGAGTGTGTTAAGTTTTGCCACGTTATACGTTGTGTGTTGAAACTGATGGTCAGTTCATCTACATTGTGTTGCAGATACCAGGGCTTCGCCAGCCATTCCAGTCTCAAACTTGAAGTGAAAAACGATGAATCAGCCTGGATTAGTCTTTCTGTTATTCTATATATGCTATTATTTATATCCTCTCTTTTTTGTTTTTTTTTTCTTCATGGGGTTGGCTTATGGGAGGGTTGGTTTTCACTTATGAACCCGAAAACTAAGAAATACACAAAGCACAAAATCTGTGTCTTGTACATTTCAGTTCTAGCTTGAGTAGTCTTGTTTCCAGTTCCGACGCCTTTTCCGCTTCACTGATTCAGAGTTGTGACATAAATTTCAAGAACTTAAAAGCCACATGGTATAATACTTTAGTTTATGCAACACCCTACCCTGTAACGGGTACTTCTATTTAGTTGGATTTTGATCTTTACTGATTATAACAGAATGTTACAAAGCATGTGTACTACCGGCACCGGTGTTCCTCGCCACAGATTTTCCTGATTTCCTTTTTCCTCGCCCCTGACCATTCTAAATCTTTTCTAAGACAAATTAATTAACAGAATTCCAGATAGATTTACTGTCAAATCTTTATTTTTACTCTACTATTAAATCTATATTAGATATGTGTGTGTGTGTGTGTTACATATTAAGACAAATATAATAATATGACCAGATTTAACGTTCAAGAACAGCTCCAACAAGTTATTCACTCTTTGTGAATCAAGGACTTTCCTTTATTTTATGTTATTCATCAAATATACTCTGATCATCCTCAACGGAGTAAAAAAACAAATCTTTGTTCACCTTCACCCTGACATCTAAATCAAAATGGAAAAATTATCCAAGAATTTATCATCAGTAAAATGGTGTTCCACCAAGTTGACAAAATTACCATCAAATTGATCGTTTTGTTTGCCAATTACAGCAACCTCTTCCTAGATAAATAATAGGAAAGCAAAACCCCATAACGCGAGCACTACAGACCTAAACGGTCTAGTTTATTGGTAAAACAGAAGGCACTTAAACCGCACTGTGTGAAACAAATCTCCAACTGCTGCAAAATGGATGGAATAGGATACGGATAAATCAATTAAGCAGTAGATTCCTTCAAATAGGCTATCAAGTCTGCACGGTCCTTCGGTTTCTTCAATCCAGGGAACACCATCTTCGTACCAGGAATGTACTGCAAGACGTGTTTATTCGAGCATCAATACCAATAGAACCTTAAAAACTACCCACACACAGAAGAATAATACACAGCCAAAACACGAACATAATGATGTTCATTGATTTGGGAAAACATAATTATACTTCCGAGGCTGGAAGACCATTAGAAGAGTAAATACCAGACTGTAGCAAGCATGCGCTTAAGATTTCCACCAAACTATCCAGCTAGCAGTACTTAAACACACAAACATACAGGCATGTTCGCCATGATACTAAAGGCATCGAACAAGCATACTAAAACTGCAACATCTTGAGAAAAAGAGAGAGAAAGTTGAAACATCGAAACATTAATACCTTCTTGGGGTTTAGCAAGTAATCATACAATGTCTTTTCCTCCCAATTCACGGCCATGTTCTTGTTAGCAGAAGAGTAAGAGTATCCGGCAGTTGTTCCCGACTGCCTTCCAAACAATCCATTTAGATTGGGCCCTGAAATTTTCCAAAATTTTTTTCGAACAATAATTTATCAGCAATAACTTCAAAGGGATACGAGGAAACTACATGGCCTAGAGCAATAGACAAATTATTATTCATCAATTTGTTCGGTTCCCAGGCATTTCACTCTCTAGACAATGGTATTAATTCAAAGCCAACTAATGAAATAGAAATGATAGAAAAGAAAAAAATACGCGAGTTCCAAGATACTATCAAGCTTTTAAGTTTTATAGCTATTTGGATTCCAATTCAATCATTCATATTTTACTTCTAATAATATTTCACTGATAGGAAATCAAGAGCACACACAAAAACCAAAAAAAAAAATATATATATTTATTTTTTCCTACAGAACCAAATAAAAAATGCAACTTTGAAACACAAAAACCGAACACAATCATTAATCTTCTCGAGCTTTAACAACAATCATCAATTCTAACAAATTCCATCCAAATATCAAATAAAGATCCAAAGCACAGAAAATAGAATCCAAACAAGACGAAAAGCCACGATCAGATCAGATCCAAACAAGTTATAGGTACAAATATCAACATAGATCCGACCGAAAGACAAGTGAATCAGAGAAACAAAAAAATTTAATATCACAATTAAAAAAAAGAAGAAGAAAACTAGAAGATCGATTACCTTGCTTGTGACCGGCGCCTTTTTCGACGGTGTGGCACTGAGCGCACTTGGTCTTGAAGATCTTCTCTCCGACCTTGGCATCGCCGGGGGGAGCTTCGCTGAACGACGCCATTAGCTTTTTTGTTTTGTTTGTGAGGCGAGAAAGTTGAAGAGAAAATCCGAGAAAAAAAAAGCGGTTTTAGGGTTTGTTGAGAGGAGACTCGAATTCGAGAAAAGCAGCCGAATTTAAATAAATCTAAATGAAGAATATTCCAGACTAAGGACAAGCCGACTGCCACATTTCCCATGGAAGCCAGCCCTAATTTTGCTTATGTGGCCTAATATTAGTGGCTCACCTGTTTATTTATTTATTTTCCTGAAAAATGAACAAAATGTTTATATGCCTTTGAAAATAAAAATTTGACTCCCTACTACAGAGCAACAAAAAAAAAAAAATTTTTTTTTTGAGAAACAATTTAGAATTAGATTTTTTAAGTTAAAAAGAAAAAGAAAAGTAATAATGGTGCGCCTTAAAAAAAAAAAAACACTTAATCACATTGGGGTGGAATTATATTTGAGTGAAATATCACGCTATAATCATAATTTTATGACGATTACTACGCTTAATTTTATTAAATATAGAATTCGAGTCCTCAATTCTAAATTAAAAATAACAATAATTTTCTGAATTCAGAAACACATAATATTGATGGAATAATTATTATAGTTTTCAGTAATTTACTTTTTGGTAAATAATTTTAAAAAAAGAAAAAGAAAAATCATCTCTTTAGACAGACAATTTCATTTAAACAAGGATACTCCCCAAGAAAATAACAGTGTGAGTATGCCAAATCCAAATTTTTTTTCCAACAAAAAGGAAAAACAAATTGAAAAAAAAAAAAGTCAAAAGCTTTATCCTTCCAGGCTCTTGTAGTAGTCAATAATGGCGAAATGAAAGGAAAAAAAAAAAAAAAAAAGTTCACAACAAAGGATCGAGGAAGCTGCTTAATGAAGGGAAAAAAAAAAAAAAAAAAAAGTGGAAGAAGAAGAAGAAGCTACTTAATGGGCCTAGTATCTAAACCCATTGGACTGGCTCTTTCAGTGGGCTCAAAATGGATTTGGCAGTCAGTTTAAGGCCCAACTCAGGGCAGTCCAAATTCCAATCTTCAGTCCTTCTTAGCGAGTTGGAGGAATGAACTTTCGGAATCAAAATGGGGATGACATTTTTCGATATTCTTACAGGTATCCACTCCTAATATAACATGGATGGGGATTGTTAGTGGAGTTTGGGATGGGATGAGGATAAGTTTTTAAAATACTCTCCGTCCGTTCTCACTTCTCACTTTGGAGAAATTATTTGATGGATCGGATGTTGCACGTTATTATGCTTAAGTTGTACATCCGATCAATAAAAGTCTGATATTTAGAAATTTTTTTTATGTATGCTTGAGTGTACTACGTAAGGATAATGACGTGGTGCACTATGTCTATTGAATATTAAAAGAAAAATTAATAAGGGTTATTTTGGTTTTTGTTTTATGTTGAGTTTAGTTTTAATCTTAGTCCCCCGATAAATCTACACTACTTCACTTTGCCTCTTAAAACTTGAAAATGTTTTTTTTTTTTTTATAAGATTAAAACTTGAAAATGTTACAACATTACTCACTAATATTAGGAAAAGGTTTCATTGTTAATCCTTCTGCAACAGAAATGTAAAAAAAAAAAAAAAGACGGAATGAAGCACACAAGGCTCATATAATGGATGTGTGAAAGATAATTTGATAAAATAAATGTTTGTGTCTTGAATTGAATAGGTGAAATCGGATTCATATTTCTCAACTAATTCAAAATAATGTATATGGATATTGTTGTTCCATATTTGGTCTAGGATTATTTGGAAGAGAGTTGTTTCGTTGAGTTGATTCCTGAAACAATAGAATTAGCTTAATTTAGGCATTTCAATATTAACATCAATAACATATCCTTAGTAGAGTCACGAATACTATCCCAAGATTTTATAGCATGAATTATCAACAGCAATTTGATTATCAAGAATAAGAGCACAAAAAGTTTTATGATTTATTGTTTATTATATATTTATCTTGACTTTTTGTCTTTCCTTCCTCTGAATATAAACAATACAACATAATTCATGAATATAAATTATAATTATGATGATAGAATTAGTCACAAGATGAACATTAAAGTTATAGTCATGTACCTAATTAAACAGAAAAGAAATTAGGATCAGTAAAAGAACGGTTAACTAAGAATAAAGTGTTTTGCAAACTAGGTATTATATATATATATATATATATATATATATATTCTCATCTATTTTTGTTTTGCTATAAGCAAATATACATGCAACACAGATACATAGAATCAAAGACAGCAGATCAAATCACAAGTTAAAAGTCATATATACATCAAAGCAGAAAAACAAATTAAGTAGCACTAATATAAATAAACCCTAATGTTGGAATACACACACACACATAATCTGCAGATCAATTAAGTCATACATAAACAATTAATCAGAACTCTACAATAAAAAAATAAAAAAAATAAAAAAGACATATATTATAGATACATACATATACATATATATATATATATATATATAGTTTCGGATCAAGAACGCTATTTACCTAATATATATAATTGCATGGCTTGTGTCGAACTACGATTCAAGAATATCAAGATCACATTTAATCTTGGAATATATACGTACACATATTATAATCAGATCAAACTATTCGCAATCTACTCAAATCATACAAAAAGAACTTTATTATACATTCAAAAGAAAAAAAAAAAAAAGTAATGCAAAAGAAGATATATAGTTTCGGATCAAGAACGCTACTTACATGAAATAATATATAATTGCATGGCTTGTGTCGAACTACGATTAAAGAAAATCAAGATCACTAATTAGTGGGGGCATAGCGTAGCGGCACAATGGGCAAACGTGACTGGTCTCGAACCACCGGACGATGCAATCTTTATGAAACATATGAGAGCAGCAAGTTACGCTTACCACTTCAACACCAACACCATCTTCTTCATCATCATCGTCCGAATCAAACTCCTCCAAACAGATCGTACAAGATTCTTTTCCCACGCTCCTCTCCCGATCCCCCACGTCCACACTCTTCAGCGCCTCGACGCACGAGGGAGCCGTGGGGGTAACGGTAAAGACAGAATCTTGCATTGCAGACTCCACCATAACCGGCTCAGTCTCCCGCCGTTCATCATACGGAGTGACGGCGGTGACCTCGAGGGAGAAAGTCAGCACCTTGAGGCGGGAATAGAGGGGCTGCGGCGCCACGAGGTGAAGAAGCACGAAGGAGCAGATGTCCAACGCCATGTCGTGGACGGCCCCGGGGAGGGCACGCCCATCCAGGAGAGGAGGTCGCGGGTGAAAGAGGGGCCGGTCTCGAGGAAGCGGTCGCGTGGGATGAGGCGCCAGCTGGGCTCGGCGGCGGCTAGGGTTATGTCGAGAGGTTGGGGGTGTTGGTTCAGGCGAAGGACGTGAAGATAGTTGAAGTTGAAGGCCAAGTAGTAGTTGTTCTTGGGAAGGATGATTCTGTCTAGGTCGTCGAACCGGTTACTGCTTTCGACATCAACACGTACGTTGGACATGAAGAAAGTCCGATAATACTGATCGGCCATGCTTCCAAGTTATGGTGATGATGGAGAGATTTAGAGAAACATATTTACTATTTGCCTATTTGTGATCTCTTTCTATATATACATATAGAGAGCCTTCTCTAGCTAGGACCATGCTTAATTTTTTATTTATTTTTAACTCAAAAAACTCATAAATTGTTAACCTACTAGGAGACCATGGTTTAATTGTGAGTGCAAAGTCCACTCCATATGGTTCTACCCGTTTATATAATCAGGAAAAGAAATTAAAAACGCGAAAAAAAGGCTAACCCAGTAGATTTTGGGAGAGAAGGGTTTCGATATATAGGACCGCTAAGATTTGAAATTTCAAAATATTTTTATTTTTTCTAATAAATGGGACTGCTTATCCCGTTCAAAAAAAAAAAAAAAAAAAAACGTTTTAGGATAATTGTAATCAAAGCTTTCTAAGAAATCAAAAAATTTAAAAACAAATATTTGGAAATGAGAATCCTTAAATGCTACTATATCCTTATCCGCAAAAATATTAAGAAGAGTTACTTTGTTTATGTCGTAGCCTTTTTAAAATTCCGACTTTTCCCATGTCAAATTGTCAATATATATCAATGTATATATTTCCCTTCAAAAGAATATCAATATATCGTTTTTTTTTTCTTTACATGTATAATTCTTTCCTTATCAAATCTTTAGGTCTACACGTTTTTGATTTACGGCGTTTAAAAAAAAAAAAAAAGAACAGGATTTACTACGTGTTTAATAAATAGTTTGAAGTTTAAAAACGTCAAAGTATTTAAATCAACTATAATAGAACTGTGCCAACATTGCTTACTAGGGTTCCAGGATAGGTTTAAGCTGCAAGGTTTTGGGGAATATAAAGGGAGAGAAATAGCGTGATTCAATCCCTTGTCAATTATTAGGTTATCGTGTTTATTGTTATTTTTACTTTTTTGAAATGAAGTTTGTCGCGTACATCATTTAAGAGTTCTGTAACACAATATTAGCTTTTGAAAATAAAGGTCAAAAAATGCTTTTGCAGTTTTGCCCTTAGTTTTTAAATTTCAAAATAACAGGGTATAAGATCTTTATAAATATATATATTGTTGAAAATCAGCCCATCTCCGGTATCCCTGATATCCGGGAGAATTAGGGGGGCAATTAAAGATAAGTTTCCAAGAATAAAATCAGAGCTTTCATACTGTAATTAGTTCCAGATTTGTAGCTAATCTGTTTTTTTGTATTGCTGATTTGTTTCCTAGTTTATAGCTGTACTTTATGACCAGAATATGGCTATATATTCTGAGTCTTAGCCTGTATTTTGTGTATATTATTCGAATACAAAAACCCTAGCAGTGTTTATTCAGTTTTCTTCTCCGGTATTCATTTTCCACATGGTATCAGAGCAGGGATACCGTTGAGAGGAAAACACCATGCCTAATAGCTTTAAACAGGCTCTTACCGGGTTAAGCAAGGATGGCAAGGAGGAAAATTCTACTGAATCTTCCTCCAGACCAAGCCTTACAATTAACCCCACTGCTTCTTTTGATAACTCCCCACTTCAAATCACCCCCTACAAACTAAATGGTAGGAACTTCCTTCAATGGTCACGGTCTGTCCAGATGGTTATACGAGGGAGAGGAAAAATTGGGTTTATCGATGGCACCACAAAGAGACCAGATCCTACAGACCCTACGTATGCAGCATGGGACACTCAAAATGCCTTGGTCATGTCCTGGCTGATCAACTCTATGGAAGAACACATTGGGTCACTGTATCTTGTTCACTCCACGGCCAAAGTCATTTGGGATAAGGTGAGACTCGCCTATTCTGATCTTGAAAATTCAGCACAGTTGTGTGAATTACAGGACCAAGCTCGGGATCTCAAACAAGGAGGCATGGATGTCACTGAGTACTACACCACCCTTACCAAGATTTGGCAGGAGCTGGACCTGTTTGAACCAAATGATTGGTGTGGTGAGTGTGCAGGAAAATATATGAAACTTGTAGAGAAAACCCATACCTATGATTTTCTTGCAGGGCTGAACAAAGATCTAGATGAGGTTCGTGGCAGAATAATTGGAATCCGACCTCTACCTCAGATTGAAGAAGTATTATTCGCTGCCGTTCGAAGGGAGGAGAGTAGGCGCAAGATTATGCTTGGTGAATCCAGGAATTTTGTCCAAACAGAAGCTTCAGCGCTAGTATCTAAAAGTTATGAGCAGAACAGGAAATCGGACTCCTCAAATGAACCACGGCGTGCGAAGAAAGGGAATATTTGGTGTGATTTTTGTCAAAAAAACCAATCATACGAGAGAAACTTGCTGGAAAATACATGGGAAACCCCCTCATCAGAACAGCCGTGAGAATCAAAGGCAACCTGGACAGTCTCAGAAGGAAACCCGTGCCTATCAATCCAGCGCTGATCAAACTGGTGGCAGCCTTAATCTCACTAAAGAACAACTTGAGCGGCTCTATAAATTGCTCACTCCTGAGAAAGTAAATGGTACTTCTTTAATTGCCCAGCAAGGTAATTTCCTTTCAGCCCTAAATTGCACAAAAAAAGTCAAAAATTGCTGGATTATTGACTCGGGGGCCTCAGACCATATAACAGGTTGTGCTCAATTATTTTCTTCTTATATTCCGAATAATGGTCATACAAAAGTACGAATTGCTGATGGATCGTTGTCTCCTATTGCTGGAATTGGGACTGTTAAAATTAACTCAACTCTTATTCTTAAGTCTGTTTTACATGTTCCAAACTTATCCTGCAATCTACTATCTGTGAGCAAAATTTGTAAGGATTGTGATTGTAGAGTTATCTTCTCACAGAATCATTGTGAATTTCAGGACCAGAGTTCGGGGAAGAGGATTGGCAATGCTAGTGAGCATGAGGGGCTCTATTATTTTGGCGAGGGCACCGACGAGACCAAACAAGTTCATACCGTTAGTTGGGAACCTTCTTCAAGGCAAAATCAAGTTATGCTATGGCATTTTAGGTTAGGGCATCCTAGTTTTGCTTATTTGAAACATTTGTTTCCTTCCTTGTTTAAGAATAATGATATTTTTCAATGTGAAATTTGTCAATTTGCAAAACATCAAAGGTCTGTTTTCAAACCCAAACCTTATAAAGCTACTAAACCTTTTGCCATGATTCATAGTGATATTTGGGGGCCTTCTCGGTCTCCCAATCTTTATTCCAAACGTTGGTTTATATCTTTCATCGACGATCATACTCGTGTGTGTTGATTGTACTTACTAAAAGATAAATCCGATGCTGAACAAACCTTCATAAATTTTCACAATATGGTTAAAACTCAATACTCCACAAATATCCAAATTTTACACACCGATAATGGTAGAGAGTATTTTATCCAAATCTTAGGAGGATATCTTAATGAAAATGGAATTGTCCACCAAAGTTCTTTTACCAACACACCCCAACAAAATGGCATCGCTGAAAGAAAAAACAAACATCTGTTAGAAGTTGCTAGATCCATCATGTTTACAACCAACACTCCCAAACTTTTCTGGGGAAATGCAATTCTCACTGCCTGCTACTTGATAAACCGAATGCCTACAAATGTCCTCCGTTTCCAAACCCCGCTGTCTGTCCTCTCCAAATTTTTCCCTACAAACCGAATCATTAGTAACCTTCCCCTCAAAGTGTTCGGGTGTACTGTGTTTGCTCATAACCATAACCCCAACCGTAACAAACTTGACCCGAGAGCCTTCAAATGCATATTTCTTGGTTATGCTGCTAACCAAAAGGGCTACAAGTGCTATTACCCAGCAAAGAAAAAATTCATTGTGACCATGGACCTCACTTTTTTCGAAAATAATCCATTTTTTCCCACAAATTCCCTTTAGGGGGAGGAAAACAGTGAAGAAAATTTTTGGAATACTTCTTCAGAAATTCTCCAATCTGTATCTTCTTCAGAAACTCATTCCCCACACTCTAAAACCATCAGCTTACCAATAATAGACCTTTTTGATGATAAACAAGGAAGGGATTGTGATGTGGAAAACAATCAAAACAAAGTGCTTGAACCTGATGTCCAGCAAACGAACTCCCAGCCGAATACTGAACTTCGTGTTTACTCTCGTCGGAAGAATCAACAAACTCCTCTTACTCTCGAAACTTGTCATGAATCTGACCCGGACTCAGGTAATCCACTTGTTCCTTTTTCTGTGGAAAACTCTGACAATCTTCCTATTGCTATAAGGAAAGGAGTTCGTTCCTATACTCAACATCCTATAGCTCATTTTGTTCAATATGACCATTTGTCCTCTTCTATGAAAGCCTTTGTATCCAGTCTTGACGATACAGAAATTCCCAAAACATTTGAAGAAGCCTTTCAACGACCTAAATGGAAGAGGGCAATAGAAGAAGAAATGCAAGCTCTTGAGAAGAGCGGGACTTGGGAAGTGATTGAAAAACCCAGAGATGCAAAACCCGTGGGCTGTAAATGGGTTTTCACCACGAAGTATAAATCAGATGGGTCTATAGAAAGGTACAAGGCACGTTTGGTTGCTAAGGGGTTCACTCAAACCTTCGGGATAGATTACCAAAAGAATTTTGCTCCAGTCGCCAAGCTCAACACGATTCGGGTTCTTCTCTCTCTAGCAGCTAATCTAGACTGCCCGCTCCACCAATTTGATATTAAGAATGCCTTTCTCAATGGAGACCTGTCTGAAGAAGTCTACATGGAACTTCCTCCAGGTTTTAAGAGTGCAGGACAAACAGGGCAAGTGTGCAAGCTGAAGAAATCTCTCTATAGACTGAAACAATCACCAAGGGCATGGTTTGAAAGATTCACGAAAGCTGTTCGCCAACAGGGGTATAAGCAGGCTCACACTGATCACACGCTTTTTTTCAAACATGAGGGTGGTAAGTCAACTATACTAATTGTATATGTTGATGATATTATCTTAACTGGTGACAATGTTTCAGAAATGAATTTCTTAAGAAAGAAGCTTGCAGAAGAATTTGAGATCAAAGATCTGGGAATGCTAAGGTATTTTCTTGGTATGGAGATTGCTCAAAATAGATCGGGTATCTCTGTATCTCAAAGAAAATATGTCCTAGATCTTTTGAAGGAGACTGGGTTACTTGGATGCAAGCCTGTTGACACCCCCGACTGATCCAAACGTTAAACTTGGAGACCAGACTACATGCACACCAGTGGACAAGGGTAGATATCAACGATTGGTTGGGAAGCTCATTTATCTAGCTCATACTAGACCGGATATTGCCTTCGCCGTCAGCATGGTAAGCCAGTTTATGCATGCTCCCTATGAAGAACACCTAGATGCAGTCATTCAGATATTGAAGTATCTAAAAAGAAGTCCGGGAAAAGGTTTGTTCTTTAAGAAGGGAGAGTCTCGTGAAGTAGAAGCCTTCACTGATGCAGATTGGGCTGGCTCTGTGACAGATAGGAGATCTACATCTGGTTATTGCTCCTATGTTTGGGGAAACTTGGTGACGTGGCGGAGCAAGAAGCAGACTGTAGTGGCGAGAAGCAGTGCGGAGGCTGAATTCAGGTCCTTGGCGAATGGAGTTAGTGAGTTAATTTGGTTAAAGCTCCTTCTCAAAGAACTTCAAGTTGCAACAAAAAATCCCATGAGACTATACTGTGACAACAAAGCTGTCATTAGTATAGCTCACAATCATGTACACCATGATCGTACCAAACATGTGGAGGTTGATCGTCACTTTATCAAGGAGAAGATTGAAGACGGGACTATTTGCATTCCTTATGTAGCTTTAACGGAACAAACAGCAGACATTCTAACTAAGGGATTGCCCAGACCTCTCTTCGAGAAGATGATTTACAAGCTGGGATTGTTTGATGTATACAATTCAGCTTGAGGGGGAGTGTTGAAAATCAGCCCATCTCCGGTATCCCTGATATCCGGGAGAATTAGGGGGGCAATTAAAGATAAGTTTCCAAGAATAAAATCAAAGCTTTCATACTGTAATTAGTTCCAGATTTGTAGCTAATCTGTTTTTTTTATTGCTGATTTGTTTCCTAGTTTATAGCTGTACTTTATGACTAGAATATGGCTATATATTCTGAGTCTTAGCCTGTATTCTGTGTGTATTATTCGAATACAAAAACCCTAGTAGTGTTTATTCAGTTTTCTTCTCCGGTATTCATTTTCCACATATATGTATATAATATTTTGAAAAAAAAAAACATGATTTCGTAAACAAGTTTAGGTGATTGCAATCAATAATTTTATATCTGATTTTATTACAAAGTGCAGAGTTTAAACATAAAAGTGGTACTTTCCCCTTTTTTTTTTTTTTTTTTTTTTTGAGAAAATTGATACTTTCTATTCTTTGTTTCACTTTCTAATGAAAAATATTCAATTACTCATTGTTCATTGAAAAAAAAAAAACTTATAATGTGATTTTAAAAGGCGTTAAAAGTTTAAATTCCATCCCCTTGAGTTGAAAAAGTAAAAATAAAAATTACATACCCTTGAGTTAAAAAAGTAAAAATAAAAATTACAATAATCAATATAGCATCAATGATTCGCATGTTTTCATTGGAAAAAAATAAAAATAAAATAAAACCATGCTAATTAAACGAAATAATTATGCAAAGTCATGCCGTTCATCTTAAGTACCGACAAAAGTGCAAGGAAAGAACGACGTAGAAGTGAAACGACAACATTAGAGAAAAAAAGAAAGAAACGAGACCGAAAGGGGGAGTAAAGGACGACAAGATACGAAAACGACAAGAAGTAGCCCAAAAAAAGACAACACATAAGAAACGACCACAAAATTTAACAACAGATACGTTTAAAAGGACAATAAGAAGGATTTTCAGCCAAAGAAGAAAGAAACAGGAAAAAGAAAGGACCATTAGATGGATAAGATAAAACAGTGTTTTTCCAAAACAATGAAATGACAACATGCGAGAGAAAAGACAACTAAATGAAACGACATAAACGTTAACAACAATGAGAACTAAAAAGATACAAAAACGAAGGCTCTGTTTGGAGTTTGAATTTAACTCCAACAAAATTTATTTTTTTATCTTAATTTTTATCTTTTTTTTTAAATTTAACAAAATTTATGATTAGTTTTCTAACTCTAAAACGCAAGCTAATAAAAACAATGAAACGACAAAAATGGACAAACGACAACAAATGAGAAAACGACATGAAGTTGCTAAAGTGTACCAGAGAGAGGGAACAAATCTCAGACTTCAACGAGGCAAAAACCCCTTCCGTCACCTCTTGGTCGTTCATGGGAGTCCTAAGCTTCTACAACGAGCTCAGACACTTCTCGATGTCTCGCCGTCTCCGCTCTCTGGTTTCCACTTCTTTCCCTTCCATTTTCTCAGCTTCCAACCACTTTCACCGCTCCAAAAACGAGCCTAATCTGACAAAGTTCTTCACTTCCTCAACCTCTCAAAGCTCGCTTCTCGGTGTTCATGGCGATACAAACCACTTCGTCACCTCTAATACAGACTTCCGATCGTTTTCAGCTTCGTCTCGCAATGCGGTGAATTTGAGTTCAGCACCGAGAAACTCCGCTGCTAAAAGAACCGGATCGAGAGCGTTTCGGAAGCAATTTTCCGAAATTGTTGGAATGATCCGAAGGAATGAAAATAATTTCGAGTGCGAGTTGAATCTCATCGGTGTAAGTCTATCTGTTGCCTCCATTACTCAAATATTTCAGGTTTTGAATAAGGAAAAAGTACCTGCTTTGCGGTTATTCAATTGGGTTAGGGATTCCAGACCCGATCTCCGTCGAAGTTGCAATATTTGCAGCTTGGTGATCGACAATTTAGGACGATTAAATGATTTCGAGTCAATGACTAGCAGTTTGAATGGATTTAAGGAAGAACATATTTGCCTGACCCCAAATGCATTTCGATTCTTGCCTGAGTTGATGTTGGACAAGGATTCGCTTTCGAATTCCGTGACCGAAGTTGTGAGAATTTTGAGTAAAGTTGGTGGGTCGTGTGAAGCTTCCGGTGTTCGATCTTTGATTGAGTTGTTTAGCGGATTAGGCTCGTTGGAAATGGCTAGGTTTGTGATGCAGATTACAGAGGCCAACACGTCTTATTACAACATCATGATTAGAGAAATGTGTCGGAAATGCGATCTCGAAGGCGCGAGGGGTTTGCTAGACGAAATGCGGCTAGCAGGTTGTGAACCAGACATCACAAGTTTCAATTTTGTGCTCAGTATCTTGTGTAAGAGAGGAGAAAATGCTGAAGTGTTGGTTAGAGAAATGGAAAACATGGGTTGTTATTCTCCTGATGAAATAACTTTTGAGATGCTTGTCCTCCAGTCGTGTAAAGTTGGACGGTTCGATGTTGCACTAGGGATTGTGGACAAAATGCTGTCGTTGGGAATTGAACCTCGGCTTTCTACACATGCTGCCATTGTCAAGGGCTACTTTGGTTCACAGAGATATGAAGAGGCACATAACTATGTAGTTGGATCGAGTCTTAAGTATAAGCCATCTATCAATGCAGTTTATAGCTTGCTAGCAGGACTTCATCTGAAAACTGGTGATGCGGATCATGCCCTGAATATCGTCTCGGAGATGATTGGAAAGGGTCTTATACCACATTTCCGAGTGTACAAGGAACTTTTGGGATATCTCCGAAGATCAGGAAAGACTGATTTGGCAGAAGATTTAAAGATCAAATTCTCTACTCTGAGTTCGCAAACAACTACAGAAACTGGTGATCTATAGTTCAGGAGTAACTTCTTTAGCTCCTAACATTTTCATTCTTTGCATTCCTCCATGTACGCGAATCCTTTTTCCTTTCTAGATAAGTTGGTCGACGTCATCAATGAATCTCGAGTGCATTTTTGGTTGAAGTTGTACAGATGAGTTTTTTTTCAAATTTTATTTGTTGTAGTGAAATCAAACATTGAGTTCTAGGCTCTTAATAAAGTAGTAGATTGATTTTCACTTATTCTAATTTCTATTATTCTTGTGATGTTTTGTTGGCTCTTACTCTTTTAGGGATGCTTTTTTAAGTCCAAAGTCTCGGAGCGTTTTAGCATTGAGGCACCGACAATGAGGTACAGCTTTATGAATTCAAAAGTAGATGCTGTTTTGGATCTTAAGACTTGAAAAAAAAAAAAAAAAAAAAAAAAAAAAAAAAGGGAACACACACACACTCACACACACACTTATTGTACCATGACCTAATCTTCTGACAAATTATTTCAAAGCAAAAATATCTAACATATATGAATCTTTATTGGTTCGCTGCATCCATAGTTGCCATCTTGGCTAGTGTTTTTCTGTTCTATGCGTTCCGAGGTAGTGTGATCTTCCTCAACCCTCAAACACTGTTAAGTTTAGAATTTTAGTCATGTTGTAGCATTAGGGAAGTGCTCTTATCTTTCCAGTTTCCACTCAAGATGTCGCCTTTCAAAGGGTGGCAAATGAAAGAAGTACGGACTGTAGAATCATCTCATACATCCATCAAAACAACTATACCTTTTTCCACTAGCATTACATGAAAGTACTAGTTATCTAATAAACAACAACGTGCAGTCTGTTTTCTTTTAATTGTACATGTCCCAGTAGACGGTCAATCGGTGGATTGTACTGCTGGTTCCCCTCAATAAGAGTTTGGCTTCGAATCAATCCCACTACGGTGGGTAGGGTACATGAATAATCCACTTCATAAAAGATCAATAACCACGCAGGGATGCACTGTCTTCCTAAGATTATCTAGGTATGTCACCCTCTATTCCTGTAAATCTTTTTGCTTTATGAAAAAAGAAAAAGAAAAATAGACAATAATTATCCAAAAAAAAAAATGAAAAAGAAAAAAAGACACAAACACTCTGATTTGCCCGTCGGAAGATATTGACAACCTATTTACAAAATATCAGTTGCAACTTGCAATCTTGCTTGATATTAGCGAACTTATTCTTCTTCTTGTACGTATCTAGCCGTATATCAAATTCTGAAGTGCCATACCACTCAGGTGCTCGTTTTGATTCTTCCGTTCAAAACTTGACCAGTTTACGGCCATTTTACTTCATTCAATGAGCTGATAAGAACAACTGCCCTGGTTTCGTCATCGCCAGCTTGGCATCTTGAGTCTGCAAAGTAATGTGGTACTGTAAGTCGAAAATATACCCGCACTTGCCCCCTATTTGATAATCTAATGCTGTTGCACACGTACGTAGATAATGCATGTTTCATGTTTGTTAGAAATAAAACCAAAAAGAGTAAAGATAATCTGTCACAGTTTTCATTTTGCTGCCCAAGAATGATCCAACATTCCGACTAGGTATCTATTGTCCTTTCAGGAACAAAGGCAACCGCGCTTTCAATAATTAACAAGGAAAATATGGGACTATCGTACCTTGGTTCCTTTTGAGCATGTGCCAAATTTTTGGGTTGTGATATTGTTTTCTGAAATTTGTTAATCACAATGTAATACTAGCTTAGCTTCTCCAGAAAAAAAAAAAAAAAAAAAAAAAAAAGAAAAGAATTGAATAATTGCTGATATAAACCGATTTGCTTGCCCAACTAGATGGATTATTGAACAAAAATGAAAAGAAAAAATTGGCAGATGTGGAATATAGGCAATTCGTATTCGAAGTTTTCTGATCTTTTTAGACAAACAAACCCAAGTAGACAGAAAATAAAATTGGACTAGGACCAACCTTCTGGACCACTTTCAAATTATTGCGACTGCTCGATGGCGTTGTTGCCACAGACTTGGAACCTCTTCCGATTGTAATACTACTTTTGCCCTCTCCCTGCAGACAATACATCCGTTAGACGAACTCAATACTTGAAATATGTCGAGAGACAGCTAAAAGATGCTATGCTATGTTTGCCATTCAGTTTATCCATGGATGAATCTATCAAGCATCACTAACCTCTTTCTGCTTTCTTTCTATGTCATCACTCCTATAAGCCTGAAGATTTCTAAACCTGGTATTTTTGCCAAATTACAACAGTCAGCAGTGCAAGCGAAAGGTTATGTTATAAAACACCGAGAGCGAGAGTGGGAGAGATATAGAGCGGGAAAAAGAACACACAAAAGAACCTGTTGTGCGTGCCCTTCTGTTCCAAACCACCAGAAACTATCTCCTTCGAAGAGCACTGCATAAAAAGATCATTGAATTACGAACATTAGCAGCTGAGCTGACTAGAGTTGAGTACTAAATTTGTATAGTCTCTACCTGAGTGGTTTGTCTATATCCCGGTGGACTTCTTCGAAACTTGTTCTTGTCTCCAAAATCTCTGCCACTTGAATTTGTATATTGTTGACTGATTCTACCAATAGGAGAAGAAGTCACCAACCTGTTCCTTGCCAAGGATGTGCGCCGAACAGTAGAACCAGAACATGCTTCGGTAAGCTGTGCAGGAGACGAAACATGGATGGAATTATTGCCATTTCCAGTTTTGTGAGTGCTGTTTTTGCCTAAAACAAGACTGCTCTTTGCTTTGGCAGTAATTTTACTATCTGGGGATGATTTTGTTATCTCGGATGACTTGACACCGTCTTTGGAACTTCCGCTTCCCATTTTTGTTCTCTCACGTGCAGAACCTACATTTTCCTGGCATACAGATAATAATTGAAATAAAGGTCTTGATTATTGCGGAAAAGAAAAGCAAAGAAATTTAAAAACGTGAAATGTATAGTACACTGAAAACACGACATCCAACAATCCAATCCTAAACACAGCCACAATCAGATTAAGTTAAATTATTAAATTTTAACAGTTTAATTCGATTTATGCATAGGTATGGAGAATACTATAGATCTGGCATGTAAAAGGGGGGCAAAAAAATAAAAATGAGGATACCTGAGCTTTTGGTTGGTTTGTTACATGCTTGACGGAGTTGGAAACAAGGCTTTCAAGCGGGGAACTTTCCGAGTTCCTAGTGAAAGGAACGTGCAACAATTGGTCTGGCTCAGTAGCACACAAGGATTCAACATCGGCATCGGTGGTGCTATCTTTTTCACTATTGCTACTCCGGGCACTCAAATTTTCTTTGGTGGCCGCATCCTGTTTCTCCGCACTGCCCTCCAAAGACAAATCACACTTGGCGCTAGCATCACTCTCTGATGCCTGAATTTCTCGGATAAAGGTTGATTTCTTCTCCCCTTTTGAGAAAGCAGAATCCTGAACATTTTCTACTTGTGCGACATAACTCTTTGCATTGCGGAAAGGGCCAAGTTTGGTGGTCTCTTGCTGCTCAGCTTGTGTGGCCTTCATTGCTCTAATTCTTCCATAATATTCTTCGAAATACGCCTTCTTCTGTGCAACAAATCCGGGCTCCTTGAAACTTTCCAGCTCCTCCTGGCATCTATTGTGAGAAAAAACGGACCGTCTCTCCCATGAAAGTGACTCAGGTGCAAATCTTCCGAATGATATCGAACCATGATCCCGTAGTTCAGCGACAGATTCAGCCTGACAAATATACATATATAAATATATAGAAAAAAGTTATGATTATCAAATAAAAAGTTCCAATTTTAAATTGTGGGAAACAGAAAATTGAGCATTATGGATTGATTGGAAATCAAAAAAAGTTGTGACTACCTTATGTTTCACAAAATTTTTCTATATGATAATCAAAGGATTAAAGACAATAAAAAAGTTGCAATTTTAAATTGTGGAAAACTGAAAATTGAGCATTATGGAGTGCTTGGAAATCAAATGACTACCATTTGTTTCACAAAACACATATAATTGTTAGTTTATTTTTATTTTTTCTTTTATCATTTTCTTGATGAAATTCATGTTTTCACTGCCAAACATATACTAGAAAAGTGAGACAATACCTGAAATTGTGTGTTCGTTAATTTCAAAGAAAAATATGAACATGTATGAGCGAAATAATCGTCGTAAAATAATAAAAACACATTTATTTTTCCCGAATTAGAAAATGGAGAATTTAGGTTCTAATTAACGAAAGAAAACACTAATTCTTAAAATTAAAAAAAATAATAATAATCCTTTTCTTCTAGTACTCAAATAATAAATTTAGAATAGAAAGGGGAAACATAAATATAAATTAAAGGGCAAGACTAATCATGCAGTACCTTCGGACTTTGGTCTTTGGATGCAATCTCAAGACTAGACCAGCCATTTTGATGAAGATCAGTCTCAGTTGCCATTTCTGATTTGATTATTCTCGCACGCTCAATTTCATTAAAACCAAACCTTCTATTTGAATTCTTGTCTCAGAACGAGAAAACTCCAGTGAAGAATTTCTTTCCGCATCATTTTCTCAGCAACCAAACAAAAAGTTGAAGTTATAGTGACCAAAAGGTTGTTCCAGATCTAAGTTGGAGAAGAGGAATCGGAATTCGGAAGCATCAAAGAAAGAACTGGAAAATAAAATGACAGTTTTGGTTAGTTCCTTGCTTGCTTAAGAGAGAGCCAGTGAGAGGGAAAAACCAAAAAAGAGATGAGAAAGCAACTAACCTCCCTTAAAAATAAAATAAAATAATAAAAACTTTATTGACGTGGCTGTTCCGATACATTTCGAAGTAACCACTTTTCGTGCGTCTGGGTCCTACATATCCCACGTGTCCCAGCTTGCTTGTGTCTGCAAAATCCGAAGTTTTAGAAGTTCAAACCCTAGTTTTGCTTTTATTTACAGAATAGCCACTTTTTTTTTTTTTTTTTTTTTTGGGAGAATATCATGCAATTGAATTAATTAATAGAATTATGTTTGTCACGTAATAATGGATTCAATTAGTCTTCTTCCTCTTTAGAAAAAAGAAAAAAAAAGCCAGTCTATATCCATTTTTTCAACACAAAAGAAAAGGAAAGAAAATCTCAATCTTATCGAGTATTATTGTAAAGTATTGATGAGTTTAATTCGAGTGTCTCACAACAAATGAGCCCCACTCACACACTTTATAAAGAAAATTCACGCGCCATAAATAATATTATTAATAATGTAATAGACTATCACATTATAATGGATTCAATTAATTTCTTTAATATTTAATATTGTTGTGAAGCATCATAAGATGCGTCTTGCATCAAGTGACCCGCCACTCACCACATCAGATAAGTGGAGCCTATTTGTTGTGAGTTATTGAGCCAAACTTGATGATAAAATTATTGTACAAAATTTTTCTTTTAGCCTATGTTACCTTGAGTAAGATTGTACAAAAAAATCCAGTAACTCGAATGACCTACTTATCTCATCTAAACGTCACTAAACAAGTTAACTTCAAGTCATTCCTGACTTTGCAGACGGTTTAATCAACCTTACCCAAATTCTTATTAAATGAGATTGGATTCAAGTTTTCTCAACCCAAAAAAAAAAAAAAGCCCAAACCGTTTTGCCTAACAAGTTATAAAGAAACATAATCTTATCAAGTGTGATCTCTCATGTTCGAACAACAAAATAAGGAATTTAGAGTGGTTCATCTTTTGATTTGAGAGCTGGGGGTTTCGCTATGGAGATCAGTTATAAAGGATGCCTTAAATCGTAAAATTGTAATTAGATGACTCCTTGACTTCGAGTTTTTAAGAGATCGAAAAGGCCTATTTATACTCTTCTATGACACAAGTACAAATATTTGAATAATTAAATAAATATTCTTCACATATCTTCCTTACAAAATTATCCTTGATTCAGTTAATTTCAAAGCTTATTTTTGTCATTGCTAAATTCTTAATCCAAAAGGTGTCATGTTGTCACTAAAGATCTTCAACAATGACAAATCCTTATTGAATAGTGTATTAAATCAAATTTCAAATCTTAAAATGAATTATGATAACAAAGCATATAATGTTAAATATTTAATTATTGTTATAAATAATATTGTATTTAAATTGTTTTAGAAAAAAGATACAGTAAGTTTTAGTGACAACTCTGTCATTATTAGAGCTTAGACCAGTTTTGTTACGTTAAAAAAAAAAATTAAAATAAAATAAAACTTTTTAAACGTGAAAATGTTGTCGCTAAAGCTTTTGGCATCATGTAAGGCACATGCGAAACAATGGAACATATCAAATACATTTTTTTCAAGCCGTCGCGAATGACGAAAAAATATATAGTGACAACATTAAACCTTTTGAGTCCAGATCTATTGTCCTATTTTCTTGTCTCGGATGTTGTTCACTCAATAGGTTTTTGACAACTCATCAATTTGTATAATAATTTTTAATATTTAGTATTTTTTATGAGGTTAAATTCTAAAATTCAAATAATATGGCATGACACTATTGGGAGAACAACCGATGAGACAGAAAATTCAGGACAACAAATCTCGATAACAATAAACTTTTAACGATGATTTTTTTTTTTGTGTCAACGTGTTGTCATTATGACTTTTTTAGCAATAAGTTTTGTCATTGCTAAATGAAACGATTCTTATCGTGAATTTATCATCTATTTGAATTTGAATATTTCGAGTTTATGATGATAAATCCCATAGTTTTAGGGTTTAAATGTCCAAACAATGCCCAAAAACTCCCATGCATCTAGTTTGATCAGCCAACTCCCGCCTATAAAAATGACTCCAATTATAATATCGTACTTGTATATAGAAGAAAACACCTTATTCATGATACGGAACGTAAAGTGGTATTATCTCAAAAAAAAAAAAAAAAAAAGTTATGCCCGGTTCACCAATATGGGATTGGACCATACGTGTGTTTAGCTATCATTGTTTTAGCGCGGTTCCTACGTAACTCAATCTAGCTCTCCCTCTTTTGACTAGGTTGTCGACCTAATCTTGATCAAGGAGAAATTAGTAGATAAGGAGTTTATATATAACGCCTTCTCTTGGTCTTTAGCTCTCCCGTTGTCAACTAGGTGACTGACCCGATCTTGATCGGGGTGAAAAGTAGAAAAGGAATACAATTGCTTTCTCTTCGTCATCAGCTCTCCGTCTTTTAACTCAGACATAGACCTCAATCGAGCTCTCCTCTAGCTTGGCTACCATCTTGTCTTGATGACCTTTATCTTGAGCTCCACATCAATGAGAAGGTACATGGTAGGAAATCAGCCGCCTACTTGCTCAATTTGGCGGCGATGTAACAAATATGGTCTAATAATTTACAAAAAGTAGTCGTGTTTCGCACCAGTAGTGGTCTTGTGCATTTTTGAAAATTGAACGATTCAAATGGAGCACGTCATTGATGGCTAAGTGTACAAATGTTATTGGCTAAATGGGGGTGCTAACTAATTTGTTGTTGTAGTTGTTGCTTTTCCTCGGCTTATTCAGTAGTCTAAATTTAAAAATAACGTGATCTCCCCGGAAACGTTCACACACGCGGATGGAGTAGGTTGATCATGCGGGGATGCCATGTGGTCCACGTGATCCAAGCATGGGTCCTCCCCTATCTGAAAATTCAACGCAGAGAAACTTGAATGTCTTTTTCCCTCGAGTGGTTTCTAGAATTGCTTCGTCATGGGGGTCCTTTCGCAATATAACAACTTTTCTAAAGCTTTTTTAAGAATGGGCACGGCATAGTCCACATAAATGCCGTCAACTAAACAACACAAAGTACAAGACAAGGCAATTTCCAAGGAAAAAAAAATGAAATTAAAAAAAAAAAAAAGAAAAGAAAAGTTTTTTTTAAAAAAAAAAAAAAGCAATTAGATATTATTAAGAAAAGCTTTTTCTTTTTCAAAAAGAAGGAAATGGAAGTATTGATGGGCAAGAAGAAGGCATGCCCGTTTAGGTAAAGAGTTATGTTTTGAGTATTTTTTTATAATTTTATCTATTTTATTATTAAAGTTGATAATTTTAGTATTATGAAATAACAAAATTTTTAATTTAATGATATGATGAGCATTAATATAAAAGAGATGTGAAATTTGTAGTATTTTTGCATATAGTGGTCACCAATTTAGTGGGCTCGACATCTTTCTTGTTAACAGACCACAGACTCGAGCTCTGTCGTTTTGGGCTTCTAATTATTGAATTCAGATGGTGAATGGAATACTGAAGTACATATATAACTCATTCGGCTTCGTTTCGCAACATGAATGATCTCATTAGAATCATTTAATTTCCTATTTGATTACAAGGAAGCAACAAACAAAATAAGAAAGCTTACATCGATCAGAATAGAGATGTCAGACTGACCGAGCTAAAGTGCGACATTATTTTTATGGTTAAGAAAAAGATTAGGGAAAAAAGTGATGAGTTTGAGAGGTGTGTGATTTTCTTCTGCAATTAAAATTCTTCAATCATAATGAATTTTTACGCTGACTAAATAATTTATATGGATATAACTCTCATATTAAAGGTGAATAATTATAAGCATATATAAATCTTTTTTTCTATTTATTTTTCTTTATGATTTTTTTACTCTTAGTGTTAAGAATTAAGACAAGACTTTTTTTTTTTTTTTTTTTTTTTGTGTGTGTGGAAATTGACATATTCTAGTTCTTGATAAGTAAGTTCAGAAAAGAAAAAATTTTATTCTTTCTATTTTTCATTTATTGAATTACGTTTAAAAACGATACGATTGGTTGAGATTTTTACAATTTATATTAAGTGACAAACGGTAGTTTGTCCTAATTCTTTTTTCTTTAATTAACTAATGATTGAAATATGGTATATATGTATGTATATACATGTAGAGTAGTTCTAAGGAAAAAAAAGTAAAAAAAATATATATGGAGGGATTCGTACGTTAGTTATAGTGTGATTTGTATTATATTATATTAATAAGTGATTTAAATGTAATGTTTTTCGATGATTGTTATCATTTATATCAATTTTTGAATAATTTTAAGTGATAAGATTTTTAAATAAAAAGTTAGATAATGACATATAAACGAAAAATCCTACAAATACTGCATGGTGTGTGTTACCCGCATGTGAGATTTTAAATATCGACCTTGGAAATTTGGCTATGACGACCTAGCTAGGGTAGTTAGCTAGAGATCATAGACCGACCAAACACGAGATACTTACGTAATGCATGGTCATGGCTTTGACTAAAATGTTCTTGTAACTGTAACTGTAAATAATTAGCACTTAATAATTGAGAGAGAGATAGGTTAGGGGATTTTCGTGACAGCTTTTATTTGGTCGAATATCCACGCAACTTTTCTTTAATATATCTCGAAGGCAATTATAATTTCATTTTTCATCTCATTTAGAAATTCAAAATTAAACCTGCAGGTGGATTAAGTCATTTCCAAGCTAGATGAATTGCTGATCATCCCTTGTGTAGAGACCCATTAAGAGTTTCATAATTCACCTCAAAAGTCATCACCGATAGGCCCAATTTTTATTTTTATTTATTTTTTTTATTTTAATGGACCACAAAGTCCTAGCTAATAATCCAATTGATGTACCCTTCAGTCTTCACCCACCTCCATGTGTTCTTTTTTCACACATTAAATTAATGAGGAACATATTGACACTTTTTGTACTTTTACAGATTGGAGTGCATTTGAACAACTGATGATGTTCCTGTTTACTTTGACTGCATGAGAGGGAGAATTATTTGTTCTTTTTTTTTTTTTTAATTTTATTTACAATATTCTACCGGTAATTATATATTTCGAGTGTCATATTTAATCAATATCACATCATGATTTCAAAATAATATGTAACACTTAAATTATTAATACAGATGCTGGTTTAAAAATAAGTACTTGTATATATATAGATGAGATTTTTTTTTTCAATTAACCTACCTACATAAAATTCTTTTTTTAAAAAAATTGTTGTTTGATTGTAAATTTGTAATAGATTTTAAGTCCTTGAAAAGAGGCATCAATCTAGGAAATTCATCATGTTCAAAAATAACAAAAATAAATAGTATATATAAACATCGTTTAGCCGGAGCCGCTGAGTGGATGAGAGGTCAAGTCTTTTTAAGATATATATATATATATATATATAATTATATATCTTAAAAAGACTTGACCTGATCATTTTACTTTTTCAAATGTTCTTTAAGACATTAAATTACATACATCTAGTTGCAAAATGATACATTGTCACATGGTATTAGAGAGGAACGCTTGGGCATCTTCCTATTTTATTTTCTTTTCGTTTATTTATTTTTTCTTAATCTTCTTTTCAATTTTAAACCATCGAGCATCAGCTATATATATACATGACATATATGTATGTATGTATGTATATTATTTTTTTTTTACAAGTGTGATAATAATAATAAACTAAATTAGTACTAGCTAGCTAGTTACCATATTTTCTGGGTCAAGCATGTCATCATCAACACGTAGAAAAATTGAAGTTATGGCGTATTTGGGAAGTCTTCTCCAAGTTCTTGATCCTCTCCCTATATCTCATATGTCAAATTAAATATTCATCTTTTTCAGAGTTGTATTAAAACAATTTACATTATTGTATATCTTAATAGATTCATACATATTTCAAAAAAAAAAAAAAAATTTAATAGATTTAGAACTCGTTTCTCCTTTCGAACTATACAAAGGAAAAAATAGAAAAACAAAACAAAACGATAGTTACAACCATCAATGAATTTAACTATAATCTTCTTCTTCTTCTTCTTCTTCTTCTTTTTCCATTGATCACCGGTCGGCACCAAATTCAGTCATATATAATAGTTGGCTTGTCAACTTATTTAGTGTGTGTATGTATATAGTTATGATTTTAATTGACTTCATAATAATATGAACCTCTAAAAAGCTTTATTTGATTCTATCATAGACTCTACTCATATCGAGTTTGCTCACTCATTTAAATCCGATATTAATTAATGACTTCTAAGTATATGATGTGATAGAAATTTGTTGCAGTACTGCTTGTAAAGCTATGAAACCGGCAATAATAACATAAAAGGACACTTTCATTCAACGAGCAAAAATTTTGGCGGACCCATTATGAATTTATAATGTCGGAGAAGAGAAATTAAATTTCGATTAGGATAAGCCTAAAAATTAAATGATTCATGCACCACATATTTTTCCCCTTCCTCATGAGCTTCCTAGTTGCGTCAGGTGACGTACTCAAAAGGCAGGCATCAATTATGTATATAGCAAACTAATGGTGCGTTGGTGCACCATTTTGGATTTAAAATTTTCACATCAGTTTTTATATTTGTTTTTTGTTTTTTTTTTTTTTCATAAAAAGTCAATAAAAATCATAATTCTTATTTTTAAAAAGTCAACTAATTTTAACATAAAAATTTCATTTCTAACCAGTACACAAAGGTACCCTAATCTAATTTACACCAAGATAAAAAAAAAAAATTTTAAAAAATTAAGAAATAAAATATTAGCTACATTGATGCTCAAAAATAAATTAATTGTATGGAAAAGAAGTTCTCATTGACTTATGTATGATTATTTTTCCTACAAAAGATCAAAAACAAGTAAAGAGAAAATATTACAAATTTTGAGAGATGAAGAAATACTTAATCTCTTCGAATGAACATAGTTAATTGATGTCCAATATAAAATGTAGACTTATACTTGATTAATTTACCTATTGAAAAATATTATAGCTAATTATCCCAAATGGAATCGTGTTGCATCTCCTCAAACTCGGAGAATGTCTTGACGTCGTCGTCGTCGTTAAAAATCTGAGACGACGTCGTATAGCAGTAGTGGTGGTTGTGGTGGTGGTGGTGGAAGTAGTGTTGATGGCTGGCGTCGGCGAAGAGCAGAGCCTCGGCCATTTGCATCCACATCTTCGGCGAGTCCAGCGGCGACTCGTTTATCGCCTGAATCTGGCTCGCCGACAGCCCCACCGTCACCGGCACCGAGCAGCTTTTCACGGCTCCGACGACGTCAGAAGACGCGTCGTTCGCAGCCTTGACCTGGTCCACCGTCGCCGACGCCGTCGTCTGCTGCGACGGGGGCCTCGACTTGAACCGCAATGCGGCCTGCTGGGCCGCCATCTGGACGTCCTCGCCGCACGAGCTCACAGGCCTCGGCAGGCTGTCGGCCAGCTCCGGGAAGTTGAGCCGCGCGCCTCGCCCCCTCAGCTGCAGCGCCGCCACGTCGTAAGCCGCCGCCGCCATCTCCGGCGTCTCGTAGCTTCCCAGCCATATCCGCGTCTTCTTCCCTGGCTCTCTGATCTCCGACACCCATTTCCCCCACTTCCGCTTCCGTACTCCTCTGTACGCCGGCGGTGGCGCCACGTGGCATCCGTATTGAGCGACTTGCTCGTGATGATCTTCCATTTTGGTCTAGTCTCGTCTGGTCTGGTCTGATGATAACAGTACTAGATTTTAAGAGGTTTTTGGGAGAGAGGACTTTGATGTGTTTCAGTTTCTAGTTCTACTTCTGATAATATATCGGTGTGGTGGTGGTGTGTGTGTGTGTGTCTACATATATATATATATATAAATATATAAATAAACTGAAGTTGGGAATTGTTAATACTTAAAAGGAGGTACTATGGGAAGAGTGAGCTTCCTAGTAGTTACACGTACATATGGATAGCGGCTGTCAATGAGCACATGTCCATACTAAAATATATATTATGTATGTATATCTATTTTTCTATTTTTGTTTAATTAGGTAATCACGTCATGGACCATGCTTCTACTTTTCTGTAATTTAAAAATAATAATGACTTACAAAATATAAGAGGTGTATTTATTGATCCCTCTCCTTTTCAACTCTTAGCTAGTAAAAATGTGAGATTTCGTCTTTAGATACGTCATTGAAATTTTCATCAGCTAAACCAATCCTCAACAACTTTTCTTTTACACGTCCATGATCTTTAGCTGCCAACTTGCTGTCATTTTTTTTTTCCCCACAATGTAATAACTGTTTGAAAGTAGAAAAACATCCTAAGAATACACGAAGCAGAAGAGTTTTTAGGAGAAAAAAAATATATAGCTTTAAAACTTTTTAAAAAGTTGGATTATTGACTTCATGGCATATAAATGTTTTGCTTGTAACTTTTTCCCTTACTAATATTTTCAAATTTTGGAACGTCAAAGAAAAATGCTTAAGTTATCTTCTTTTTTTAGAACAACAATTCTTGAGGATCATATTCAAACTTTTGGAAACAAGAATGTCCCACACATGCATATGTTTTTGGTGTCGTTCCTTCTCTTAGGGAATACTCAATCCAAAATATTGTATAAAAATGTGCCGTTGGGCCATGTTTTGATTGATGGGATGGTTTTCCCTGTTAAGGACGCGGTTTGATTTATTTCCATTTTGCCAGCGCAAAATCCCCTCTAGCTAGTCCACAGGTTATGGTTAATCTAAGATTAAGGAACTAATAATCAAACAGGGCATGTTTGATTGCATGTATGTATTGCATTGTATAGGGGGTATTGTACTAGTGTATGGTATTGTATTTAGATTAATTTTGTTTGGTCGTAAAATATTAAGGTGTGTACAATCTATTAAACACAATATTTGGGGCATTATAGTATAATATTAAAGTCAATTGGGGATTGGGACCGCGGGTCGGTGTCAACTCAAGCTCGGGCTGATCTTGACCTCGACCTCGACCTTATTCCCGAGCCTACCATGACCCCAACCCTAACCCCGACCTGAACTTGGCTGAACATTATGACCTCAAGCCAGGGCAATCCCAAGGGCCTGAGGCTGACCTTGATTTGGTCCCGGAGCCAACCTTGACCCTATCCCCGAGCCAACCCCCAACCTCGGGTCAAGCGACCACGTCCCCAACCCAACCTAGACCTTAGGCCATGGCCAACCATGACACTAACTCCATGTTGGGCCAACAAACCTCGATCCAAAGCAACCCCGTTCCCAAGTTGGACCCCAACCCCAGACTCCAGGCTTGGCCGGTCCCGACCCTTAGTTTGACCAATCCCAATCAACCCTACCCCGGACCCAGGCTGACCCCCCGATCCAAATCCTATCCCCGAGCTGACCACGACCCAAGTTGACCTTGCCTTGGGTCTGGCCAGTCTTGACCTTGAGCGCGGGCCAACCCCAACCCTTGGCCTAGGCTGACCTGACCCTAGGTCCAACTGATCTTGATTTCAACCCTCGAGCCCCAACCAACCCCATGCCAGGCCCGAGCTAGCCTCAACCCCAACCACCATGACCTTGATTGTCTTATGAAATTATACCGTACATGTCATATTAGATCATACGACATTGATAAAATTAATTCATTATTCCTATTATTTTATACAATAAAATGATTTTACCGAACATTATATTATTGGACAATAACACAATATAATTCTCTAATACGGTCCACTAAACATGCTAGAAGTCTTTTTTTTTTTTTTTTTAATCCTAAACTTGTAAATATATACGTAGAAAGTAGTGGGATCGGAATTGCAATTAAGTGATATTTTTCCTTTTCTTCTCTACATATATAGAAGAGTTCAAATTGGAAGTTAAGGATTGAAATTAGCAATATATTGGACTTGGATAACCAGATGGAACATAAGGTTGACCCAATTATAGAGTTTTCTTTTAGACCATTACGATTCCTTTGGATAATTGATTGATGAGAAAACACAAAAAGAAAAAAAAAATTTCCAATTCGAGAAATTAAGAAAAGATTTACTTTCATGATGATCATTTCCACGGTCAATGTATGTCCATTGAGTTGTTTCAAGCAGTCATCTGAAGCATTACATGTCTAATATATACTTTTTTTAGGTGTAGTGGAAATTTAAATTTAGTTAAGAAAACGAATATAATGGATAGAAACGTCTTCGAGCCTCAAAGAAAAATAATATATTATTGCTTTGTTTGGTATTTTAATTTAACTCCAATTAAAATGTATTTTTTCATATCAGTTTTTGTCTTTTTCTGAAAAGTTAACAAAAATTATAACTAGTTTTAAAAAGTCAATCAATTCCAACTTAAAAATTTCATCTTCAACTGACAACACTGTTGTTCAATTTGAAAGGTCAATTATACTGTAATCACTTACTGATCAAGTATTTATGTGTGTGTGTATATATATATATATATATATATATTATAAACACACACACATTTATTCGTAACTTTAGAAGTTTCTATATCGACAATAAGATTCTAATTTCAAAGCGTGATTTTGTTACGGTCTTATAGATATATTACGTTTAAATTTGAAAAGAATCTAACTTAGTTTAATTTTGAAAAGAATCTAACTTAAAATTATCGTTAGTTTATATTTACAATAACTATTTAGTCCACATATGTATGTACATAAATATGGCGTGAACTAAATTATCATTAGGCATATTTGATCACTTACTCTCTATATTTTTTTTAATACACTTCACTAACATATTTTCCACAAAATATAGGTTGGCTGCAAAATTATTTATATTACTGTAATCAACCACACAAAATGATCAATAATGAATTAATAAACAATTCTGTATACAGATTATAAACCTTTTTTAAAAAATCATTTTTAATTAGATCACATAATCGACTTGACTACATATGTAACATGTTTAACCAAATATATAATATATTAAATATAAAAGGAACTAAAGTGATTCCAAATCCATTTCATGCGATATATATAATATAGTTTTCCGAGGTATCCCTATTTTTTCTGTGTCTTCTCAAGAAACACATTCTTATTATCAAAAAAATAAAATAAAATAAAATAAAAAGAGAGAAGAAAAGAAACACAATATTCTTGCGCGCGCGCATATATATATATATATATATGTATATATATATATATATTTATATTTCAGTCAATTATTTGACCCCACAAATACACATGAGGATGCAGGCTAGAGACACATTCAAAAGTATCCTAGCTAACATTTTTCTCTCCCGTAGTACTCCTTTATTCCATTAAAATAATATTCAAATGTGCATTTTCCTCGTCAAGAAATTGCAAAGATACAAAGCAATATTTTATATTCTAACGTGGACGCGAGCTTTTTTTATTTTTTATTTTTAACATAACACTAAATAAATCATATAATAATTGTTTAGTTGGTTTACTAGAAGCTTCTTTTTGCACTGGTATCATCTTTCAGACCAGGGAAGTGTTCCTTGGGTTTCTCCAGAATTGCGTGACTAGAAAAATACCAAACCAGTTATTGGGTAAAGTTAAATTCATTTAAAACAATGTTTTTTTTTTTTTTCCTTTTCTTAAAAGAACTTGTAAACAAGAAATGGATTTATATATATATATATATATATATATATATATATATATATATAACTTGTAAACAATTAAGATCATTTTTATTGTTATCCGTGTCAAATGAAAAAAAAAAAAAAAAAAAAAAAAGTGTAACAAACTTTTTTGTAAGTCTAAAAAATACCTATACTTCCAAAGCAAGGTATGACCCTAAAATCACTCAAATTTATAAGAACACAACTATATTATTGTTGGTAGTACCAGTCAAAAGAGCTCATGGTTTGACGAAATTGGCTCTCATATCATTTGTCAAGATTTTTATCATTTTATTGATACTGTCCTCTTCTGATTCGCCTGTGCATTTTACACAAGAAAATCATATTCTCTTTTATAAATTCGAAAGACTAGTTGTTCCTCCTATATATATACAATGTAGGACTCCACAAATGAATAGACTGTAGGCTGTAGCATTAGCTTTATCTGATGATATCAACGAGGATTGCTATAATCATCCCGATTCAAGTGAGTTGAACTGTACAATCCATCTTTATTCACATAATTAAACCGACTTCCTGAATTGATTGGAGTTTTCCTTTTCAAGAATTTCACGAAAAAGGTTATCGTATCAGTAGCATTTTATTTTAAACAATCATATATATATATATATATATATATCAGACTGATCTATTAGTTTTATATATTTTAAAGGTTTATATATATATATATATATAGATTCTCTCTAAATTTCGTAAATTTGGTAATTTAGTTTTTAAAACTTTTTTTTCTTGACCATCAACCCTTTGAACTTATGATATTTGGCACTATCAGTTTTTGTTGCTCAAATCCATTAAAATTTGGACCGTTTTTTTAGTATGACTTGCACATTATAGCTCAATAAGAGCTTTGTTGATCATTTTTCAATACAAATTCCTATTAAAGTTTAGGTTCAAATTTGAGTTATGATTAAATTAAGTTTAACTTTTCAAAGAAATTTGTATTCAAAAATCAAGTAAAAATGATTATCAATTCTCTTTTTGGACTATACTATGCAAGTCATATGGAAAAAAAAATTCAAATTTTAATATATTTAAATAAGAAAAACTGATAGTGTCAAAAATTATAAATATAAAAAGTCGATCGTCAAGAAAAAAAGATTAATTTGTCAAATTCAAAAAATTCGATAACATCCCTACAAAATAGCCCTTTATTTCAAAATGAATTTTCAGATACATACTTCACTGACAGTATTCAATCATAGGAGGATTTTTTTTTTTTTTTTTTTTTTTTTTTGTGGGCTAAAGAACAGCGATTAACCTACCATGAAAGAGTCAATTCCAGTGACCTAATTAACGCACCTTGTAAATAGAACAGTGAAAAAATCCTTATTCTTCCAAGAACCAAATCATTGCAGAATATATATTAGGGGGGTGGTCTGAAACAGCTGGATCAAGCTAGCCATATATCCTTAATGCCAGCTGCACGCAAGTACTTCCAACAAACATCCTTGAAAGAAAACCAGTTTACTTCCAGATGTTCAGACGACAATACATACGTGGCACTGCTCACCGTACAGTTACCAAGCAAAGTGAACGTACGGTTTGCGCGTTTCGCACCGCCTCTGACTCTCTCTCTCTCTCTCTCCCCCCTGTCCTGTTGACCGTATCGACATGGTCTCGTATCCGTACCAGTGTACCACCACCCTCCCCCACCTCCGCGAATCTTAAAAGTGCCTCTCTAGGGATTTGGGCATGGAAAAAATTGTCAGAAATCAGAACCCACAAAAAAAAAAATAAGAATAAAGAAATAAATAAAAGCACCGGCTTAATTATATTCATTTGGTTTATAGTTTCCTATTTCAGTCTAATTTATCTATTGGTTTCTTGGTTGCATATATGTCGAGTTTTGGAGTTCGGACTATTCCACTCGTTTTATATGGCTGACTTTAAGTCATATAATTCTTAAACCAATCCTAATGTGAACTGCCGCCACTCATGTTAGGCTGCATTTTCCAGTCTTAATATTGTAATATAGGACATATATATCTTAATTGGTCCTTTAGCCATATATATATATATATAGATATATTCTTGATTAATGAGCACAAACATTATCTAATTCTATAGTACCATAGGCTATGTAAGCTCAAGCTTTTTTGTAAATGCTGCATTACTCGTTAATTTGTCACAAGCTCCCAATAATTAATTAGTTTGCGATATTATTGATGAGACAGACAGAGATTTCTATATTAGAAGTCATTGTAGATCTCAAACTTAATCTAATCAGTTGTGACAAATATTCTAATGACATTGTATATAATAGCTCTTTCTTACATGAAAATTTGCAAATAGCATAACAAACAAATGACAATATGCCTCCGTTTGGGGAATCATCCGGGTAGAAATATTTAGATAGAAACGTTTGAACAGAAATATTTAAATCATCATTTGAATTAGCACTTTGGTGTTAACATTTAGAACAATACATTTGAATAGAAATATTTTTGAATATCAAAATGAGCACCCAAATGTTTAATTTCAGATGTGAAAAGTTCAAACACGTATTTAGATGTGTCATTCAAATGAAATGATTCAAATTGAAGTAAATAATTGTCCCAAACAGACCAATAGTTAATAAATATGGTTAGAATTAATTTTACTGATGAGAAGGCCATTGCATTTTATATGTTGGTTTAAGTTTAGTCCAATCTTGATGCAGGGGTATCACTTCAACACAAGGATGGGCTTTTGTAATGTTGGTCCTCAAAGAAGGCTTGGTCTTGCTTATATATGGGTCTTTAGAGAAAGGCCTAAACAAGTAAAGCCCAGACAGTGAGCTCTCGAGCCTGATCCTTAAGTGTTTGTCTTTCGTCAATGATCAATATCCATTATCCAAGAACACCAAGATTATTTTGAAACGTCCTCATGTACACTTCACTTTTGATTATAGGGATAGAGGATAACATACTCATATAACCTCCGATGGAGGAGAGCCCCATGCATGATATATGAATCTCTTTCGAAGTGGTTGTCTATACCCAATCACCGCAGCGGTAACAACTTGAACTCAAGATCTCTATTCGAAAGAGCAAGTGTCTTACCACCCGACCTAGTTACTATTAGTGATAACCCCAAAATTACTTGAGATCCTGTTTTAGCGTACTTTCAATATGTATAAAGCGTACGATGCTCTTCCTTATTGTAAATGTTTACTACATATATAAATAATACATAAGCGTGTCTGGGACTTCATTTTAGAACAATAGTTCAAGATTAATTAGATTGATAATTGATTTATTAACTGTATCAAATGTGTTAATTAGGTCGATAATGATGAACATAACAGCGTTTACGTACTCCCGGTTAACTTGGCCAATATTAGTACTTCTGTTACGTACTATTCAAATTTACTATATGTAATTTCCTTTCCTCGTCGTTGGGGTCGAGATCAATAAACGATCTCAAGAAAATAACTTGAAAAAGATACATAAACGCTGCATACTAGCAGATACAAATCTTCCAACGAAACAAAGATTAGAGCCATTTTTTGGGTCTAAAAAATAGTGTTCTTTATCACGTCATTTAAAAATTTGGAAATGTTTAATAATTTTTGTGTTTAACATCTGATTCATATAACAACGTGGTGTAACGTAATTGATCTTAAACATCATTCGAGACACTGAAATTAGATAGAGATCTTAATCCACGAGCAATTATCTCCGCTTAGTTAATTAGTTCGCCAAAAGTTAAGATATAGTTAAGGCCTTGGTGACCATAGATTTTTTTTCCTCCATTTGCCAAGACCATAAAACACGATAAGAGTTCGTCTTTTGCTTGCAAGTGAGGATCAATAAATCAGCGGTTGCATCATGAATTTGTTTCCCCGAAATCAATTAAGTGGTTTTTCGGGTTGTAAACCACTAGTTGACCTACTACATGTTATCCAGTACTGCAACGCTACCTGGAACTTACAACATATATATATATATATACACAACTATTTACAAGATATAACCTACACTTTGATGCTCAAAAGTAAAGTGCGCATATCAGATTATTCAAAATCTTGGAATTCTTTGTTGATGGATTGATGTGTTGGCTCCAAGATTAAAGTCCACTACTAATTTTAATGATAATAAGCAAATTGATTGCAAGTTACTAATAATTAATATTGACCTTTGAATTCACGTTAAAATGACACAATTATTATCAATTGAAAATTAGTGAAGTAAACGCTTGAAATAGGATATGGATTAGAGCTGGAAGACAAGATGACTCTAAATGACTAGTATACATAAGTTAAATTCTCAAAATTGCATGAATTTATTGTTTCAAACTGACCACTTTAGAATTTTTCATTTTATTTTATTTTTACAAAATTGCATTAATATTACTTGCACATATTTTTTAGTTCAAAGTGTCAAAAACATGACAGTGGAAGCAATTTGCCTCTGTCTGATAAACCAGTAGATTACAGGTAGAATTGCTCTCTGCCCTTGTCTGGTCAACTAATGGGTGACAACCGTTCGGCTCTTGTCCAACAGCTCTTTCCCTAGCCGTTGGAAAACGAGGCTAAATAGCTCCTTTGACCTATTTTTGGGTATTTAAAGTTGTTTTGAGGTCTTAAATGGTGATGAACAATAACTATTGCAGCTACATAGTATTCAAAGCTTCTCAATTCTCATTTGTATATATTAGACCCGTCTCCAATGCATATGTCAATGTCAATACTATATTTAATATAAAAGGTATTCAAAATATTATATTTGGCATTGACATTCGTTTCTTACTCCAATGCATTTTAAATATTATAATATTATTTTATTATTTTCTATTACAAAGTCCAATAAAGGAAATCTAAAAGTAATTAATGCTGACAACTAGAGTCCAAAAGCCCTCTAATTTTTTTTTTTTTAAATTCAGAAAACAAATCAGTGAAACGTGTATTTAAAGTATCCACTATCTTGGTTTTCTTTCGTTATTCTTTTCAGCTTTCTCCCTATAGGCCTTTCAACATTTAGATCATTAATATCATCTTCAACTTGATCATGATTGGAGCTTAGAGAAATTAAAGTTTCAGAAACTTTTGAAGGGGATTAAGGGCTGGGAGAGTCATTGGAAGAAGTCTGTTTCTTTTGAATGATTGAATCCTGCCACTTTACACTATGTTGCAAGATATCCCAACAGTGATCAAATGTAATTTTTTTTTTTCCTCAATCTCACTATACAACAGTTTTGCTTGAAGAACCTAGACATAGGTTACACAATTAGTCATTTGTAAATAATTTTATGACATAGAGAATTTATGAGGCAAAGCCAAAAATGCCAGCTACAAAGAATACCAACACAAACAAAGGGGAAAAAAAGACAAAAACAAGGACAAGCTGCAGAGAATAGGTCGAAATAAAAAATATAGAAAATTTGAGTTAAAAAAAATGGAAAACCAAATATCATCTTCTCAACTTCAGTCAACTATAAAAAACATCAACACAACAAAAGGAAAAAAAGAAGGGACAAAAAAACGAGAACAAGCTATAGAGTATAGGCTGAAACAGAGTAATGGAAAATTTAAGAGATCAAATAATGAAAAAAACAAATATCACCTTATCAGCTTCAATCACCTACAAAGAACACCCACACAACCAAAGGGGAAAAAAAGTACAAAAACATGGACAAGCTATAGAGTATAGATTAGAACAGAGTAATGAAAAATTTGAGAAATTAAAGAATGAAAAAAGAATCTCACCTTATCAACTTCAGTCACTCCACTTTGTTGCCTATTTTTATTTGAATGAGATACCCATGAAATTTGTTGCAGCTTCTCAAGATTGTTCCTCAACGAGATTGAATAGAAACTTTTGTCTATGCACCTTCATCATTTACTTGGTTCATATAATTCTCAAGACTCGATCCCAAAAGTAATTTGATGTTTGAAAATTGCCGACTATGGGATCTTGGGTGATGCTCAACCAAGCATTACAAATGGCTACATCTTATTTATTGGTAAATGACTTCCCACGTTTATTGAGTTTTGTGATTTTTTCCATTTTTTTTTTCTTCGTTGTTGTTAATGGAGGAGAGAGTATATGAAGGAGAAGAGAGTCCTGTAGTACACATACAACAACTTTGTCTTTCCAGTGATGAAGAACTTTTTGGAATTTTAAAGTATTAAATGTTGAAAATTGAACAGTCGATCTGTTTGTGCCAAAATTTTGACATTGGCTATGTCTTGTGGCATATTTGCCACAATATTTGCCATATGATAAATTTAGCATCAAATATAGTATTGCATTGGAGAATATTTTTTTTTTTTTTATCAAAATGTCAAATTTTATGATTGGCACAAAATTTGGCATTGCATTGGAGATGCTCTTAGGTTTATGCAGTCAATTAGTTCTGGATTTAGTATTTTATCTATCAATTTAACAAGCTAATCCTCTATCAGCTTGCAATATATTGGTTGTAGTTGGCCATATTCTCCTAAATGGTTTTAGGGGGTGTTTGGGGGAACCACTCCAACAACCCAACTTAAACTTTTTTTGCCTTTTTCTCAAACTTTTTTTGTCTTTTTCTCAAAAAGTTTTTATCTTTTTCCTAAAATTTTTTTGTCTTTCTGAAAATTCAAAAAAAATTACTATTGAAACTTAAAAATCTTAACTCAAACTATTGCACCAAACACCCCCTTAATCTTTTAGTTGCTTCTAAAAATACGGGGTTTTTTTTTAAGAGTTTTATACGCTTGTTATTGTCAACTTGTCATTTATTTATGTTTTCTTTTGGGGTCAATTATTTATATATGTTAGTGTTGATCTAACATCTCTCACAAAAAGACTATATATAGGTATATAATATATATATGTATAGGTATACACACACTATGTCAACTTGTCATTTATTTAAGTTTTTCTTATGGGGTCAATTATATATATATGTTACTGTTGATCTAATATCTTCCACAAAAAGACTATACATGTATACCCACACTATGTTAATACTGTATTAATTATATGCTTTGTAATGATTACTAATGATCAGATGAGGCAATTGGCATTTCGAGTAATATTTTCTATCATCAGATAAGCCCATAATGAATAAAGTAAAAATTTGATAACCAGTAAACATTAATATTTGAACATTAATACTTGAGAACAAATAATGTATCAAATATAAGAGCTCTTACTAATACATTAAATTTGGAATCACATAAATCATACACACTACATAAACAAACATCAATAACTAATACAAAGAATTAATCACACCACACTTCTAAATCTATCTATGTATGTAATTTATATATATATATATATATATGTATATGTATATATGATATCATTAGAAAGAAGCCAATAGGCAAATGAAGTTGTGGTTGGCCCATTGATCACTACACATTTCTCCACCTGGCCACCACAAACAAACCTTAATCGAGCCACACCAAAAAAAAAAAAAAAAAGCAACTTCTTCTAGGCTTCTTATTAATGATTCTTATTCTATGTTAATTAAAAATTGGGACCCGCCAAAAATCAGCTCCCTTTTGATAATGAATGGGCTTCCTCAAAACAATGGCCCTCCACTATCCCGATAAAAATTAAACAGTCTTTTCACAGAACCTTCTTTAATAAAACAAACAAAATCCCCCTATAGAGAGAAATCCCCTTTTTTCTATAATTAATTAAACAATTGGCTAAATATGCCAACTTAAATCTTAATAATATTGTTGTAAAATAATGCTATAGAAAGATAAGTTGGTATATATGATTTTTTTTAAAAAGCTATGGTATAAAAAAAAATGTTACCAAACTTAATTAAGGGATCCCAAAGAGAATCACTATGCATATCCTCCTCCCAATACTCACTATTCTCTTCAGTGGTACTCTCATTGAAGAACACGGGCCGACTCTTTCATCATCGCCTCCGACATTTCCATCCACATCGTCGGCGAGTCGAGCGGCGACTCGTTGATCGCCTGAATCTGGCTCGGCGAGAGCCGAACCGTGACCGGCGCCACTCCCTGCCCCGAGCCGCCAATCTCAGCCGACGACGCAGCCGGAACAGGAGAACGATCATGAGCGCCGGTGCCGCAGCCGCCGGTGGTCCTCAGCCTGATCGCCGCCTCGTGAGCCGCCATGCGAATGTCGTCGGCATTGGAGCCGGCGGGGCGGGGCAGGCTGCTGACGAGGTGAGGGAAGTTCAGCCTCGCCTCCCTCCCCCGGAAATGCAGCGCCGCCACGTCGTATGCCGCCGCCGCCATCTCCGGCGTCTCGAAGCTGCCGAGCCATATCCGGCTTTTCTTCCCCGGCTCGCGGATTTCCGAAACCCACTTCCCCCATTCCCATTTCTCTTGCGGACTCCTCTGTAGATCGACGTCGCAGCTGCTGCATGGCTGCAGCCTATTCTGGCCGCCGCTTGGCTCTCCCATTAATTTTTTTTCTTCTTTTCGTGCTTAAGTTATAAGAGCAAATCTCAAGCAAATAATTAAGGAAATAATTAACTAGTCATATATATATATATATGCATACTGATTAGGAACTAGATTAAGTACAGAATTAAGGCTTGTGTGACCCAGTAATATGATCATGATATGATCAGTATTTATAGATGTGGGTGGGAACGTGGGACTAATTAACATAAAATATTAAGGTTAATGGAAGTAACCTTCCAAGTAGTTGCGCAAGTGAAAAATAATAATAATAATAAATAAATAAATTGGTGAATTTGTGCATGTATAGGTTTTTAGACCAGACAAAGTAGAACAAAAGATTAGGACATATGATTTTTGAATTAATTCAACAGAAATAAAAATTGAAAAAGAGAGAGAGAGAGAGAGAGAGAGAGATAGAGAGAGAAAAATCTTGGCCTTGAACCAATTAAAGATTACCAGGTTTATTTAGATAAGAGAACATGTTATTAGTCATTTTCTGGGGTTTATGGAAGACGCGGTTTGGTGGTACACTAGGGGAGATTGTGGACCCACTTTAGCGTTGGTAAAGACTAGAAAGCTTTCTATTTGGTGAATCTAAAAATTAGATTAGGCCATAGATTTTTTTTGTCTGGTTCATATATGGATAGTCATGGATTTAATTTATTAATTTATTTGTTTTCTTCCACTTATGCATGGCACATGTCCCTTTTTGTTTGCTTGCTAGTTTTAGACGAACTAAAGACATATATACTACGTGTCGTATTCAAGTTTTTTTGTTTTGTTTTTTTTTTTTTTTTAATGCAAGATTTACATCTAAGCACTGAAAAATGTGCGAATGAAAAATCACAAACTTGTTAAATACATATTTACTCTCGTCGAATAAGTTAAATTTTAGAATAAAATTTTACGGTCCCAACAAGTGATATTAGAGTCAGATTTTAGATGTAATCATATGTATGTAAAATAAATCTCAGAGAAATTAAGATGGAAACTCCATGTAATTAGGAACTCTAATATGATTAAGACTTCGATGAAGTTAAAATCTTTTTAGTTTTGTTGTTTGAGGGAAGATAGACGGATACCGTTAAAAATGGAGGTTGTGAAACCTTTTTAAGATTAAAATCCCAAGTCCTAATGATATTAAGTCTCTATCTCTCTCTCTCTCTCTTTTTGGCATTAATTGAAGAGAAAGAAAAACTGATATCAGAATTAAAAATCTTAACTAGATTGGCACCCAAAATCTTAACCCAACCCATACCAAACTGCTAACTCAATTTTATTAACTAATTAACTTTAAAATAACCAAAAGTAAAATAAAATTTTGGTCAATTTTGAACCTCCATTATGAAGAAACTCCCGGTCAGCTTCCTTATATAACTGTATATCAAAGTAGCATATATTCTATGTCATACATGTTAAAACATTCATGGAATTGGAAGATATATAGGTCTACATTATATATATATATATATATATATATATTTTTTTTTTTTTTTGCTCATGACTTTAATTGAATTAGGGTACATGCATGCATATGGTGTTTTCATAATTCGATATCCCTTACATCATGAATAAGCATTTAATATTCTTTAGGGCTTCCACTATGATTCTATTATTATTAATTAATGCAGCCAGATCATTTTTATATTTCTTGAGTTCTTGATTACGAACGGTCGTAAGATATTTCATTCTTTAATTCTTTCTTTTTGTTTAATTCATGAAGGTGCGGATGTAATCAACACCAATGTACAAACAAAATTAAACTTCATATATAGTTGTAGACTAAGTACTACATCTTACGCAATAACTGACTCATTTACTTAAACATCACGTCGTAGCGCCTGTGCGTAGTACTGTTTCTGATATTTTGTTTATTTATTTTTATTATTTTGTATTTTTGCTTAAATACATAGATTATTTATACATATATAAATATATATATATACATAATTCATTTAATTTGTCATATATACTCGTATTGATCACCAACTCATTTTGATCGATCACTGTTGCCCTTAATTATATAGACAGAAACTAATATTTTTCAATTTCATACATAGTACGGATAATAAACAAACAAAGAAAAATGAAAAGAATTAAGACGTTTAGTTTCATTTTAGTTTATGTAAATTTTCTTGAATTTTATATATTTATTTTGTTCATGATATGATATGCGATCTATGGTTTTTATTCATTAAAAAAATATATTTTCAAATTTCGATTTGAAATCTCATATCCAAATTTCTTATCTTTCCTCGCGAGTTAACCTACAAAGTTTTATTGGTTTTACTTGGTTATGTATGTCTATATCTATACCTTTTGTAAACAATAGCAAGTACTCTTACCTACCAATCCCAAAATTCCACTTTAATTATCGAGTACTCAAGTTAAACATAGGATCCCACAAACTATATGCATCAGCTTTCCCGTCTAGCAGAGAAAAAGTTTGAAATTAGTTTGAAGAGAGTCAAGGTCCTAAAAAGTTTCCCACTTTGGCACTAATATTTCGTTTGGTGGAAAGAAAAGAAAATGATAGGAAAAAGTAACTATTAAGGAAAGAAAATTAAAAATAAAAATAAAAAATAAATTTGATTTTCTCTTTAATTGTTTTATATAAAAAAGAGCAAAGAAAATTATTTGCTTTCTTTTATTTGGTATTATAAGTTAAATCAAAGGGATAAAAAGATTATTATTAATATAATTATCATGTATCCAAATATTAAATAATTTTTGTTTCCAATTATTTTTTACTAGATTCAGAAGGACAGTTTAAGAAATTTTCTTCCTTTTTGTTGGTGTCAAAGTTTTTCATTACAAAATTCACCTGCTTGCTGAAAGATAAAAGTATGATGGGACCCATCTTCCAGTTTTCTATCTAATTTTTGCTTTTGATCTGGACTTCATTCTTATCAAACACTCAATTTCATCCTAAAATCCCTTTATTTTATTTCTTTTCACTTTTCGTTTTTACCAAACAGACCATTTAGAGAAAGCAAGAGATAATTACTCAGACTAAGGGTAATTAAAAGGTGGTAGGTAATAATGGTTGCTGACTGTTAATGAGTATTACTAATGTATTGATCTACATATACAGAAGTTAGTGGATCTTGGCATTTTAAATTTTCTCACATATGGTAACTAAATATTATATCATGGAATGCAAAATTCTACAATATGAGAAATATGATAGTCATAATACTATATATATATATATATATATATATATAATATTGGAGTAGTCTTCAGCAAATTATATATATATATATATATATATATGTGAATATATATATTGGAGAAATATGGACCGCACACGAATTGCACTGTTAATAAGCGGATGAAACATTTGTTAACAAATCTTTGGTTGATTTCTAATTTTATATAACTCTTACCATTGAAAACATTATATATATTATCTTAATTAAAGTTTGTATTTCTCTTTTCTCTTCTCCCCCCCCCCCCCCCCCCCCCCCCCCCCCCCCCCCCCCCCCCCCCTTTCTCTTCTTAAATGGTCATTATCATACCATTGTGATTGAAACTGGAATCGATGAGATTAATATTATGAGGGATAAGATTTAGGACTTATTTACATCGCACCAATGAAAAAAAAAAAATTTTAAAAGTGATTCTCTTTCTCATTTTTCATGTGTTTACTTACAAAATCAGTGACATGAATTTATAGTTGACCGTACAAAATGGAGAATGAATAAGGGACATGTTCATCCTTATACCCTTTTGGTACTAATTCGTGGTTGAAGGTATGACTGTTAAATTACTTTACAATTATATACTCTTGAATATTTACAAATTATATGCCAATGATTATTTAATTTTCTAGAAGGATAATTTAATAATTATATTGATGGGATTCTAATTCATATGTTCAATAAACACTAAAAAAGAACATTTGGATTGTTTAATTTCTATTTCCACTTACTAATAGGTAAGTAAAACCAGAATAACAAACAATAATCTTCATTTTATTCATTGTCTTTTTATTATATTCCTCAGTGTTTTGTATACATGAAATTATTAACATAAGAATTTAATTATTATGGATCCAAGAATCATGAAACCATCAACAGTACTTGAAGTTTTGTGGGAATTATGTTCGTTTCTCGTTAAAAAAAAAAAAAAAAAAAAAAAAAAACCATAAGTCATTTATTTTGATAATCGGATTTACATATTAAGTGAGATAACACACAAAAAATCCGGCTAGTGTTAGTGAGATTTAGGTACTAATTAGTAATTAGTATTAATCATAAACAAGTTCCGACCATCCTAGGATGAACTATTCTTTTTTTTTTTTTTAATCTTTAATTAAGGCTTCCTTACCTGGGCACCTCGCACGTGTGGGTAATTATTCTTCTTTTTGAACACATGATATATTTGATATATGGCTAGCTAATCATTTAGACACGCTTGGCTTTGGTATTTGCAATTGAATAGAGGCCCCCAAATATATTCCAAGTCATTCTTCCCACATGGTACATTAATATACTGTTCCTTACAATTTTGTACGAAGAAAAAGATTAGATAAATCAACAAACACAAAGAGTCATCTTCTTTTTTTATTTTTTATTTTTTATTTTTAGTGTTGTGATCGTCATCTAACGTCATCCAACGAGCTAATTTAATTCCAATTTTAATTAAATTAAAAATTAAAAATAAACAAAAGGCCAATTTTTTTGAAGGCCTTTCACATTGGCGATTTATATACAAATTCAGATAATTCTATTTAAAAATAATTTGAATATAAATGTTAAAACATTAATTCACTAATAATATGATCACTATTAATATACTATCACGTTATAATGAACGATATACATTAATAAGAAGAAATTTATTAAAACAAAGAGAAACATCTCTTTTTTTTTTTTTAACATAAATTAGGAACCAATATAAAATAGTAAAACATCCAAAATGCATTAAAAAGAAAATAGTTAAAGAAAAATCACAAAAAAAAAATTTCTTAATATAAAATCCTTCCCCTTCCTAGCATTAAGATGGTGAAATAAAGTTTTTCTTGTCCGGCTCTTTATCTAGGGTTTTTTTTTTTTTTTTGTCCCTCAAAGTATCAAAATCCATCCATTTCTTCAAAAACTCGAAGCAATAGTTTTTAGTAGTAGTTAATATACTATGAAAAATCTAATGAGGGGTCCACATAGTGGCCATAGTCAAATGTTTCAATAAGATTCAAGAGTTTTCAAAGACATGGACATGGACATGGACATGGATTTTCTTGTTAGTGACTAAGACACAAAGACAAGTTAGTGTGTGTGTATATATACACACACACACATAAAAGTCAAATGATAGTATAACATATATAAAAATTATTGGGTACCAACTCAATGGCATATTCAAATAAGCCTATACGTCTGCTACTTCTAAGATCTCAGAACAACAGCTGGATCTTTCTAAGTCTCATATATGTTTAATATTCTTCAAGATTAAACTTCAGCCATTCTTAAAAAAACATTAAAAAAAAAAAAAAATCAATGGCGGTAGTAAAAATCAATTTGGTCATGTCCATAGCTTTGTCAACTTCCCCAGATGATTAATTGACCACCATATAAATGTATATAATATATATATATATACGTACATATAGATTACCGTGTATATGTACGGAATCCGCGTTGATCACCAGGAGATTCGTCAGGAGCTCCAAAGCCAAATTTGATTATAAAGAAAAGAAAAGTTAATATCACATCCATACTGTCTCCTTCAAAGCCTTTTCTTTCGTCTTTCAAACTTTTATGCGCTTTTTGACGGCACTACTGCTTTTAGCGTGGAAATATTTTTGGTGTTTTTCTTTTCGTTTACATTTCGGTTTCCTCTTTTGATCAAATATTTGCTTTTACCTGGAACAAAGTGACACTACTATATGTACCATCTCAAACTTAGGTGGGTGAAAAGGCTACTCGTTCTTTATATAAGGAGCTAATATGAATTTCAAATTGTGACCGAATTAATAGGTAATAATTAACTGCAAAAAAAGATTAATTTTATAACATATGATGGCAACTTCACTGTTTAAGATTATCTGAATATCATATCCTTTACATATTTTTATAATATTTTTCTTTATACAAAACAAAAAAGTGATACTCTATATATAAAGTTAATTCCTATTAAGAAAAAATCATGTGATCGCACCTGATGTTAGGTATATTGATGGTCACAAAACAATAATAATAAAAAATGGATCCTTATTTATTTCTTTTTGGATTTATGTCTTTCATAATAAAGAAAGAAATAAAAACACTTTAACTTTTGAATTTGATAACTCTTTATTCAAAATGTTTCTCTTCTAATCGTTGAGCTAGCCAGTCTCACCGGAGAAGATCCTTTAGATGTATAATTTACAGATAGAGTTCGATTTTTTATTTGATGCAATATTTTTCTGTTATATTATATTTGATCAATGTACTGATTGTAAGTCTTTTTAGTGAATTTCAGTACAAGATAAAGTATGATGTCACAATTTCTACCAATTCGTAGTTTACAAGCAAGATTAAATTTTAAAATTAAGCCATCATATCGATTATTTAGTTATAATAGACTTCATCCCAAATGCCTTCTTTTTAACCTACAAAACAAGTAAATAAACTAATTATTACAAGGGTGGCATCATTTTTGTTTACGGATTACTTTATACTGGAGATCAAGAACTATATATTGAAACAAAAAAACAAAAAATAAAAAAAAATAAAAAAATAAAAAAATAAAAAAAAGAAAAAAGAAAATCCTAAGCTTGCAGCTCGAGTTAACCGACATTGCAGAGCATCCCCTTTTTCAAGTAGAGTGAAAAATAAGAAAAATTATTCCATGTTTTGAATTGCATATTGTATATGTGCAAGTCCTTCTTGTCATAATCAGCATTTTGGTTCACTGAACAAGAACAAAAACCTTTCTCCAACCGACAATGTTTCCTTTAACTTAAAAAAAAGAAAACACAAAAACATTGTTATATAACGGTTTAAAAAAAAAAAAAAAGATAACATCGTTGAGCTTAGGTTATTATATTAAAACTATATACATATAGATTATAAATAGTGTAGGACCAACAAGTATTATATATATATATATATATATATCCATCCCATTGTATTGAAGGGAAACAATGGATCATGTAGTTTTTTTTTTTTTTTTTGTGCTATATAGATATGAATATATAAATATGTATAAATAGTGTATAGATATAGATATATCGTTGATTGTAAAGGATTATGTAATAGGCATAAAGTAATAATTTGGACCAAGAAAAAGGGGTAATGAGGAGAACAGCTGCAAAACACAATAGAAAATTAAGAAGTCACGCAAATCTTCCTACTGACTAGAACCAAACAAAATATATATAAGTGCCAATTAAAATAATGATACTATATATGTTATTCAACTTTTTGACTCGAATTTGGTACTTAAAAAATGACTGATTAAGCGGCAAGTGTCTTTTCCTTGGATTTTTGTGAAGACAATTCTATCAAATGCCGGTGGATTGATGGGGCCTAGGGAGATCACTCAGATTCTCACTCAATCTACGATCACTGCAGTCACCATGGTATTTACTCAAAACCATTTTACAATCATATATATATATATATATGAAAAAATATTTTGTTTCTCCGATATGTCCGATTTAAAATTTTATAATAATTAATTGATTTATATGTAATATAATTTTATGTAAAAATATATATATAACACGATATTATATATAAGAATTGTTAGTGTAAAAAATTAACTGATTGTTATAATAAATTATAAAAAAAAATTATAAACATCGTTTCATAAATATACCGATTATGAGATTATAAATGTATATAGAGTTATGTTAAAATTCTATTTGTTTGTACCAATAAAAAAAACTTAACCATTTAGGTCCTTTTTCTTTTTTATATTTTATTTTTAATGATTGTAATATTTAAAAAATATTATCAAAATTGACTGATTATACCGTGATTCTATTCCGTCTTACTTCGATTATGCCAATTTTTTTTAATGGAAAAACAGATATACGTTTTTCAAGGTGCACGCCTCACTGTGGGACTTGGACGAGCGGAAATTCTTTTGTCCTATGAGCATGTTTTTGGACGGTAATGTTTAGCTGCAAGATCAAGATTTATTATCATACTAGTTTTTTCGTACTTGCGAATTTAATGTGTTGGTTTTCTTTTTTAATATACAAATATTCATTTTTTTTTTTATAAAATATAATTAGTAGATACTAAATTTTTGAAGAACTCAATAGATTTTCTTAGTCTCTTAAAAGATTTTAACAGAATCAAATAATCAATGATTAAAAGTGAACATAACAATTTTTAAAAAAATTGTCAGAGAAAAATTTGTTGAGACATACTTGAAAACAACTATTTTACATAGGCATAAACTGAAAAAATAAAAAGTATTTTAAATGAGTCAATTATACATATGTAAAATTTTGAGGAGAAAGAAGTAAATATAAAAAATGAAACAAAGAAGGAGGTAAACAACTCAACAAAAAAAAAATGAAAGAAAAAAGAAAAAAAAATCCACAAAAAAAACAAAATAAATAGACTAAATTTTTGAGTAGTGTCAAAAAACAACTCTCTATTTTAATATAGTCATAGACATATATATGTATAATATTTCGCCAAAAAGAGCATATATAATAGATTACATATACATATACATATATATATATATATATATGCACACACACACACACACACTACCTGTTTTGGAAGGATAGAAAGCCAATTAAATCGCGAAAACAATTGACTTATTGGACTTAAGTCATTGTCATCAATAGGGTAATAATTAATGTGTTTTTGACCGAGTCATTGTAAGGTTTCTTTTGCCAAAAAGTTTTACAAGTCTCTTCAAACTTGAATCCAGCGAAAGAGAAATGTGGTACTCTGCCGCGTTTTAAAAGTGTCAACAAATTTCCCTTATTTGTAATTATACAGGCTCTGAAATATTTGGAAAAAAGCATTTTGTTAGAATTTAATTAGATGGTGCAATACTTTGGGGAGCCTTTAGTATTGGTGGCTAGAAATTGTTGCTGCCTTTTTTTTTTTTTTTCTTTTTTTTCTTTTTTTTTGTGGTAGTGCTGACCGATAGTGTTTGTGTCATTATAAAGTAAGCTTTAGGAATTGGTGAGGTACAGATCATTAGTAAAATTAGATTTTTTTTATTTTTATTTTTTTTGACATTTGATATATACGTATATGTACATTTTTTTTTTCCCCATCCCATCTAAACTGATCTTAGTGGAATGAAATGTTCTAAAAATCAAATCCAACCACCCAATGTTCAATCTTGTTTATAATGCCATCAAATAATGTCTTTCTTCTGTAATAGTTATAAGAAGATGGTAAACTCTGACCACCTAGAAAATGGCACCCAAACAAGGATAATAATTGCCTTTTCTTCTTCTTCTTCTTTTATTTTTTTAAACACTTGGGTTGCTAAAATAGATCTTCATGAACTTGTTAGTTTGAGATTGAATTCGTCTCAAATTGTAAGTTATTTGATTGTTGTAATATTTATACGTGGATTTGACACACTTTCTCCGGAGTTAATTTTCAGAAGAGTTGAAATTCCAACAAAAAAAAAAGAAGTTTTTTTAGAAGAGTCACAACCACATTTAACATGATATTAGAATCAGATTTGACCGACGTGAAAAGTTATTGGACTATGAATTTGTCCTACATTATTAAATTACCTTACTATGGCTGTTGTAGTGTTGATATATATAGATTAGATATATATATATATATATATATTTTCTAGAGAGACACCTTAAAGATCAAGCTTGTTATCCAAGACGATTCTTATTTATGAATTTTTGTTTACCATCATCTTAATTTGAAATCTGCCACGAATAAATTGATTTTTTATTATGGTACTTTTATTGATTTTTGTGCAGAAATATGTACATATACATAGGACGAGTTCCAAAATGATACCATCACATACTTCAAAGTGAGTTAGAATCTCTTCTTAACAAAGGAATCTTATGTTTTCGAAGGTGAACAATTAAGAACGGAGGGTTTTCTACTTTTCTCCATCAGACTTTTTCGTTTAAAGAATGCTAGTTTTTGTTGAAGCGACTAATTTTTGATGATGATGTAGCAAGTTAGTTAGAGTATTAATCTAATATTGTTATAGAATCAGTTGGACGGTTAGAGTTTTGTAATTAACTGATGATGTCATACATTTCATCTTATTTATATGTTTATCATATATGAATACAGATTACATCCGCTAATAATATCAATAGTTGTTTCCCTAATTCCGAGTCTCTTTCTAACTCTTTTCTCTATCTTCTCTCTACTTTCCTTCATTTTCTCATAAACCAAACAACTATAACCGTTTTAAAATATGAGTGATTTTCCTTCTTCAACCTTTACTGCTCAACCTGAAAGAGGATAACTAAAGCACTCCACTTAATTAATAGCGTTCTAGCTTACAGGAATACCTCCTGTAACCAGCACCTCTTAGTCTCAGAGAGGTCTGAATGTTCTCACACCCTACTTGTTTGCTTCATCACTGGCTTTAGAGCCATCGCGAACTAAACTAGACCAAATGACGTAGTAATTCTGATCGGTCCACTATCCCTACATGCCGAAGGCATCCTTGGCGTGATCTCGTAGTTCCTATAGGGCACAGAGTCAGCACTACAATTTTTCTTCTTTAATATCTTTTTAGTAACGCATTTATTGTTTCAATGTTTGGAACTTCTTTGTTCCCCCGTATTACCTTAATCTACAACGGTAATACAATAAAGCAAAGTAATAATAAATGACAATATGGCATGGCTAGGAAATAAATAGAGAATGAAAACTTTGAGCAACTTTTTCTGCAAAAAACTAAGCCACATGCCGTGTTCAAACACCGTTGGGGGTTAAAAATTATCTGTACAAATATTCGAGTCGTGGTGTCCTGCTACTATTTCCACAACTAAACACACAAATGAGCACAAAAACGAATATGAATCTTTCTAATCCACCCGTCTACAATTACAGGACAGACAATGCGCAGGATTTTTGGGAGTGAATGTAATCTCATTTAACCAGAAATGCACGTGTGCAGGAACTGATGTTTGTGGGGAGAGAGCAGCCACTAGCTCGATTCAGACTCCCTGGCTGGTTTTGATTCAGTGTCGGGTTCAGCAGACGGCAGTGAAGATCGCTGCTCATCTCGGGAGGAACTTGATGGCATAGGTTTCTTGAACTGCACCAAGATCATGGTCATGTTGTCACATCCCTCACCGCAGGCTGTTGACGGTGCCAGGCACCTGTCAAGAACTCGCTCGCACACAGCAGACAGCTTATTTTCCTGCATGTTTTGTGATCGTCAGATATCAACAGAGCCAATCACTAGCGGTCCCAAGCACTACAAGAGAGAATAGTAGGAGGTCTACAAGTTGAACCCATACAGGACGTCCGCTACTACTCCTGCCCGGCACCACAAAGGGAGAAAATTGCAAGCTCCACATGTGGTAGGCATGCCAGAATGCAATTTAAAATTTAAAAAAAGAAAAAAAAAAATCTTTCATATATCCAAAATTTGTGTGAAAAAAGGTAAATAGGCAGAGAAAAGCATCAAAACCATCAGGGAAACATTAAAAGCATTGGAACGACAATAAATGAAGAAAAGATATACACACATTAAAACGACAACAAAATAGAATGAGGGTTTAAAAACGATAGTTGAGGATGAACGACAACTCAAGTAAAAATGAGAGTATACGACACTTCTAGAAACATCAAAATAACTTAAAAACGACACTAAAAACAAAGTGAAAACTCAGTGACAAAAAAAAAAGGCAGAAAGATTGAAAACGAAAGAAAGGAGGAAAAACGACGACAAACAGAGAGCAGAAAAAGATGTAAAACTGATGGATTAAGAACGGCAACAAAAGAAAACGACAGGCAAACCTGAAGTGAAAAACGACATTTGGAAAAGGCCAAAAAGAATGAAAAGGATGGATTCGCTAAATGACAAAAGAAAGAAAACGACACACATTTTAAGAACGACAACAGAAGGGAAAGATAAAAAGGCAATAAAAGAAACGACAATTAAAAAAATGACAATAGACAAGAAAACAACAAATGATTAAAAACAGTAAACAAAGAAGAATTGCTCGTCCTCATTTTTTTTTTTTTTTTTTTTTTTTTTTTCAATCGACAATCAACGCCCAAATTTACTTATTATTAACTTGTCATCATGTTTTAGAGAGAAAAAAGACAGATGAACTTACAGAGTTAAGCTGTTCATGTATAAAATCGACAAGTTGTTGGCTTGACATGCAATCCCTACAAAAACACCATTCCTCAATCATAATGGTCATTAATAGCTAAATAGCTATTTTTAAAGAAGTTTTTTAACAAATGAACGAAGTTTTTAAAAATTAGTTAAAAGGTTTTTTTTTTTTCTTTTTTCTAAAATGATCAATCAATTTTCTTAAATCGTCAATCAGTAATTTACCACATAATATTATCACTTTGGTCCATCAATGATTGACTACGGTCCATCACTTATTGACCATAACATAAATCTTTAAATTCCATAGTCAATTATTGATTGACCAAATCTGGAAAATTGACAAATGACCATTTTGCTAAATTGAAAAAAATGCGGCCATCTAATAGATTAGGTGATTAAAAAAGGCCACCCAACCTAATTTTCCAAAAGAGTTCTACAATCTTAAAACACAAGGCCTAAAAGCAAACAGCCAAACGGAAACTTAACAAAATAAGAAAATGACAGAAAATCAGTGATTAAATTCATAATAATCCTTTTCGACATGAATTCTACACTACCAAGCGATTAAAAGAACAGTTTAAAAATCATTAAAAAGCCAGAAAGATATCACCAAATTATGACACTAGTATAGTAAGAATTGGCAAGATAACTACTCGTCCAAAAAAGAAAAAAGGAAAGAGGCGTGGAAACAAATTTAACCAACTTCCTCGTAGAATAGCATAAGATACATACCAGACACCATCACATGCTAGCACCAGAAATTCATCATCATCACAGAGCTCAACCTAATTCAACAAAATTAAAAAAGAAAGACAGGAAAAAAGAAAAAAAAAACATGGGAGAAGGAATTAATATAAACATTAATTTATCAAACCTTGCACATCTAATTTCCTTACAGTGTTTATATCTGGATTAGCAGTCACAATTTGCTTCTCAGCAGGCAAAAACTTGTTCTGCTTAAATTCCATGTCCCCTGCAGCGTATAAACAAATAATCACGATACGAAAACAAAGGGAAACCAAACCAAACCGAAAACATTGATGTTCCACTCAATTAGGAAAAAGAAAAAAGGATAAAATGTGGGTTTCCAATGGTGTTCAGGTAATTTACCTATAGCTCTTGCAAGATTTAAACTGCCATTCACACGTCCTGCATGGATGAAACCACCAGCTTTTAAAATCCTTTCCTTCTCAACCTCAAGATCAGGTTTGTGATCCCTAGACAGATTGTATGCCTGATAAAGATAAGCCAGAGTGAGAAACAGAATACAGCACATGCTATATCGTAGGTGCTCAAGAGTTAAGACCATGCAAAACTTAATCTAAACAGAATCTAATGTTATAATGCACTCAAACAAGATGTACTTTATCCGTTCAAAAACAAATATGGATGAAATGAGGTGCTGAAGATCATGGTAATATAAAGAAAATACCTGTCCCTTCCTAGATATGACACAACGAGAATCACCGGCATTTGCAACAAAAAGTTGCTTGTTCCTTATAACAGCAACACAGGCCGTGCTTCCAGAAGTTGGACCACTGAAATCAGAATGAGGCCCCTGCTCCAATAATAATTTTTCTATTATGTACTGCTAAAGGCAAAAGGTAAAAATTGAGAAAAATAGGACACTGTTAAATAGGTCCTAATCTGTCTACATCCAAGTTAAAGCTAGTTTCATAATTCTCCACATGCTGAATAACCAAAATTACCATCAGGTGTGCTAAAGAATTCATAACGAAGATAGTTAAGCAGATGACACATGGTTTGACTACCATAACATGCTCAGAATTGCTTAAATCAAAGACGAAGGAAAAGAATGATACACTAAGCATTATTATCTAACACAGTTTGTAGATGTCCAATCTGTTCTTATTTTTGCTATACGATTCTGTCTGATAAACTCTAAAGACCATAAATCCAAAAACATGCCATGACTGAATATGTTGGTGGATTTCAAATTTTTAAAAGAAAACGAGAGTTATTAAATAAGTGGATTGGTTTGTACTCCGTAGTGTAGTTTGTCAAAGCAACGTTAAGATAACTAGGCAAGTCCCTTCATATTGCAAAGTATAAATTACATTATAAAGCTAGATCAAAAGAGCACCGTCCTCTGTAAAGACAACAAAATATGTTGGACTTTTGGAACTACCTCTTCAAAGGCCCAGTCATCAGCATGGTCGTTACTGTCACTGCTCCTTGGAGACCAGATCAGCCCTTCTATCATGCCAGTGAACCTGTTTATTTTATCTCCCAAAACAGCTAACTCCCTCCATCCCCTTTGTCCACGCATCATTTCGTCCATTCTGCATAACCAGTTTATATATAGTTTTAAGGGGGGGAAAAACCAACATTATGAGCTTAACCGACGAAAAAAAAATGTGAAACTAATTGTTGTTTCTTGACACTATAGTATTATCAATCACTGAAGGGATTATTTCGCGTTATTTGTATATTTTGTTAACAAACAGGGGGTTTTTCCAAATTGCAGTGAATGAAATTACAATTTATTATGCACATACTACCTTTCTTGCAGAGATTTTTGGTAATTTCATTAGTTTAAAACGAGAATGAAGGATTAATTACAAGTATTTTCTACACTCTTAGGGAAGGAGGATTGTGGAAAAGGAAAAATTTGATCAAATTTTGGAAGTATAGGAGGTAAGTAATTCAGTTTCTGAATTCCCCAAAAGATATCAGAACTTAACACTTAGGGGAAACGTTTTTGAAACCACAGGGGACAATGTCCTCGTTGGGATATCTGCCAATGGTAATAATTACTCTCTTTAAGGTTAGCGACCTTTTAATTAAGTAAACTTTATGATCGCAATCTACTGTCTTGCCCACGATATTCTGACCACATCATGGAAACACTCGGAATTCAATGATGAGAACAGAACATTATCAGGAACCCACTCTTCTGACATCAAACTCATTGTTCATGCAAACAAGATGACACATAACCGTACACCCAAATAGCATATCCTTACAACTGTAACCATCTCAATAAATTAGAAAAGTTGAAAAGAGAACTAAAAAGTTGAGTACTTAACACTGACCGGTAAAAAGCTTTTTGGAGAGAAGTTCCTATATCTCCAGCCGCAAATGCTTCACCCTTCAGCACCTGCTGGTGAAGAAACTTTGCACAGAACTTGGCAACCACCTTACCTGAAAAGTTAGAGGACTTAAGAAAATAGTGAGATCAAAAGAAAAGGGTGTGATAACATACTAAAAATTATACACTCTAGGTTTCATGACATGCAGAAGGGACTTGCTCTATGTAATGCTGTGGGATATTGAGGAACACGCCTTGAGAAAGAAAAAGTTAGGGCAGGGAAGAGAGAGAGAGAGAAGGAGAGAGAGAGATGTCTTTAGAAAAGAAATAGCAAAGGAAAACAGCAACTATATTCCTTTAAAGTCAAAGGGAATAATTAACATGAATGTCACAAACTATTCACTGTGTCTCGGCAATACTATTTGAAGAAAAGCTTTTCCTTTTCGCATACATAAGGAGCTAGCAAAGATAGCGAAATAGTGCAGTTTCAAAGTGCTGTGAGGAATAGGGAAAATGTGCGGAAAATAAAATTATCTGCACATCGCCCTTACGGTGTGTGCTACCATCAAGAAAGTAGTGTTTCAAAGAGGCCATCCAACAATGTTTGCAAGCGAAATATCTTTTCATTACACTGACAAGAAATGGTAATCTAGCATAAACAAAAAAAAAAAAAAAAGATCCCAATCGGCTTTACGGTGTGTACTACCATCAAGCAACTAGTTTCTCGGAGAGGCCATCCAACAATGTTCACAAGCTGACAAGAAATGGTAATCTAGCAAAAGACAAAAAAAGATCCCAATCTGCTAGTTCTTACCTCCATGGCCATCATAAACCCCAAAGAACGAAGTGGAAGCAGCCAGATCAGGATATGCAGCATGCTAAACAAAACGAGTAAAAGTAGTAACTAACACAAATGTTAAACATGATAAAGAGGAAAATAAATAAGAGAGCTTAACTTGAGGGACCACTAATGAGACTAGTTGACTAGTTAAATTAACTTAAGGAGGAGATGGAAAGAAGATTATAAAAAGTCTAATTCTATTTTCTCCGAATAGGGTCAAAACCTATCTAATTTAGAAAGAAGAGAGATTTTCAATGAAACTACTCACAGCATCTTCCATGGTTGCGCGCCATCCTTGCATGGATGATAAACCGTATCTCACCCGATCATTCCCACCATCTTCAGAGAACTTATCAGTCTTTGGACTGCTCAGATATATACCCATTTTCTATATAAAAACCAACACAAAATAAAAATATCGATCAGAAACACTAATCCCACAGTTTCTGTCACGCTTACTATATATTTTCAAGAAATTCAAGCTGATACAATATTGAATAGATCGGAGAAGGAAAAGAAAAAAACAAACTTTACTAATAATTGAAAAGAAAAAAGAACAAGATTTAAGCAAAATCTTGATCCAAAGGAAACAATTAAAATTGAAACATAACGATCATCAAGATCAAGTAAACAACTACATTTTCTGGAAACCCACATGCTAATTTTGACTCCTGATTTCACTTCAATTACATAATCAATTAAAAAATATATATATAAGAAAACAGAAGCTAACTTAAAATTCAGAAACTAAAATGATAAAGAAATCAAACCAAATTCCTGAGGAATTGAAGAGTGACTAACATGCCAGGTTGTTGGGGGAGTCCGTGCAGAGCTGAAGATCAGGACCCAGATAAGAGAAACGTCGGTGCCTGTGATTTTGGGATTAAAAATCGAAAAGATATTTTTCTCGGAATCTGAAAGAACAAGAATCAGAGTGTTGCAACCTGTTGAAAGAATCAAAATTATCTAGGAATGAGACGGCTAGAAAAGAAAGAGAGAGAAAAGAGGAGAGAGAAACAATCAATGAAAGACGAGAGAGACGACTTTACGGAAGAACTTCGAGAAATCAAACAAAAGCTAAGCTAAGCTAAAATGGGGTTGAGAAATTCCGGCGACTGTTTGGACTTTTGAGACAATTTTCAAGCCTCTCTCTCGCTCCCACGTATGTACTTTTCAATACCTTCTTCTAATTCTTCTTCTTTTTTATTTTAATTTTTTTCTACGTCGGATTTTTCTTTTTTTATTATTTAATTATTAATGCTCGGACAAGTCTCCGAATAATCTTCTATTTTTTCTATTTATGTTGATTTTCTAAGCTGTACATTTATTACTAACATAACTTACCAATAATTTAATATAAAGTTCAAAAAAGTTCAAAAAATAAAAATAAATATCTTTGCTTTGTCACCCATCAGATGTTTCAGATATTCAGATCAAGACAACAAAAAGCAGATTTTGCCAAATTGGGCTCCGCCTTTGGTGAAATAAAATTTGGGCCTTGGCCTGCAAGAGTGAGAGTTGCCTCACCACGACCTCGGTTACGGAGTGTAAATCTGTTCTCTTATTTTTCTATTTTAAAATGATGTCTTCTTAATAGAATTTTCATAAGTTATCAATTTTTTTAAATATTTTAAATATATAGTTTATTTTATGTAGTTAAATTCTTAAATTCAGATGCAATAGTATAATTTTATTGGGAGATAAATAATGAGACAGAAAATCTGAAACAACAAATCCCAAGTCATAAGGGTGTGTTTGGAAAGAACATTTAGAAACATTTCAAATGTTTTTTTTTTAAATTTAAAAACACTTTAAATGCGTTTGACTATTTAAAATGTTGTAAAATACCACGATTTGGATATTTTAGGCAAAATTTTCAATAAAGAGCATTAAATTTTGACTTTTAAATGTTTTTTTTTAATTTCAAATATTATATTCAAATATTCTTTGGAGATCTAACTTTATGTTATAATTAGTGCCAAACAAACTTTTTGCATATTTAGGATTTTTGTACGGTTGCCTCCACAGATTTTTAGCGGGCAAATATGCAAAAGAGCCCAAATATTATTACATGCATGCCTCTGTCTAATTTAAATCACATATAATACCACAAATTCATCCAAATATGAAAATAATCCATTAACTTTACACATTCATATATACATACTTTTTTTTTTCCTCTTTTTTATTTTTTAAAGTGGGACGCCTTTTATTGATTAAACAAAGCAATAATGTGTGCTTTTACGTAATGGCCTATAGATAAAGGCACAGAAACAAGCCAGTCACAGAAAGAAATTCTTGATAAAGCAATATTAGCTAAATAATGGGCTACAGATGTAGCAAATATCGCCATTATGAACTCTTAAAATAGCATTATTGAAATCCGCAATAATTGATCACAATTAAATACACAAAACTTAACCCGTTTATAGTGTTTATCATAATTTTGACATGTCTATGTTACTTTTTATCTAATATTAATTTTGATCAAAATCTTATCAAAATTTCAAGATTGAATCTTTTACAAACATAACGATTAAAAAAAAAAAAATCTATTGTTGGAGTTTTTTTTTCCCTGATCGCTAAACTGTCATTGTAAATAATAAACAACATCTTTTCTCTGGATAGAAAGTCTTGCAACCAAGTAAGAGAGAAAATCTATTAGAGCTTTCAGGAGAGAGAAAAAAAAAATTTTTTGATAGATTGAAGAAAATTGAAGTTGAACCAAAAGTCATGAGTTAAAGTGATAATGTGACATAAATGCGGTTCACTAAGACCAAAAATCATGGTGGCTTTTTTTTTTTTTTTTTTTTCTTTATCTTTGATATTAATTATACGTGGTATTCAAATTTTTTTATCCAATGTTTAATTTTTAAAATGGTGTCTAACTAATAATATTTCGTCACGATATTTTAAAAAGTTTGAAATACTTTATAACTGATTTTTTATGTCTTAAAATCTAATTTTATTTAATGACGTGTCAATATAATTGGTTATACATCAAAATTAAACAGAATATCTCAATGCTATAAATTTTATGGATAGAGAAATGATGAATCATTAACCAATAAAATTGATGGCCTTTAATCATACACAACCTTTTGTATCCACCCCACACGACGCCAACCTTTTCCAATAAGGCAAACATGTCCAATAAATTTTATTATGATCTTTGCACGTACCCTTTATTATTTATTTATTTTATTTCATCAAATTCATCCCTTCAAAAAGATATAGATATATGTCCAAGTCATAGTTAAAGTTTTGTTGTCACATCAATATCACTATATATATATATATAATATAGCGACCATGGGTTAAAAAAAAAAAAAAAAAAAAAAAAAAAAAAAAGTGTGCATTCTGCATTTGCATTGGCATTGGCATTGGCATTGGCAGCTAAAAAGAAGAACCGCTCTGGCCTCCGCTGCCATAGTCGAAAACTCCTCACAAAATATAAGCCAAGTCCCCACAACACAATCTGCCCAATCAAGACTGTTCCTTATTTTTTAGAGGGAGACCAAATTAATAAATAACTTCTCTATTTTAATATGCAATTTCACATAGCTTTCAATTCATTTATTAAAAAAAAACACACACACACACACATAGGGTTATGTACGAAACCTGCGAATTCGCCCAAACCATCCAACTCCGCCAATTTGAACGGGTTCACATCATCACCCATTTGTTTTGGGCAAGTTTTTTACCCACCCCGCCATCACTTATGGGCGGATACGGGTTTCATTTTTTATCTTGCGGGTTCAATCCGCCCACCAGCCATTTTTTTAATTAATAATAAATATATTTTCTTTTAATAAGAGTATAAGAATCTTTGACGAAGTTATTAGTAATTTAATTATTTTTTGGATTTTATTATTATTATTGTTGTTGTTGTTGTCGTCGTCGTTATTTAGATATTGTGTTTGAAATTAGAATCTATTTTATTCTTCTTCTTCTTTTTGATGTCTCTCCAAGCTTAACATTATAACAGATTCGACAATTGAATTGAAGTTCTACGATTGTTTTGGTTAAAAAAATAAAAAATAAAATAAAAGGAGAATTAAAAAATTACAAAATTGTTTTCAAAATTCTCTACCCACCCACCACACCGCACGCCCTCACCCGCCTCTACCCTCCACCAACCCGCCTTCAAGGTGGGCAGGTGGTTTGGGATTTTGAAAAAACTGTTATCTTCCAACCCATCCACCACCCACCCGCTAAACCCACCCTTACACAACCCTTCACACACAAAACTTTTAAAATAGGGACACGATAATTATTATTATATGGAAAAAAAATTAAAATAAAAGTTTAGATTTCATTTTACTAAAGTTGTCTTTGATTTTATGGAATTTCAGTTTTAAAGAAATCAAATATAGAAATTGCTAATATCATCTTACTATTTTCAATTTACTCCCTTTTTTTTTCATGCAGCAAAAATTATATTCCCAACTCCAATCAAGGCCAAAACAGAAGGGAAAAAAAAAATGGTAGACATGAGCTTAAATGGGTTGCAATTAAAATTTGAAGTGAAGCCGGATGTCCAAATTTGGATCATTAACCCATTTGGGAGATTTTTAGGGATGGAATTTTAGATGTTGGGTTGGAAATGTGTGTTTGGATATAGGACTTTTGGAAATAAATTGTGATATAAAAATAGTTCAAAAATTTGAAATGTGTTCGGAAAAAAATGCAAAATGGATATTGTTTTGTTCATCTTATCATTGTGAACATTTTGACACAAGAATCGTCTCTTTTCGATTTGAAATTAAAAAGTTGTGGATTTTTAAAATTTAAACTTGTGTTTGGTTTGTCGGTTAAAGATGTAATTTTTAAATTGGAATTGATTGACTTTTTAAAAATTAGTTATTATTTTGTTGATTTTTTTACAAAAAGATAAAATTTGGGATGAAAAAATACAGTTTAGTTGGAATTGAGTTGAAATATCAAACAAAATATTAAATTTTTTGAAAATAAAAAAGAGAAAAAACGAGATGTAGAATTAATTTTGGATTAGACGATAAAACTCTATATGAAAAAGTTCCCCAAACGGGACCCAGAAGTTTAGATTAATTTTCATTGTAATTAGAATACTAATGCATCCAAGTATAGAAGTACAGACTAGGAATCCAACCAAAATAACGTGTCGGTAGCTAAAAATGTTTGAGCAAAAAAAAAAAAGTTTTCAAATGTTAGACGTATCCTTATCATTCAATGCTTTTTTTTTCCTGAGAAATATCATCCATTGGATCTACTTGTTTGATTATGAGAGCCTCCTTTAAATCCCCAACAAAATAAAGTCATAAATTTGGTCAAAAATTACGTTATCTTCACTCCAAATTTCATATATAGCCCAATCAAGACAGCAAATGGATAAAGATATGTTCCTTCCCAAATCAAATATATATCTATATATTTAGTATGTATATAAAAGTAGTTTTTCTGGTGTAGAGACTAGACAACAAACTTTGCTGGGGTTTTTCTCTCTCAGATACATCAAAATAAATACAAACTTGAAATCTCTCTTTCCCTTTTTTTTTTTTTCTCCTTTACAAACAAAAATATAAAACTCTCAATTGAGATCAGATTCATCAGTAAATATGAATAAGTGCTTGGATTCTTTTTAGAAGAAGAGGCTCATTTATTAACAAATTACCAATTATTCTTTTCCACCATAAATAAATAAATCAACTGCCAGTTGTTTTATGAATATGATGTATCAATTTAAAATTATCTGTAAAGAATAAGCATTAAAGATACTGCCAAACAATCAGAAACACATATCACCTTTGGTAATTGTATTTTTCCTAAAACGACTACTAAATGGGGACAGCAGGATGGGACGTATCAGTTTTATATTTAATTATTTATTCGTTTATTTATTTATTTTTGGCCAGACGTGGAATAGTTTATTACCACTGGTGTAGCACTAATTTAGCTTATAAGAATGAACTTCAGCAAATATAAAATGTAATAACGGCTAGTTAATCATTATTAATTCCTCAAATTTTAAACTTGCCTTGAAAAACTATTAAAGAGAAAAAAAATTTCCTTTCTTTGTAGATTAAACAACAAAGCTTACGTAATTGCTTGAAAAAGATTAAGATACTCTATAATGGCAAACAATACATTTTTTTTTAGTGGTGATCATATGTATCTCTTGAAACGTGTGATCTTGGCCATGTAGGGTACTTTATTGGTTACGAAAAAGTTTAATTATTCCGATACATTGTAACCAAAAAATAGATAAATAAATAAATAACCTCAAACAAGTTATATATATATATATATATATATATACATATATATATATATTGGAGTTGTTAATTAACAATCTACTAAATCCTCTGAAAGCTCGTTGACAGTATGGCATATCTTTTTCTTTTTTGGTTAATATGAGTAGCATATCTTTGTCTTGATTGAATACTAAACGCAAAATGGCTTTGTTGTTTACATGTCTAATCACCTGCCATTGATACAACTCTGTAACTCAAATTACCATGCTTCCAAATTGTTCGAGAAACATTCACCAAAAATAAAAAATAAAAAAAATAAAAATAAAAATGTTCGAGAACTGATCCAATTCGAAGTTGTTGATGTATATCTGGTAGATATGTTGATTGTTGCAATAGGAGTCACATTTATACTTGGTCAAAACCGAGCTCCCCGGCCAAAAACTTGTGCAGTTTTCCATTAACCTCTATTGTGCTGCAGCCAGCAGTCTTAACAATGCCTGAATCATTCATCATGCTTCTCCATTTATTCGCTTCTTCCCATCGACCACAAGACGCATACAAGTTAGAGAACATCATATATTCTCCGTCGCTCAAGCGATTGTTACCCTTTTTACGGATTAGTTTTACCACTTTCTCCCCTGTGTGAATGTCCTGATGAATCACACAAGCACTTAGCAAAGCACCTAATATGGAGTCCCCCGGTTCGAAAGGCATTGCCTCGACAAATTGAAATGCCCTGTCGAGAAGTTTGGCTCTGCTTAAAAGATCTACCATGCACCCGTAATGCTCTATCTTTGGGGTGATTTTAAAATCCCTTTCCATGAAACCGAACAGTTGGCATCCCTCTTGAACCAAACCCGCATGGCTACATGCACTAAGCAGGCCAATAAAGGTTATGTCGTCTGGCTTCATACCGTTCTCTCTCATTTCATTGAATAGCTTTAGAGCAGAAGTTCCGTAACCATGAAGAGCCAGCCCAGAGATCATCGCATTCCAACAGTAAATATCCTTATCTTCGGATTTATAGAACACCCCTAAGGAGTTCTGTATGCTTCCACACTTTGCATACATATCTATCAAAGCCGTTACTACGTGAGGACTGGAGGCCTGCCCATGATTTCTCGCATACATGTCTATCTTCACACCAGTTTCAAGTGATCTCAAGTGCGCACAGGCGGATAAAGCGCCTGTCACTGTTAAGTAATCAGGCTCAACATTTCCAGCCTTCATTTTACAGAACAAATCAATGGCCTCAGTGTAAAGTTGATTGTGCACACAACCCATTATTATTGTGTTCCATGTAATGACATTTTTATGCGGTGCTTCCTGAAATAACGCAAGCGCTTCAACCATATCTCCAGCATTGATGCAGGCCAATATCATCGAGTTCCACGAAACGACGTCTCTCACAGGCATTTTGTCAAACATATTTCTTGCAGACTTGATTCTTTTCTCGCCTGCAAACCCGGATACGACGATGTTGTATGATGAAAGATCTTTAACCGGCATTGCATCAAACAGTTCCATTGCAATATCCATTTGTCCATTGGAGGCATACGCGTCCAGCATTGAGTTCCAGGCTACTGAATCCTTCAGAGGCATTTTGTCAAACACCTTGCGAGCAGCGTCAATGCGTCCAAAAGAAGAGTACATCTTTACAAGGGCAGTTTGGACGTAAGCATGGTCAGCAAAACCAGTTTTTATTGTCTGGCCATGGAGTTCAAGCCCAAGACAAAAGTACGAGGAACCACCAACTGCTTTTAGAAGAATGGGAAACGTGAAATTATCAGCAGAGAAACCACTTTCTTGCATGTCTACATATGATTGAATTGCTTGCCATGCATTTCCCTCGAGCACTTGTTTCTTTATTAATTTGTTCCAACTTTGCTGGTCGGGCGAGAAAGAGAGGGAAACGAAATTGCTCATCACAAGAACCATTTCAAATTACCAAAATCCATTTATTTACCCAAGATGAGGGGGAAAAAAAAAAGATTGTTGAAAGTGAAGAGATGTTACTTAGCCGAGGACAAAACCAAGAGATAATCCATAGGGAAAAAATTTGGACCACAAGCCAAAGTTAATGGCTAGGCATTGATATCTTTCAAGATATTATCTCGTCCTAATAGATAGAGAACTATAATCCAAATAGAGGATAAAGTTAACCTGATAACAATTTTGATAATCAACAGAATAACGTGTACTCTCGTTTATATTAACCATATAATTAAATTTGTTTGAGTAAAAGAATGAATAAATAACAAAATATAACGACGAAAAATTTCTTAAAACATTTAGGTTACATAGAGAATAGAATTCAATGCATAGGTGACCAATGGTCATCCAATTATTATAATCACTAGCGTTAATTGCGACAGTGTTAGTTCATTAACTTCAACTTCGGCGATCAACTCCCGCGTGGGATCGATGTCATCTATTGAGTGACTCCGGTGATTGACACCAAAACGATGTTTGGTGGTCACTCGTCTTATTAATTTTGAGGACGGACAGTCGTAATGAGTATCGATGACATGTGATCTGGTGTTAGTGACAAAACTTTAATTTAAATAGTTCTTAATATACTCCAATGACATAATATGGAAGATCGAGAATTCCCATACACTCCAATGACATGGTATGAAAGATTGAGAATTCCTTTGAGCCTATTGAGCATACGACATGAATATAATCTTATTTATAGAGCGAACCGTTAGTATTTAATTTTAGTGGCTAAAAAGCGTACCCTACCTTATAAGTAATCCAAAAAGAATAAAATAGAAAGCACATAAATAACACAAATTTAAAGATTATTACACAAAATAATATAAAAACTTAACACTAGACTAATACGATATTAAATTAAACTAAGGTTAACTACAATTTATATCATGTTGGTCAATAATTGAGAATTTGTGTCATGTTGATTAATAGATGAAAAAAGGGGGGTTATTTTAGATAATTTTCTCAAGAAGAAGAAGAAGAAGAAGAAGAAGAAAAAAAAAAAAAAAAGGTTGAAGTTTGAACACGGCCAAATTGAGTTGGGCCTAGAAGTGATTTTTTGAGCTCAGGCCACCCTACAATCCAAGATCTTTTCAATCAAAACGCAGGTTGTTGTTGCAAAACGACATTAAATCTAGTTTAGGCCATCCATATTTGGTCGTGCGTGGGGGCCCCAATCGACGCGACAAAGAGTCGTTTTTTTCCCCACGGTTCTATCCCCAACAAAATTCCACATCGCCTCAGCCTTGAGAAATCCTTCCTGATGTTACACCCTTATCCGTTTCAGTTTTAGGATGTTAATAAAAGTCTGTAAAAATGAAAAATTTTGTGGCTTTTCTTTTATCAAACTCATCCCCCAGTGATTGAGACTAACTGACAAACAAAAACAACTCCTTCTTGTTCTTGTTCTTCCTTCAAAGTTCAACCAAAGGGGTAGTTTTTTTTTTTCTTGGTTCTGCAGAGACTTCTCAAACTTGCTCGATAGTCATTGATTTTTGTGTCGTGTGTGTGAAAAAAAGACCACGTGTAACGACACCCGCCACTAGGAAACTTCTTTTAGAGAGAGAAAGTTGAAGTGCGTTCACTTTTAAACCCTGTAATTCCCAGCTTCTGAATTTTCCATTCTACCAAACAAAACCCCCAAAAAAAAAAAAAATGGCTTCGGTGCCTTTCTCTGCCACTTTTTGTTTCCAGGCCAAGGCGACCCAAAAGTCCTCTGTTTTATGGCCTTCCATGGCTCTCTCGAACCCATCCACCAAATCCGCACTTGGATCTTCCAAATCAGGCTTTTTCCGAAATGGGTTCTCTTTGCAATCCCAGGTTCTTCCTGGGTTTTTGGTAAAGTCTCGTTCTTTGGGAATTTTTGCAAGAGCAGTTACGGAGAAGAGTCTCTATGACTTCACAGTCAAGGTATATTTTCTTCGGTGAAAAAGCTTTTTCCTTTTCATTTTTCACCTCATAATTAATGTAAAGAACCGACTTGAATAAGAGAGGATGAATACATTTTTGTTCTATGGGGCTTATTTGTGGTAATTCTCTGTGCAGGATATTGATGAAAAGGATGTTCCTCTTAGTAAATTCAAGGGAAAGGTGCTTTTGATTGTGAATGTTGCTTCAAGATGGTATTTTGATTTCCTCTTTGATGATAATAAGCTTTTTTTTTTTTGGTTATTAAGATTGCTAAATAGAAAAAGTTATCTTTGAAAGTTTGAGATTTCTGTGAATTAACTGAGCAAATTCTTCTTTGAATGTCAGTGGTTTAACAACCGCAAATTACTCTGAGCTATCACACTTGTATGAGAAGTACAAGACTCAAGGTATATGCTTAGTTCAAATTTGATGTTCTGTCATGAAATTTGTGGTAAATGATTAATTATGGTCATGAAATTTGTTATAGTGGCATTCTAAAATATAGCTATGTACTAAACTATAGCTATGTAATTTGATTGTGGCGGGAGTGTGAAAAATAAAGGATATGCAAACCCTACTTTGGTAAATTACCCTCCCAACTTCTACTTTTGGCAATTTGTCTATGAACTTTCTAAATGGTTGCAGTGTGTCCCATCTTACTTAACTTCTCGTCAAATTGGCGACAGAAAGCCCACGATGTGAGGACAAAAAACACCATTTTCGATGAAGAGTTTTCAAATCCAATACAAAATGCACATCTTATAAATCCAAAAACTCAGTTTAGTGGGGAGTTGGCAAAAGGGGACATATGGCAACCATTATGAAAGTTCAAGTGGTAAATTGTCAAAATTAGAAGTTTGGGGGGTAGACAGTGCTAAAATACCCTAAGAAAATACATTGTCAAGAGGAATTTATTTTGGGGATTTCATTTTGAAAATTCTAATAATATTTGCACAACATCATTGTAGGATTTGAGATACTTGCTTTTCCTTGCAATCAGTTTGGGGGTCAAGAACCCGGATCAAATCCGGAGATCAAGCAGTTCGCTTGTACAAGGTTCAAAGCCGAATTCCCGATATTCAACAAGGTATGTCAATTGCTTACTTCTTCTCCGTAATAGTGTTTGGTGTAGATGGTTGAATAAGGAGTACTGAAAAATGTGCTCAACAGGTTGATGTAAATGGACCAGACACCGCTCCGGTTTATCAGTTTCTGAAATCAAGTGCAGGAGGTTTCTTGGGTGATGTGATCAAGTGGAACTTTGAGAAGTTTTTGGTGGACAAAAATGGTAAAGTTGTTGAGAGATACGCTCCAACGACATCTCCTTTCCAGATTGAGGTACCATTTTCCTTCTCTCGTTGATTTTCTAAACCTTGAAAACAAGATTTGATGTGTGGAAATTCAGCATTTTTGTTGTGAATTGCTTTTGAAGGCAAACACAAGTAGTTGTTTGGATATGCATATATATATATATATACACACACACACATACATGTGTGTGTGTGTATTTAACCTGTTTAAATAATATTGCAGAAGGACATACAGAAGCTACTTGCAGCATGAGCACGCACAGGTCGTGATTTCTCTGTACTCTGGAGGGGTGAAATTATTTAGTGTGTATAAATCTCTATTTAAGGCCATCCACTACTTTTTTTCTTTTTGAATTTTTGTAGGGAAAAGTTATTTGTATTAGAGATGATATATTTGCAAATAAATATTTCCATCATACACGAAGGGTAGTCATAATATTAGTTGGAATATAGAAATATCAAAATGGGTAACAGGGTCTTTCTCTCTCTCTCTTCCCTAACTCTCTTTAACGTTAACGCGTGAGAGCTAGGGTTTCTCAATCATTTTTCTCTCTTGGGCCGGATTCCGGGTGTGGCCTTTGGTCTGTCTCTAGTTTCCCAGCCTTAGAGATGATGGTGAGAATCATATGGTGAAGGTTTTGGCAGAGGTGAGCCCGTGGCAGGAGGATAGGCGTTGTGGGAAGGAGTAAGGCATGAATGAGATAGTTGGTGGGGGTGCGTGGTTGTCATGCGTCGGGGAGGTCCTGTAGTAGCTCGGCTTCGGCAAAACCTAGTTTCTCCTGTCGTGTAATTGGTTTTTTTGTTTTTTGGTGTCTAAGTTTGTATGTAATAATGACGATGTCTTCGTCGTATTTTCTCTCGATGTTTATTTCTTTTTGTTATTTATAATAATAGAGGTCGTTTCTCCACTTTCCGAGTTGGTTGTTTATCCGTTAGATCTGGGTCTTGACGGTGTTTTGATTTCGTTAGAGTTACTTATGTGCGGAGTTAGTAGTGGCCCTAGTGTTACTGAGTCTTGGTCCTTGATTGATCGGGAAAATCCATTGATTGTTGGGGTTTTGTCAAAAAGAGCCTTACATATATTCGATTTCAGTGTGTGGAGGTATATTACCATAATCGAACCTTAAGTATGCGTCTTTCTCTTTGAGCGTCATCAGATTTTACTGGTAGATCCGTTCTTGTTGAATGGTTTTATCTCATGTAATATAGGGTTTCTTATGTTTGGAATTTTTGTATCTCATTAGTGCGTTTAATGAAAATTTCCTTTAAAAAAAAAAAATTAATAACAACTGGGTAATCCCAATGGAGACTTTATTCCCATGTTTAGGACGACATGTCGTATTTCCTCTGAGATTTTTGTCGCCGTTTTTCGAGGTTGAGATGTTTTTAGCCGAAAAAGCATAGGTGCTTGTTTCTCTTGAGTTGTAGTTGTTTTTCTTGAGTTTGCAACGACGTCGTTGCTGCTTCAAACTTTATTGTTGTATCTTCACATGAGTAATGAGAAATCTAGTGAAAAACACGATCACCTTCCACTGGAAGGGGACCTCGATAAGGGCTGTTGTCCGATAGGTACACTCATCGAAAGTGACGAAGTTGCTTTTACGCCTTCCTGTTAGCAATTTGTTGTTTGTTGTTTTGGAGAGAAATGAGAGCATGCTAATTGATATTTGAAGTGTCTTCTTGAAAACATGTGGTTTTCCACTAAAATCTTTTTTGCCGTAAACTCCTACGGCCGTCTTGCTTATCGTTTTGAATCTTTTGATTTAGTTAAACCGTAAATCTTGAAGTCCCTTTTTCCCTTTTATTTTAAAGGATGTGCTATTTTTTTTTTTTTTGAAAATTAGTTGTCGTTCAATGCACAACGACATGTCGTCTTGTCTTTGTTGATTTTCTTGTCGTTTTTAAAAAATTGCATGTCGTTGTTGCTGAAAGATTGTTGTCGCGAACTTTTAAACGAAGCGTTAACTATCGTCTATAACTGTTTAGCGAAAAGAGAGAGAGAGAGAGAACGTAGTGGTAGAGATACCAACTCCAATATCAACTTCTTCAGTATCAATTCATGTATCATATTTTTATTAGTAAATACAATAAATTGGCGTGACAATCAACTCGTACATCACATAAATTGGAATTCAAAAATTAGAATTTGAGTTGGTGTCCGTAATATTTTTAAAATAATGATGATAATAATAATAATAATAATAATAACCTATCATCATCTATTTTTTTCTTCTTCTGGATGAATTCACAAGCCCACATCCCTGTCTAAAAGTTCAATGTCAGTTGAAAACGACATGTAAGTTGCTGGAAAAGTTCGCTGTCTATGTAAAGGAAAACGACATGTCATCTTTACCTTTACGAAACTTGGTGCCGTTTTTGAAAGGAAACGACATGCTATTTGATGTTTATGCGAAGATGTCAATTCTCAAAAAAAAAAATAAATAAATAAATAAATAAATAAAATTTGGAAGTCTCTTTTCAGAAGTTTTTTGTCATATAAGATTAAAGATATGATTTTATGTTTATGTTTATGTTAATAGGAAGAGTCGTCAGGGCTTAAAAAAGCTACTTGTCATTTATCCTGTAAAGTTTGTTGTTGTGAACTTTAAACGACGTTGGCTGTCGTTGTGTCGTTTTTTAGGAAATGATCATGATATGCAGTCTTACAATTGATTGATTTTATTCTATTTATTTTTAATAACAGTGTATTCTGAATCTTTAATATCAGCATACTTTTAAGTTTAATGTAAAAGAAACCGATTACTTATCCAAAAAGAAAGAAAGAAAAAAAAAAAAAAAAAGGGTAAAAGAAACCGATAGATCTAAGCACATGGCCACTAGGAGACTAACTACTTATTGATCTTATTTATTTATTTATGTATTTATCCCCAATATTATTATTTTTTATTTCTTTCTTGAAACCCAATTTGCAATTATTTATTTATTTTTCACTCTTGCTCCATCCATCCCAACCAAAACAAACATTAAAGCCAAAAACGAGCTACAAACCTCTCACCATTTTGCTTCTACTTTAACCCCCAAACAATTCTTGAAAAATTATTAAGAATAAAAATGATGATTAATTTTATGAATACTCCCTAAATTATGTATCATTTTTTATTTTACCCCCTAAATTATCAAAATCATTCCTCATGTCTTCTGAAATATATAAAATCATTCAATATACTCGCTCTATCTACTTCTATTTATCTAATTGACATAATTAGTGACATGACATATTATTAAATTAATAAAACATGTTTAAAATCTAAATCTCAATATCAATTAAACATTAATTTATAAATAATATTTTTTCTCACACTCTCGTCTCGTTCTCTCTCTCCTCTCTTTCTCTCTTTGCTGTAAATCCCAGCAACACAGATGGGAAGCTCAGCTACATGGGTTTCGTCAGGCTTCTTCTACACGGAGTCTTTCTTCCCACGCTTTTCAGAAGGCTGGAAAACTTGGATAAATTTTTTTTTTTTTTTTTTTAAATTCCATCACTTCCAATCTCGTCGACCCGAAACCTCATTGCGGAACAAAATCAGAAACTTCTTTGACATCGTAACCAGTCAGCATTTTTCTTTGTATCAAGTAGAGGCGGTCCAAAGCAGAACGAAAATAAAATGTCTCTATGACATTTGTTGCTGTTCAGGCGCCTTTTTAAAAAATAAAATTTCGAAAGGGGTGAGAAGAAGTGAACAGCCACATCAAAAGTTGGCATTTGGATTTGTTTCCACTAGGCTAGTAGTCTTTTAATTACAGTAGAGAGAGAGAATAAAGTTAATTTGTTTTTTTTTTAAATTATATATTTTATAATTTTCAAACAAAAAAGATTTATATTTTACTTTAAACCTATTTCTTTGATCTGTAATAATGTGCAATTTCAGCTTTCAGTCAACTAAATTGAGAAATAGATAGAAGCGACGTGATGAATGGTTTTATGTGTTTAGAGGACATAATAAATAATTTTGATAATTAAATGATAAAATCAGAAAGTATATAGTTTAGAGATTTTAGTAAAATTAATCCAAAAAATAATAAATTATCCCATACGTCACGTCATACTTACCGAACTTGTACAAATTTAAAACAAATATAAAAACCACTATTTATTTTGTTTCACTCGAGAACTGAAAGAAAGAAAATCTCTCCGTTCCAACATTGTCTCAAACTTTGACTCTCCCCATCGACGATTCCCAACGAAAGATCAACTGCATGCCTCCGCCAAATCCCAAGAAATGAATCCCACCGAAACCCACAATCTCGTCGGCAAACACGCCGGCGACCACCCCTCCGACTCCGACCACCCACCGCCCCTTCCGACCAGCACCAAAACCAACGACACCCATAATCCTCTTCTGACCATGATCCTCCAACCTCTCCGGTGGCTCCAAATGCTCTCCTCGCAGCTCACGCCGACCTTCGTGGCCGGCGTCGTCCTCGTCTACGGCCTGAACCAGGGCTTCTCCGGGTCGTTCTTCAGGGTCGTCTCCGACTACTACTGGAAAGACGTCCAGCGGGTCCAGCCCTCCGCCGTCCAGCTCTACGTGGGGCTCTACTCCATCCCCTGGGTCATGAAGCCCCTCTGGGGCCTCCTCACCGACGTCTTCCCCGTCAGAGGCTACCGCCGCAGGCCCTACTTCGTCCTCGCCGGGGTCGTCGGGACGCTGTCGGCCCTGGCGGTGGCTCTCGAAGGCGGGATGACGGTGGCGGCGGCGTTGGCCTGCCTCATCGGTCTGTCGGCGGCTGTGGCAATCGCCGACGTCACGATCGACGCGTGCATCGCGAGGAACAGCATCGAGATCCGCGCTTTGGCGTCTGATCTGCAGAGCCTTTGTGGGTTCTGCTCCTCCGCCGGAGCTCTGGTTGGGTATGCCACCAGTGGTTTCTTTGTTCATCATCTTGGTTCCCAGGTAACATTTTCCGTCGTTGGTTTTATGAATTTTCTTTGATGCAATTCTTGGACAAATTTTTTTCATTTCTTTTTCTTTTTTGAAAAGTAATATTTATATGTATATATATATATATATATATATATTTTGCATTGTGAAAGAAATTATACTCTTTCTATAATGTGTAATTTTTCTTTTTTTCTTTTGAAATTAACATAAACTATGTTTACATAGGGGGCATTGGGGCTTTTAGCGGTTCCACCAGCTTTACTAGTTCTTCTTGGTTTTTTCATATATGAACACAGGACTCCCAGTTCCGGCCATTCTGAGAAGAAGGTTTGTGACAATTTTTCTTTTCTTATTATTTTAAAGTTTAAAATGATTGTTCATTTATTTTTCTATGAATATATAAAGGAAGTTATCGTCCTCAGTTAACGCTGTCCCCAAGTGGCTGCTGGTCAATGCAAACTGGTGAAAATACTATAATATTATAATTTGGAGGCGTGGATAACGAATAAGTTATTTTATTTTTTTATTTAATAAGATAGTTCCATCTCTTATCAAATAACAAGTCATGTAAGGAGTCATCTCATATAATATAAGACACAAGAGGTGTCTCCAAGCTTTCCTCGTAGATATTTTAATCTAACTCTAGTCAATGGAAGCGGGTCACGTGTAATGTTCCTTATGGGCACGACTTCACCTGTGCAAATGTGATGCCCTTCATGGTGTAGTGACAAAAGCTAGAAATAACATTACACAAAAGAACATAAAATAAAATAATAATATATATTTTTTGTGATGCAATATTGATATAGATAAGTGTATTAAAGATAGTCTCAATTCATGCTTATTCAGTTACTTCATTTATAAGTTTTTCCCGTCTCAATTCATGCTTGTTCATTTACTTCATTTATATATTTTTCCCCTATTTATATGTTTCAAACTAAATTTTTCCCCTCCACGGAGAAAAAAAAAAAAAACACACATACATTTTCCCTCTAATATTGATCATCTATACCTCTTTATTTATTGGGAAAAATATATGAATGACACAAATTTAGAAACCACTGCATCAATATGATACAAAAAATTAACACTAAATCAATATGATACAAAACTAAATTAAAATTAGCTAAAATTTAAGTTATATTGGTCAAAAGTAGAAAATATGCATCATATTAGTTAATAGGTGAAAAAAAAAAGTGGTTATTTGGATAATTTTCTCTTCTTTTATTTTACCTTCACGGACTTCAACCTGTGGCGTGGTCCAACCCATGGTTGTTTTTATGCAAAATAAAAAAATTCATGTCGAGATATGGAACCTATACATTATGATGTAGTTAGGTGCGGATTTACCATTTGATTTTTTTTTTTTTCCCATGAAGAATATATCATTAGATTATGTATGCAATTTCTTTTTACTTTTTTTTTTTAAAGGGAATTTGCTCTCAAGTATCTTTCTTACCCTGCTCGTCCTTGTATCGCTTTCATACTTGTATCGTAAGACCCCTTAGCTTTAATAATCACTTGTTAGTTGCTAAAGAAAATGTCAATTTTAACAACCTTTCGAATCCGTCCAGATCAGAGAAAAGGTGTTCCTTCTCATAAGATTGCTTAGCAGAAAAGCCCGAACTTTTAAATTGTTATGCAACCTTAGTATTGGTGCATGAATAATCGAATATCATTACTTGACTCTGTTTATTTAATATTTATTTTCATTTATGCCCTCTTTCATTGTGCAGGCAGTGGAGAAAGTAGGAGTAGCAATGAAAGGCATGTACACAACAATCAAATTCCCTCAAGTTTGGAAGCCATCACTCTACATGTACCTATCTTTGGCTCTCAGTATAAGTACTCATGAAGGGGAGTTCTATTGGTACACCGACCGGAAAGCTGGTCCCGCATTCTCTCAGGTCTCTACTAATTTCTCTACACAAATTTGACAATGAAAAAACTTGAAAAAAAAAAAAAAAAAAAAAAATTTAACACAATCTAAATCCGACTTCTCTCTACGAGCAGGAGTTTGTGGGGATCATTTATGCCATAGGGGCAATGGCTTCCATGGCGGGAGTGCTAATCTACCACAAGACACTCAAGGACTACCCATTCAGAAACATTCTCTTCCTCGCGCAACTTCTCTACGCCGTGTCGGGAATGATTGACCTATGCTTCATCCTCAGGTGGAACTTGGCCCTCGGAATCCCAGACTACTTGTTTGTTGTCATGGAGGAGTGCGTCCACCGAATCGTCAGCAGGATCCGGTGGATGCCAATGATTGTGCTGAGCAGCAGGCTCTGCCCACTAGGCATCGAGGGCACGTTCTTCGCGCTGCTGATGTGCATCGACAGCCTCGGCGGGCTGTCCTCCAAGTGGGGTGGCGGAATGGTGCTTCATCTGTTCCATGTCACGAGGACCGACTTCACAAACTTGTGGCTGGTCGTTCTCATTAGGAATGTTTTGAGGTTTTCGACTTTGGCTTTCATATTCTTGGTTCCCAAGGCTGGTGCATCTGATGTTTTGATCCCTCCTGATCTTTTGACCAAAAATCCCACGGATACAGATCGGCAAGATGAGAACCTAGAACTAGTTCCTTTGCGCGCTGAGAAAACTCTAGTGTAGCCATTTTTTGTACATAGAACTTGGGAGTACTTACAATACGACATGTACAAGATCCGGGGAAAAAAAGTTTCATTTCAATGGAAATCTCATTTAAAAAAAAAAAAATGAATTCTCCTTCTTTTAATTCCATTACTTTACTTCATTTTCTTGTGCTACTAATTATATCTTCATTTAAAATGATCGCGAAATTTTTTCTGAATTATTGTCTGTGTGTGTGTTTTTTTTGTAGATAATTTTTTTAATCTATGTTGAATGATGAAAAATGTAATAGAGAATTACCTCGGATGTTATTTTTTGATATTTTTTAAAGATGTATTAGGACTTCGTTCTAAACTTACTGTTTAAAGTAAAAAAAATTAATTTTTGTTAGAGAAAATTATCGTAAAAATATGTTTAAATAATTGGTTTAAGAGTTCTTTAAATATATGTAGTAAAATGTAACATGTGGAATTGGAATACAACAAAATATGGTTGTAGGATAGTATAACATCAATATCATATATGATTTCGTCTATATTTACATATGATTTCATCAAAGATATAGAGTTTGAATTTCCTATCTTAAATTCAGGAAAAAAAGAAAAAAAAAGAAAAGAAATATACCAAAATTATAATTAGAATAATTATTGTGTAATCATGTATAAAACTTGAAAAATCATTATAATCCTAATATATATATATATATATATATATTTAGGTCATTATTATAAAATGTTTTTAAAAACATTACTCTATTTTAGTTTAACATTATTAATATATCATCTACAGTAATGTTCCTAGGTTTAAAACACAAATTCAAATGTGATTGCAGCATAGCCTGACAATAATTTTATACATGATTTCACTAAAAAGTGAGTAGTTTAAATTTCACATTCTAAGTTCAAAAAAAAAAAAAAAAAAAAAAAGAGAAAGTAGCAAATAATATTTTTATGAAAATAATTGGATAGCAAGTTTTAAAAATATTTAGCGTCAATATCAATAAAAAACAAAATTATGAGATAAATGATTTATTTATTTCTTATGAATATCTTATTTATCTAGTAAATAATTTATTGTTTACATAATAAATTTTTTCCATACTTTGTAAACTTATTATAAATTTTAAAATAAAAAATTTTAAATCCTTATTGTTTAGTTTATTTATTTTCATAAAATTGCTATTTACTAGTAATTACTATAATTTCTCAAAAGAAAACAGACAAATGTCTAAATAAGAAAATTACCTAAATAATTTACCTAAATCTTATTTTCTAGTAAATAATTTACTGTTTACATAATAAATTTTTTCCATACTCTGTAAACTTATTATGAATTTAAAATAAAATTTTTAAATCCTTATTATTTAGTTTAATTATTTTCATAAAATTACTATTTACTAGTAATTACTATAATTTCTCAAAAGAAAACAGACAAATGTCTAAATAAGAAAATTACCTAAATAGTTACATTTTTTTTAGGGTCCTTTTGGAAACAATTTTTCAAAATTTTTTTTTTTTTGCCATTTTCCTCTAATTTTACTATTCACTTTTCCCAATATTTTCAAAACACTTAAATTTTAAATGCCCATAACTTTATCATTTTTGGTCGAAATAAGATGATTTTCTTTTTTCAATTACATAAAATTTCGAGAGAAACGAAACAAGATACATATTACTATTTTTTCCCGAATACATTTTAAGTCTTTATATTTTTTCACTTCAAACAATTCTTTTTTATTAAACGTATATTTTCAAAACTTAAGTCATCTCAACCTCCAAAACATTGTCTCTAAATGTTTTCAAAAGGGGCGTTTAATCCATTTATCAACATGATGTAAAATTTTCGATCTTAACCAATATGATACAAGCTTTCGTTTATTTATTTTTGTCATATTAATTTAATATTAAATTTCTATATCATATCAACGTAATAGTCTTTAAATTAATGAATATTATCGTAATAATATTTAAATTTACGTCCTCGGCTACTTTCGTCGATCCAAATTAGTCGACGGATGAGCAGTCATCGATGGGCCCCACGATTTAACCCAGTGACTTGCGCCGAATTATCTAGCCCAAACCCAAAAGAAAAAAAAGATGCACTAAAAGCGGGAAAAGATGAAAAAGCAGAAAATAAACCCAAGAATTGGATGCTCTTGTGTTGTGTTGTTGTCATAATCTGCAAATCCGACGGCGAACGCTCTTCGACAGTACAACCGGGACCCACATGATGAATTGTTGGGGGGGTTCCCAGGGTATGACGTGGCTCGGTTTCACTGGCATTGCGTTTGTCTAGTCTTTTGTTCTTTCACACTCTGTCTCCCCCCTTCTCTCTCCACTCTACTCTCTCTCTCTCTCTCTCTCTCTACATTTTCCATCGGTGCTTCGGCGCTTGCGGCGCTTTGCTGCAAGGGAAAACCATTCTCAAGCTTTTTCTGAGCTTTTTCTCTTCGGCATCACCCTTTCCCATGGTATCGTATTCCCTTTTCTTCTTTCTCTTTCCTTATTTTTTTTTTGTTTTTTCATTTCCTCTTCGTTTTTACCTGTTAATCTCTGAATTTTGTTTATTTAATTTTCTTCCGGGCTAAGATTTTTCAATGTATTTTTCCGCTAATTATCTTGGATATCGTCTCTGCAGTTCCTCAACCTGTTCGTTCGAAAAATTAGGGTTTTCTCGCTTTTTGTTTTTTGGTTCTCTAAATTCCGGGTTCTGTTTGTTTCTTTTGAAATTTTCAGAAGCTAAAGAAAAATTATTTATTTTTCCTTTGTAATATTTCATTTTAGGGCTCATTTTTTTTTAGTAAAAATATTTTTCAATGGGACTTCCATTACTCTCTCTGTAGGAAGCATGATAATAGCTGAGATTGAAATTAAGTTTCTTTTCTCGTTTTGGTTCTTTGGGAGCCACATAAAAGGCTAGATTTTTTTTTAATATTAATTTTTTATGTTACTTACAAATTAATCGTGCAAATTATCTGTAGAGTTTTCCGTTGAGATATTTCGTTGATGTTAGTTATTTCTAGTTGATCGCGTTCTTTTTGGTCTTTTGAGGGTGTTGACTGAATTATAAGATGTTTCTGGTATTGTAGGCTAACAGGCACACTATAATTTTGATGCAAACTTCCCAGAACAGAGCTACTAGAACATTCATGGATTATGGATCGATAAGTCAAGCTATAGACGGTATATTTTTTTTAATAGTACTCTTTTCTAAGCAAAGTCTTGTTCATATGTTTTGGCCAGCTTTTGGTTAATTAATGATTGAGCATATGGAGTTGATGATGTTGTTTTCGCGTATTTAATGTATCATGTATGACCATCTGTGGTAGTTTCACTTATTAGATAAAGGGTATTATAGCTTTTAAGGATTTGGTTTGGGAAAATTTGCGTAGATGTTGAAGAGTGGAAGTGTGGACTTTCGGCTTAAAGCTTAAAGCTCATATAGGGATATAGGAGAGGAGATCTATCATTCTACCATTACATCTCGTTTCCCGCTAGGAAAAACCTTTGACTAGTGCATCTTTTTCTTTAGGATTGAAGGGCATGTGTTTAAACACCGAGCTAAATCGCATGAATCACGAGGAAAGAAGCTTGCATCAAAGCCCAAAATCTGATAGAAGCTTATTGAGCTATTAGGCTAATTTTAGAAAGTAAAACTGAAGATTGAGCTATAAAGTGAATGTGTGGGTTTTGGGGAAGTATGAGCACCAAAATATGTTGGTCTCCAGTTTGTTGAAAATTATGTTGTTCTCATCTGTGCATGGATCACAACAAAGTGAATATCATTATCAGCAAATTAGCGGTATCTGAATAATAAGTAACCAATAAGGTCTTTGCTGATGCACGTGTGCAGGTATATGCGGACTATATGAGAGGAAGCTGAAGGAGTTAAATCCGGCAATTAGAAACATATCTTATGACATTGCAGATCTCTACAACTTTATCGATGGTCTCGCAGACATGAGTGCTCTAGTGTATCTCTCTCTACTCTCTTACCAAGATCTATGCCAGCGTTTGTGTTTTGAGAAATGCTTAACTTCGTTATGATAATATAACTTCCTGTTAACCCATGCCATGCTTGAGATGTATGCTGCTATCTCCACTGGAATCTTATGATTCATTAGAAGAAAAACTGTTTTCCTTATCCGCTTGTTTTACGGGCAGTAGTAAAAGATTATGAAAACATTTAGGAGGTAAAATAGGAGTGTGCTATCTGAATAACTATCCACAAGAGGCACCTTAGTAGTATTTGGGTGGCTGCTGCGCTTCTAGTTCTGTCATAAGAAATAGAGGTTAACCTGTTATCATTTTTATTTTGACTAGGAGGTTTACCTGTTATTATTTTCATAAAAGAATGTTATGAGTTGGTAATCTGCGGGCTAAAACTTATAATTAGTTGGGTAATCACCTTCTGAGTATTTTATTTTAAAATAACTAAATTTCAAATTTCTTTTTAAATGTCTTTCTTGTTGCTTTTGGTTTTGGGTTGCCTTGGACAATGATTTGTCTTACGTTTCTCTGTAATATATGATGTTGTTGCTTACTCACCGTGAAGCTGATATCTTGGCTTGTTGGTTCTGGTTTGCAGCTACGATCACTCGATTCAAGCGTACTTGCCATACGACAGACAGTGGATAAAACAGAGGACGTTTCAACATCTAAAGAAATTGGCGCATTAAATCAAACGAAGTGTGATGATACTGCAGCTTAATTCTATAATTACTTAAAAAAAAAAAAGTTTGCAGACTTGAAACACAGATTAAAATGATTAGCTATGAAGTGTATAATTCGAAGCTTTGTGTGGGATTTGGTTCTTATGGTGTGGTTAGAATGGAATTTGTACTCTCTTTGTTTTACATACATACATATATATATATATATATATAATCGGTATTCGGTAATGGCTTTCTGCTTAAGTTTTAGATGCTTAGAGAGCTCGGCTTTGTACTAAAATCCGTACTTTGTATAACCCGCATTGTTGGTCGTTCTATGATGGACCGTAGTTTATGAACCTTATCAGATTATAGAGTAATGAATCACCCTGCATGGCATTTTGTTGCCCCCTTTTTTTTCTTTGAAAATTTTATCATAAACATTACCAATTCATGTTAATTTTGTAGGTTTGTAAAATTGAAATTTCTGCTGGTCAAAGTTTGTTTGTTTGTTTGTTTTTGTTTTTTTGTTTTGTTTTGTTTTTTTTAACGTAACAAGTTATATTTTGATTTTGATGAAACTTTTTTATTTTTTATTGATTTTGATTTTGATGAAACTGTTTTACAATAATCGAATTAACAATAATAGTCAGGAAGTTAAAAAAAAAAAAGTAATAATCTCATGTAGGAAAAGATATTAGGAAATTAGAGTTTAATTAGGATTTCTATTTTATTTAATTATTAAATTTTATGTTGAGTTTGAGTTTTATTAGGATTCTTTTTTGTTAATTATTAGGATTTGGATTAAGAATTCTATTTGATTTAGGATTCTTAAACAAGTTAGGATTTATTAGCCTACAAATAGGGTTTTTTTTTTTAATTATCAATTCGGTTAGGTTTTCATTAATAATATTATCAAATTTAAGTTATTTCAGTCACTTTTTATTCCGCTGCGTCAGAATCAGATAAACATGGAAATTGATGGTTAATACTTCTCGAATTAAAAAAGAGTAATATAGTTGAAAAAAAATAATAGTGTAGTAGATAAGTTTATGGGTTTTTACTACTTAATATGGGTTTACATGCTATTAACCCCAATTTTTTAAAAAGGCTTTTAGTTTCTTTTTATTTTATTTTATTCATTATTTAGACTCTACACCTTGTAGTTTGTTTTAATAGTGTTGCTTCTTTTTTCCTGTTTTCATTAAAAAAAAGAAAGGATTAACTAAAAAAAAAATTATGATTTACGATTTATGTAATAAATTACTCAATGATATTTAAAATGTAAAATCCATTTCTCTTTTAGAACGAAATGCTTTAAAAAAAAAAAAAAAAAACCCTAATTGGCTTGTAGTACATAAATTTTGGTTTTTTTTTTAATAATTATTTTGGAGGAAAATAATTCGAGGGTACTTTGGTACCTCGATTAGAACAATTTGGATTTAGATTTTCTAATTTTAAAATTAACCTCATTTATTCAATCTAATAATGTTTCAAATTTAACTTGTATTTTGTTCGTCGGTTGGAGATGACATTTTTAAATTAAAGCTGATTGATTTTTTAAAAATTAATTATAAATTTTATTAATTTTTTAATAAAAAATCAAATTTAAGATGAAAAAATATAATTTAATTAAAATTAAACTTAAATATCAAACAAACATTAACCTTTTAGAGTGTATTTATTTCCGCTGCCAAAAAATTTGTAATGCAGGAAGAAGGGGCTGAATCGTAATTTAAGCATCCAAAAAGGTTCACGCATAACTCCTCTTCTCACTACTCGCCGCTCTCTCTCTCTCTCTCGTCTCGTGACTCGACCCGATTCAACTCGGTTTCCGTTTCGCGGAAAATCCCTCCCCCCCCCCCCCCCCCCCAACAAAAACAAAACAAACAACTCGGCCTAGTCTTCTTCTTCTTCTTCTTCCCCTTCAGCAGCCCCAAAATAATAAATTAAAAAAAAAAAACAGAGAAAGCCCCAGAACCAGGCATCGATTCCAGAATCCTACAAACTCGGTTCGTTTTTTTTTTTCCTTACCAACTTTACCTTTACCTTTCGCGCTTCTTTTTTTTTTTTCGAGTCTTTGATTCGTTGTTTTTGATATGGAAAGTCTGTTTTTTTTGATAATCGAGTCGAATTAGCTTCTGGATTTCGGTCGGAATCTTGGAAGACAGCACCCTAATTAGTCGGATTGGATGATTTCCACTTTTGGAATTTTGGAATTACTGTGTTGAGATTTTGGAAAAAGTTGTTTTTGTTTTTTAGCTGTCGTTAATTCATCAGTTTGGGCGGTGGGATCTTCTCTTTCCTCGTAAAAACCCTAATTTTTTATTTGGGAATATTTGAATTTGGGTAAAATAATGTTGATGATTTTCTTGGGAACTTTTCTCAGAACTTGATGCTAGAATGAGTTCTTTCTCGATTACGCGGAAGAAGACGCCCTTCCAAAAGCATAGAGAAGAGGAAGAGGCGAAGAAAAAGGTGGGAGAATCTATTTACTGGGTGTTTTTATCAAATTGTATATGTGTTCTGTTTTTGATATGATTTTGTCTCTCTCTCTCTTTTTTTTTTCCCTCTCTTTGTTGTAACAAAGAGAGCTGAGGATGAGACAGCTCGTTTATATGCGGAGTTTGTGGAGTCGTTTCAAGGGGACAGCGCACCCGGATCGAAAACTTTCGTCCGAGGAGGAACGATCAATCCGGGTGAAAAGTTGAAGAATGATAGTGAAGGTTAGTATTTGGAAAGAAGTCTATTCTTCTTTCTGTTGCAGAGATGGTAGAATTGGTGTTTTTTCCAAGATTGTGTATTTTCTGTTTTAGTTATATGCTTCACACTATGGATAGATTGATTTTTGTTTGTATTATTACCGGGACACATTAATAAAAGTATGGACCTTTTTATTCATTCACGGATGGCAGGTGAAAAGTTCAAAGATGGGGTATCTGGTCCAAAGAAGGGGAGTAGGTAAAGAAATGCTTTTTTGATTTTAACCATGTTGCAAATTATCATGATAAGGCATCATAGGTAGGGAATTTTTATTTTACGATTATATCGTCAGATGTAATCTTTGAGTTGTCTAGGCTTTTAGGTGTATGAAAAATGGATGCTCTGTTTCAGGATATTTCAGATGCTCTGTTTTAGCTCAATAAACAATTTTCCACTCAAAGAAAGTTGGATTTGTTGATCTAAGAACTTTTTTGATATTATTTTTCAATGCCATACTAGTTATTTGTCACGGTTGATAGTGTCTTGTGGTATCGGAAAGAGTCTATCGGTATCTGCAATAGGTATACACACACGCACACATATATATTTTGTATGCAGTACCATCAATGTCAGGCTTAGTTTCTTGTTTATGGATTTTTCAATTATTCTGGTTTGTTTGCTATGGTTTGTAAAACATATGCAAGTTCAATGATCTTCTCTCCGAGGAAAATCATCAATTTAAGATCGTTTTATCTGACAAGATATGGCTATTAATTTAATCATTTGATGCTTTTCCTTCTTGCTTTTTGTCACATGTCTAGACTTTGTAAACATTACGATTTGTGATAGTGAGTACTAAGTAGTAGGAATGCACGTAGTTATTACAAGTAAAAGGATTGTTGGATGTGCTAGGGAATTTCATCATACTCTGCTCAGCATTTTGTTGACTGCAGAACATTACTCATATACATACTTTTACACAATATAAAGAATATTTGACTTGGTTGTGGATAGGTTCGATGCTTTTATTCATACTATGCCTAGGATGTGTCTCATGAATTTTCTCTATTTATTTGCTCACATATTTTTGAGTAAAATATTGCCGTGGAAGCAGCAAGATTGAACAAAGCTTATGAAATATAGATGGGTTAGTTACTTGGTCCTCAAGTCACCATCAGCATGGTAATAATCCCATGAGTTCCATCGTTTTCAAAGATCATGGGTTTGGCTGGAGCTCTGATTTTGAACTCGAGCCCAGTGGGTGGGTTCTGAGGCTTTTGGGGATATAAAAAACAACGGAATAAGCTTCTGAACTTGGAAAATTTTCCTTTGTATTGTCATTACGTCCCTTTTCCTTAAAAATCAGCAGTGCACATGCCATTTGGCTGCTAGGAGCACTTTTATTAGATTAGCTTGTTGTTGAAACACCAGATGTTGAAAGCTATGCATTTTGGAGAGCCGAAGTTATATTGAACTATAGTCATATGATTTTAACCTTTCTCGTTTTTGTTATTGTGTTACCTAATTATTGTGAGTGTGAAGAGCTTCGATCACAAAAGAATTTGCCTATAATTTTTCTTCTGCAGATATGTTCCATCTTTTTTGCCACCTCCTTTGGCGTCCAAGGGGAAAGAACCAGAGAAGAAAGTCGGTATCACAGGAAAAATAAATTCATTTGAATGGAGCTTTAAGGTATTTTCAATTCTTATTTTTTTTAATTACACTTTGTAGAGGGAGGAGGATAAACTGAGGGAGAGAGACAAGGGGAAGTCGTCTCGGGTAATTGATAATTTTATGGAGGAGTTGAAGCAGGCACAAGAGATGAGGGAGAGGCGAAACCAAGATCGTGAGATCTGGCGTGAACGCCCTAATGATAATTCTGCAGTAAGTATTATCTGTAGCGGTTTGACTTTATTTTGGGAGAAAAGAACAAGACATCCTTAGATGGTCTGCCCTCATTTAGGAACAACATGAAAACACTGGTTTTCAGCTTCGGTTTTCCTCATTTTGTATTTACAACAGCCTCCATAAGATAATTTAAGTGGATTCTTGATTTATAGACACATGCAAAAACATAAAGACATAATCAAACACGTGTATCTTCCTTAGAACTTTTTTGCTTCACTGAATAAAAGATCTGATATCGATAACATTTTTATCAAATGTGTTTTTTCTTTTTTAATTATTACTATCATTGAATTTGTTTTCATTGGTCCAAGACATATATTAATTGTTTTTACATTTTTTTTTCCAGCCAAGTCGCTTTGACGAACTGCCTGATGAATTTGATCCAAGTGGCAAGCTCCCTGGATCATTTGATGACGGTGATCCACAAACAACCAATCTATATGTTGGAAATCTCTCACCACAAGTTAGTTTCCCCTTCGAATTCCATATTTCACTTTCCATTACTTGGCCAATTTTGGGTTGTGGGGTGGGGGGAAGCAAATTGTACGTCAATTTGATTATTCTTCTCATTGAATCTAGGTAGATGAAAATTTCCTATTGCGAACATTTGGAAGATTTGGGCCTATTGCTAGTGTGAAGATAATGTGGCCTAGAACTGAAGAGGAGAGAAGGCGCCAAAGAAATTGTGGTTTCGTAGCTTTCATGAATAGGGTTGATGGACAAGCTGCAAAGGATGAAATGCAAGGTTTTCTTCTTCATTTAATCTATGTTTAAGGTGCTCTGTAAGCAATAAATTTATTAAGAATACTATTATTATTTACTGGTGGCCACATAATTTTAAGAATACTAAATATTATTTATCACAACTTGCAAGACATGATCTGCTTGCGAATTTCACTTACAACTTAAAGAGTCTGAACTCTGAAGTTTGGCCAGAGTAAAAGCTGTAGAAACTAGAAAATAAATTACGACTTAATTTGTGTTAAGATGTGATCGTTCTCTGCCAATATTTTAGAGTATTAATCACAACTTACGAGTAATGATTAGTTTTCATCATTTCATTATTCTTATTATGTTTAATGAACTGGTTGTGAATTTTATTCACAACTTTAAGAATAAAATTTGGAAAGATTAGAAAGCTGTAGAAACTAGAAAATAGATGATGACAGGACTTGTGTGAAGATGCTATCTTTCTCTGCCTTAAAGTGCTGCCTTTGTCGTGACAACATGATTCATGAGCCTAGCAAACGTGTTTAATTACATTTGAAGTATAAATATGTGTGTGTGTGCGTTTCATATTTGTTTTCCTTTTTCTTTTCCTTTTACAGTGCTTTTGTTTCTATGTTATATCCTTCTGTCTGTGAAAAATGAAGGAATTGAGGAAAAAAAGTATTTTGCAGGTGTGGTTGTTTATGAATATGAGTTGAAGATTGGATGGGGCAAGTCTGTTGCTTTGCCCTCACAAGCGCTTCCCGCTCCCCCGCCGGGACAAATGGCCATCAGGAGTAAGGAGGTCAGATATTATTCATTATTGTTGTATGTATTTCATTATCTTGTTCGCGCCACTTGTTTCTCTCTTGAATTTGATGGCTTGGCGTATTCTGTGCTTAGGAGGATTTGGTCAGCTGTGCTTTCTTTATTCTCTGTATTACTCTACCATATAAACTTCATTATACCAATGCGTGAACTTATAGTACAAATATTACGTTTTCTTATTGCAGGGTGCCACTGTAATCCTGTCTGGTCCATCAGGCCCACCTGTTACCTCTGTCCCAAGTCAGAATTCTGAACTGGTAACTTATTAGTCCTGTCGGATTGTTTACTTTTATCGATTGTTTGCATGCTTATTCAAATAATCCATACTTGGAGTTACTAATTCTATATCTTGTCGGTTTATTAGGTTCTGACTCCAAATGTTCCTGATATAATGGTTGTTCCACCCAAGGATGATCATCTTCGCCACGTAATTGATACAATGGCTTTATATGTTCTTGATGGAGGGTGTGCCTTGAACAAGCTATTATGGAGAGAGGTAGAGGGAATCCACTTTTCAACTTCTTATTTGAGCTTGGTTCAAAGGAGCATACTTACTATGTTTGGAGGCTCTATTCATTTGCTCAGGTACATCTTATAACTACGGACTTGTATTTTAGTTGGTTTTCTTGGGGGAGTGGGGGTTGTTGTGTGGTTGAAGTTACTTTCGATATATAACTTACGGAACTGATGTATTTTTTATAACTTATATAATAGTTATGTATTCTTTTTCTGAGTCTGAAAATTGGTTTATTTGGCAGGGTGATACTCTACAGAGGTGGCGAACAGAACCTTTCATTATGATTACTGGTAGTGGAAGGTAACACATCACTTATTTCTCTTTCAATGCCAGTTGGTTTATGTTTTTCTTCCACCCACCACCAGCCTGCTTAAAAAAATAATAATAACAAGGGGGCTTATGGAATGTTGTTGCCAAGGCTACTCTGATAATGTTGATTTTTATGTATATATGTTATTTTTCAGATGGATTCCTCCATCCCTGCCAACAGCAAAAAGCCCTGATCTTGAAAAGGAGTCTGGTGCAACATATGCTGCAGGAAGGAGCAGGGTATTTATTGCTTTGCTTGTTGCAGGATGGTTTTCTTTTCCATTTTTCTCATGGTTAACTCTCCTGTTCTTGTTGAACTTTAGCGTGTAGAGCCAGAACGTACACTGACTGATTCACAGAGAGATGAGTTTGAGGATGTGTTGCGTGCATTAACATTAGAAAGGAGTCAGATAAAGGAAGCTATGGGATTCGCATTGGATAATGCTGACGCAGCTGGAGAGGTAATGCTGATAAATGAGAAGTTTTGGAAAACTAGGTTATTTGTATCTATATATATCGTCACAGAGTTTATATCTTAGTAGGGTTTGTTTTGAATATCAGGTAGTGGAAGTTCTGACGGAATCATTGACACTTAAGGAGACTCCAATCCCAACTAAAGTTGCAAGATTGATGCTCGTCTCTGACATACTTCACAACAGTAGTGCTCCTGTAAAGAATGCTTCTGCCTACCGTACCAAGTTTGAAGCAACATTACCAGACATATTGGAGAGCTTTAACGATCTGTATCGTAGCATAACTGGAAGGATCACTGCAGAGGCCCTTAAGGTATGTAACCAACAATTATTTCTGGTTTTAGAAAAATTATTTGTTTTTTCTTTGGTAATAATTTAGTCATGAGTTCTGCAGGAACGAGTTCTGAAGGTATTGCAAGTATGGTCGGATTGGTTTCTTTTCTCTGATGCATACGTGAATGGTTTACGAGCTACTTTTCTTCGATCTGGGAACTCTGGTGTGATCCCTTTCCACTCCATATGTGGTGATGCTCCGGAGATTGAAAAAAGAACCAGTTCTGAAGATACAGGTGAAGCAGGTAAGACCACTGAAGATGCTGCTCTGGCGATGGACAAAGGAGCAGCTATACAGGAGCTAATGAATCTTCCCCTTGCTGAACTGGAACGACGTTGCAGACACAATGGATTGTCTCTTGTTGGTGGTAGAGAAATGATGGTTGCACGGCTGTTGAGTCTGGAAGAGGCAGAAAGACAAAGGGGTTATGAGCTAGACGAGGACTTGAAGTATGTTCAAGGCCATTCAAATTCAGGTAGGTATTCTGGTAGCAGGAGAGAAACAAATGTTGAGGCTGAGCCTATGGGATTGTCCGGGTGGAATCAATATGTGGAGAATGAAATTGAGTCCCAAGCAAAAGGGTCGGTACCTTTAGCCCAAACAATTCCAATTCCACAGCCGGAATTAAAGCCGTTCTTGAAGAAAGAGAAGAATGACCCCATTTTGCCAGCTTCCAAATGGGCTCGAGAGGATGATGATAGTGACGACGAACAAAAGAGAGGTAGCAGGGGTCTTGGTTTAAGCTATTCCTCTTCAGGAAGTGAGAATGGAAGTGAGAATGCTGGTGATGGTCCTAGCCAGGCTGATGAGATGGAGGCTGCTACTGATTCCGGCAGTGCTGTTCAACCTGACAGTGGAATGAGCGAGGAGCAGAGGTTTGTCTTCCAACTTTAGTAAACTTTCTAGTTTTATTAATGGGAAAATTTGGCTTCTGGACTCATCCGGGATAAAATTGATTCTTTATGTTGAATTTAAATTAGGCATGTTATCAACGTATTTTGCAGTACATTTTAGGTACTGTGTACGTTCCTTAGTGTTCTATCGTTTAGTGGTGCTTAACTTTACTATCATTTCTACAGAAAAAAGTTGAGACGTTTAGAGGCTGCTTTGATTGAATATCGTGAATCCCTCGAGGAAAGGGGAATTAGGAGTCCTGAAGAAGTCGAGAGGAAAGTAGCGACTCATCGTAAACGGTTGGAGGCTGAGTATGGGTTGTCCAATTCCAACGAAGATGCTTCTGGGAGAAGTATGTACTTAAGATGTATATGATGCCTCTGCTTTTCGTATTTGTTGCATATGCCCCTTTTCAGCCTTTTTGTTTTTTGGTCTATTTGCAGAGAGAGCATCATTGGAGAGGAGGGACAAACGAGAGAACAGCCATGAAATGTCAAGAAAGAGGCACCGCAGCAGGAGCAGAAGTGACAGCCCCCAACGGAGATCATCCAACAGAGACAGGGAGAGGGAACATGATCTGGAAAGGGACCGGGAAAGACGCCGGGATAGTAGGGACAGAGACAGAGGTCTTGATTTTGAAAAGGAAATGGGGAAGCGCGAGAAGAGTGGAAGTAGAGAGAGGGATGACAACGATAGGGACAGAGGCAGAGAGAGAGCGGATAGGGATAGGGATAGGAGGAGACGAATGAAATGAGTCTCAACTCCTGGAGTGTTGCTTCCTGCTCATGAAAACTGAGTTGGGATTTCAAGATTATTTCTATGAGAGTGGTTGTTGAAAAGTGATCAAAGGATCTTGTCAACAAAAGATGGAGAAGATAGAGCAAGTCAACAAACGGAATGAAGTGGGTTCGACCATAGAAGACCATCGTGATTCTGGCTCTGTAAAGAGGTCCCCTTCTCCCCTCTAAAAGTTCTGCCAAAATAGAAACTTCAACCATCCCGTCATTGTGGTGGTAAATGAGTAGTTTGTATTTTTTCTTTTTACCGTTTTCATCTCCCAGGGACCGGCGATGACAATGTATTTTTCCATCTCTATCTATTTTAATCATTTACCTATTTTTAGTGATCGGGGGATTAGATGTTGCCAGCATGTGAAAAGCACAATCTTTAACCTTTCTTCTCTTTGGCGAGCTTTAGCTTTGGCTTTGGCTTAGGAATTTGATTTTTCCGTTCATAGGTTTTTGGTTTTTGGTTTTGGTTTTAATACCTTCCATAAAATGCAAGTAGTTATTTTTTAGGGTTGAAGCTTTATGAAAGTTGTACTCTTTATCTTTTTTTATTTTATTTTATTTTATTTTATTTTTTTAAGTAGTTATATACACGTATTTGTTACACTTGTACGTCCTTTTTAATGCTATTCGTTTGCTTCTGCTGAATTTACTATTCATGACCTTGCTCTTGAGCTTTATTTTATTTTTTTACTTTTTTAGCAAAAAAGAAAATTTGTTCTCGGATGTAGAGAGGACGAAGTGTATAAATCAAAATTAAACCAGATCAAACGATAAATTTAACATTCTGCTGCGTGATTGCTTGGATTTTATTTTCATCATGATTAGTAAAAAACTTGTACAATTATACCACTGTAGTTGCAGGAAAAAGGTGCCCACAGTTAAAATTTGGAACTCAAAACCAAGAAAAACGACGAGAACGCAAACAATTAAGACATTAAAGTGCAAACAATTAAGACATTAAAGTGCGATTAACATTGCTATTAGCAGTGACATAATAATTTAAAACCTATGTCACACTTTGGCAAAGCAAAGAGGGGTTACTACTATGGACGAAGCTTTCGGAGTAACCATTTCTTTCGCAACGAAATATCGAGTGCCAAGAATGTCTTTGCTTTTCTCTCGTCTTCTAATAGATCGCAAGCATCCAAAAGCAGCTCGTCATCCATATTTGGTATCGCCTGGAGTGCATCAATTGCAATTTCTATCGAATTCTCGCTCTTGTTATCTTTCTTTGCCAACTTCGCAACAAGGTCTGCCATCTCGGAGAGAGAATTTAGCCTACTCTCAGTTTGCGTCTTCTGCACTTTCCTAGAAGGTCCCGTATCCAATGGCGATGCTGGCCGGTTTTTCTGTTTCTTGGACATACTAATGTCTTCAGTTGACAGTGGTAGATTACCAGAAACTCCATCCACCGCTATTTCCAAAGAACAAGGGCCAGTTTCTGTTTCTAAGACCTGACAATGACTAATCGTTTCCAGACCATTGTAGATCATTTCTGCATCATGAACAGTAAGTCTTTCATCTAATACTCTGTTCTGAAAAATCTTGCACAAGTCACTAAAACTACTTAAGCATGTGTTTTGGTACATTACAGCATCTGGGTGTTCCTGCAAAATATCATACAGGAATTAGTTACGGATCATAAATTTTGGCCACATTCTACTAAATTGACAAATGTTCCTTCTAAAGTAAACATTTTGTAATTTCGCAGAACTAATAGAGATCTAGTAGCAAATACATAAAACACAATTGGCGTACCTTAATGTAAGCTTCCCAAACATCATTATCAGCAGTTACCATAAACCGAGTTTCATCCAATGTGAACCCGCTGCAACTAAGAAGCTTGTTGATGCCATCAAACTGGTTTCTCAACCATAGATATCGATCTTCTAGGAAAGTTCTATCACATTGCAGTCCTAATTTTGTGTTAAACGATATGAGCATGTAATCCCATGCTTGATTGTTGAATGTACTATCAATGTTATTCCCTTTCTGCACGTGCTCTACCAAAACGTCAATCAAGCAACGGTCTAGCTCTGGTGTCCATTCAGTCCTTGAAGGAACAACATTGGCAGCGGTCTGATTGTTTGTCTCCTGATCTAGAAATCAAGGAAAAGGACAAGTACATTTACTAATCACGGACTTGTCTTTAGAAAATACATAATCTAATAATCACTGACAAATCTAACAAAGATGCCATAATTTATCTGTAATATAACTCTTTAGAAAGGAAAGACGAACCCCATGTTGGAATAAACACTCGAGAATATTTCATAAAAGAAAGAACAGAAAAAATTTTAAACTAGATTACACGTATGGAATATTGCATCTGGTTCACTAGCTACTAACAATCCTACTACTGTGAAGTAAACACAGAAGCAGAAACGTACTTGTCATCAACACAGGTGATTCGCCAACGGGATCTACATCACGTGCCAGACGGCTGTATCTTCCATCAGAATGTTCTTCACCAAATATGACACACAATTTATTGAAGCCGGGTACTGTTTTAACTCTATAAGATCGAGCATCGGGATGGACCTGCATGAAATATACGTTCTAAGCACAAAAATCAAAAGAATTCATCCTAGTCAACGAGTGAGCATTTACCTTCGTATAGGCATCCCAAACATGATCCTCGGCCAATATCATTTCTCGAGCTTCATCCCAAGAAAACCCACTGTGCTCGAGAAGAATCTTTACATCGTTATACTGCCTCCTCAAATGTTTGTACCTATTCTTCAGGACATCTTTGTCATGGCAAGATTTGAATTGCGCATTGAAAGATGTAACCATGTCTATCCAAGCCTGACTTAAGAATGTTTGCCCAAGCTTATTTCCTCTATACACCTGGTCTAGTAACAAATCTATAAGATATCGGTCCATAGGCGGTGTCCAAAATGTTCTCGTACGATCACCAACATTGGCAGCTGTGTTCGTCTTTCCTTCACCTAAATTTGAGATCATACAAATATCAAACAAGGATTCGAAATGAAAAAAATTCAATGAGGTGAGAGAAGTTAGAAGTCACCTGCTTTTGGCTGTAATACATCATCTGCAAGGTTTTTCTCCTGACGTGAACAATTATTCAATCCATTTCCAATTTCGTTTCCGAATATAAGGATCAAATCATAGTAGTTTGGCAATGCTTTTGTTCTGTATGTGCGTGCATGTGGGTGTTTCTGCATCATTTTTTTCATCAATCAGTCACTTAAAATGATATAACATGGAGGTTAGAAAACAGGTATCACGTTAATAAAAACAAAAAAACAAAACAAAAACGCAACATTAATATACCTTGGTATGAGCATCCCAAACATGGTCAGCAGCGATAACCATTTGCTGCGATTCATCCCAGGAAAAGCCATCTTGTTTCAGAAGAAATGTCACGTCGCTGTAGTACTTGCACAATTTTTTGTGCCGATGCCGCAGAACCCTTTTGCCATGTTGAGGACCAAATTTTGCGTTAAACAAAGTAAGCATATCTGTCCATGCTTGTTTATTGAATGTGTTGGCAGTTTTATTGCCTCTTCCTACTTGGTCCAACATAAGCTCAATGAAATACTGGTCCATTTCCTGTGTCCAATCTGTTCTCTGACGATCATTACTCAAAGGAACGAGATTGTATATTCCATCACCTACAAAATCGAGGAATGCAAAAGCAATCATCTCAGTATAATCGAATAAGATCAAATGGTATAAAGTCAGGTAAAGAATGCACACCTATATTTACTCCTTGCATTTCGTCGTCGAAGTCAATGTCATGACTCGATCGGCTGTATCTTCCATCAGCAGTTGTATAGCCATAGATAAGGCACAAATCGGTGAAATTCAGGACCGCTTTTGTTTTATAGGATCGAGCATCAGGATGAGCCTGCAAATACATGTTTTATTATTTCGCAGCCGCGGATACTTTTACTACAAAAGAACGTAAGGAAAATTCGCATAGTTACTTTAATGTAAGCATCCCAAATATAATCATCAGCCACCACCATTTGGCGAGTTTCGTCCCAAGAGAAGCCATTTTGACCAAGAAGGTTCTTCACATCATTGAATTGCTTCCACAAATTCGTGTAACGGCATTTGAGAACATCCTTGTCGTACTGAGAACCGAATTTCGCGTTGAACATGGCTAGCATGTCTGTCCAAGCCTGCTTGTTGAAAGTGTGGCCAATCCTGGCCCCTCTATGCAGTTGCTCAAGCATCAGATCGATAAAGTACCGTTCCATCGTCGGCGTCCAATAAGTCCTTGCACGATCACCGCCTGTAGTGGCTTGGCCAACCATTTCTACTGCCTCAAACGTGTTCGTCTTTTATCAAACAACTGACATACATAAACATAGAGGTCATGATATTTATCTTTTCATGTGCAAAAAGTACGTACGTGCATTTTTGCACTTACGAGTAAAACGAGTGCATGATCTGATTATCTCATCTATGTACGTCCAGCTACTAGACAAATTGATCTTGCGTAAATCAGCGGTCCAGATCATGCACTTGCGAGCCTAAGTACAATTAGCATTCCTAGAAAACATATTAAAATATATATATATATATATATATATATATAGAAAATAAAGAAAAATCACATTGATGATCATTATTTCCAAGGGAGCGATTCTATTCAGCTACGCAGAGATATAAAGTGTGGGTCATTGTATCTCTGGCGGAGCTTTACAGTGTTTTTTTTTTTTTTTTTTTTTTGGCAAAGTAAATATTCACATACAAGTAAAGCACACACCAGGATTTTAAGTTGAACACATGTTCAGCGAATTCTTTAAATATTAGTGGGGGTTTTATTTTTATTTTTATTTTTTAAGATTAAACTGAGACGCAACAATGGAATGGCAAAATCCAAATTATGTAATACAGGGAAATAAAAAGAAGAAAAATTTAAAAAGTTAAATTATTTATTAATGAGCTAGAGAAAAAATGGGGAAAAGATTTACCCAGTAGGTGGTGGGAGAATGGGGTGGGGGAGAATGGAGGTGATTGGCGGCGAAGAAAATCTGACTGCCAGAGCAGTTAACCCTAATCCGGAATAAGGCCAGTGCGCCTCTCCAGGTGTTTGGTAACAGGGCCAACCGCTTCTTCTCTCTCTCTCGACACCTTGGGCCGCCAAAATGTCACCAGGCCCAATTGCTTTTTTTTTTTTTTTTTTTCAGATAATTTTATCGTTTCGTAAATAATTATTTATCATAAATATTATATTTATTATTTAAAAAATTTATAATTATCGTAAATATTTTGTTTTCAAACTATTTTTAAAATAATTTTTTTCACGAATATACATTTTAAATACATTATTCACTATACATATGTTTTTTTTTGTTGAACTATACAAATGCTATTTATCATCACTTAAAAAAATTTCTACTATTTATTTTTATCACGGTAGGTTTTTTGCTTGTTTTCCATTGCCTACATAGCATTTTGGGCGGTGATTTGCAAGACCGTCCGTTAAAAAGTATACTTTTAAATTATTTTCTTAATTATAGTAGGTTTCTTTATCACTATTTAGATAAGTATGATGGATCAAATCCAAACAAGTATTAAGCATGTGTTTAGTGCAAGGATTTGGATTTTAGAATTTGAGTTTAAATTGAATTGTCCGTTTGATGTGGCATTTGAATTGCCGTAGTTAAAAAAATATAAAACCTTAAAATGTGTTCTGAAAAAATATTAATATGAAACTTGTTTCGTTCGTCTGGGAATTTTATGCAATTAAAAAAATCATCTCATTTGGATTTGTATATAAAAAGTTATAGACTTTTAGGGCCCGTATGGGGTCACGTTTGGAGACGGTGTTTTGGAGGTTGGAGATGGTTTGAATTTTGAAAATGTGCGTTTAGTGAAAATGAAATGTTTGGATTGAAAATGTATAAAAACTTGAAATGCATTCAGAAAAAAAAAAAAAAAAAAGAGTAAAATTAGAGGAAAATGACAAAAAAAACTTTTGGAAAACACTTTTCCAAAAGTGTCCCCAAACATCCCCTTAAATTTTAAATTAGAAAACTGTGAATAGTGTAACTGAGAGAAAAAAAGATAAAAATTAGATTGTAATTTTAAGATCTAAACTCTTACATCGAACATGGGCTAAGTAAGGACAAAAAAATAAACATATTTGTGTGAGGTTATTTCCGTAATTTTCTCCATGAAAGTAAATTGCAAATTTTAAAAAATAAAAATAAAAAATGGCAGCCCTTTTGAATGTCGTTTCCCGTTGCCTGATAGCTTACCCATCGGAGAAGTAGCACTATCGACAAGTCAGCCAGTAAACAAAAATAGCCATGACTGCTCCAATTTGAATCTCCATCGCGACGAAAATTTGTTTACGAGTGCATTAAATATTTTCTATAGAATATAAAACGTTTTAGAAGAAGCTTCAACAACATTTATTACACTCACAGTCTAAAAGAAGAGTAATGTTGCAACTTGTGTGTGTGTGTGGTTTTTTTTTTTTTTTTTTTTTTTTTTAAATTTAATTTTAACATCTACAAGAGCAAGTACTTGAAGTTTGTGAACAAAGCAATGAATGTTAAAAATACATGGATTCTCCTTAAATATAAATGTTTTTATAACTCTCCTTATATATTACTAGTCCCATAATAATCTTATTCTCCTAATCTAAACATGCTCAATTCATATCTAGAAAAATAAATGATCAATTACATCTTTAAGTAAAAATAAACTACATGTCATTTTTCGTGACTGTATACGTATTCGTATTGGACCCTTAACCTATCGTGTCTAAAATTCGTGTCAAGAAAAACTCATTTAATAAACGTATTAAATAAACATTAAAAATGGGTATTTAACATATTTGTTTTGTTTTGTTTTGTGTTTTTTCTCTTCTAAGTTGTCCTTATTAGTTAATTTATTATTTGCGGGGGTTGTATCTATAATTTTTTGGGGGTGTGAATATAATTTCCCTTAAATACTTGTATATATATATTTTTTTTGGCTTGAAACCTTTAATAGTCGTACTAGATGCGTCATGCCCATTACCCATTAAACTTAATCCATCTTGATATTTCTAAAGTTGACTAATATTTCCTAAACTCTGTGTATTTATTGCAGAAACACGTAATTATTCCATATATGGATTTTTTTTTTCCCCACTTTTGTGGGATGAGGGGCTTGTTAACTTTTTTATTTTTTTTTTGGGGTGGCTGAGAAGGACCATTTTAACTTATGCCCCTTGAAACTACCAAAAAAAAAAAAAAAAAAAAACTTATACCCCTTGAAGTTAAAAAAAAAAAAAAAAAAAAAAAAAAAAAAAAAAAAAAACTTATGCGGCCCCCTTGCATCATGCAAGCGGTTGCGAAGAAAACATGTAAGTTGTACGGTGAGACCAAAAAGTCAACGTCTCAATAAGTTTTTGTGGTTATTTATTTATTTTATTTATTTATTTAATGTTTCAGGAAGCCTCTTCACAATTTATTAATTCGTAGCCGCCCATCTTCCGCCGGTTGTGATTTCAACGCTTTTTTTTCTTTTTTTTTTTTTTTTTTTTTTTTGTCATTGCTAAATTTCAAGTACTTCCTTGACTTTCGTACTCAGAATCTTATCCCTAATTTTTAATATCTAACCTAATATCTAATCAATAATATTATATTACATTATTTTAAAAATTTTAAAAAATTTATAATTAATTTTTTATATTTTAAAATTTAACTTTATTCAATTACATATAATACGATTCATTAGATATTTGAGGGAAATTATTCGGTAGATCGGATATATTACGTCATCGTATTTATGTGATATATTCATCTAATAAAAATATAACATTTGAGTGTTTTTTCCATGTCATCCCTTTGTTTTATTTTTCTTTTTCCTAATGTGTAATATATTAGTTGTAAACTTAACCTCTCATAAATATCTCATTAAATCTTATCAAAATCAATTCAATTTAAATGAACATCATCTTTTTTATTTTTTGATATATTTTAATATGTGTAATTAATTTTTGCTTAAAAAAAAAAAAAGAAACTAAGGAACCATATACGAGGAACCTTCAAAAATTTTTTTTTGCCTCACGGTTTGAATGGGGAAGGTTCCTCATATATGGTTCCTTAATTTCTTTTTCTTTTTTTTAAGCAAAAAATTAATTAAATATATTAAAAGATATTAGAAAATAAAAAAGATGATGTTTATTTAAATTGCATTGATTTTGATAAGATTTATGTGAGATATTTATGATATATTTGAGTTAACAACTAATATATTACACATTAGTAAAGAAAAAAATAAAACAACGAGATGACATAAAAAAAACACCCAAATGTCACATTTTTATTGGATGGGTATACCACATAAGTATATGACGTGGTACACCCGATCTATTAAATAATATACTAAAATGAGACAAAAGATTTCAATAATTGAATTTTGCTTAATATAATTGCGATTCACAACTCAATCAAGGCGATATTATATTGGCAATCATTGCAACAACTTGCAATAAAACTAATATTTTCACATTTAGGTCCACTGCCATGATTTCAGCAATGCCCGCAATGTCATATTGCTTCCTTTGACTAGTTTTATTATCAAAATATACAAGTAAAAACAACAATAATTTATACCAATAATTGAGTCTAAAAAAAAATAAAAAAAAAAACTCTAGTAAAGAAAAGTAGCTTTTCTTGAAGAATTCCTCGTTAATATTGTTAATAGACATGATTTCCACTTCTCAGCTAATAGCATGTTTGTAATATAGACGATAAAAGCACGCTATATATATATATATATATATATATATATATATATAAAATTGAAGTTCTTAAAACATTATTTAAAAATTTGATTAAGCTATTTTATCTTTTTATGATATTTTTTTTTCTTCCCACAATTTCAAATAAAAATTAATCTTTTAAAAAAAATTAATTTTTAAAATTTTAGTTTTGTTTATTTATCACGCATGTACGAGGCGCATGTTATACAATTAGTGTGTATATATATATATAGAGTAAATTGGACCTACACCAACTCTACGAGATATATATATATATATATTAGGACAATGGTAAATAAATTTTTTTTGAAGGAAAATGGTAAATAATTTTGATAATGAAAGTAATAGCAAAATAAAGAAATTAAACATTAAAATTTTAAGCAACAATATTCTTCTTCTTCTTCTTTTTTGTGAGATAAGAAAGTATTAAAAATTTACAATTAATGACGGAAAAAAATTCCAACCACAAGATGTTTAATTTTACGAAAGAGCAAGTTTAGTTAAACCATGAGCCGTTAAAACACAACTAAATGCATGGATAACCAAACAGCTTGGAGTAAAAAAGAAGACATATAATCCATGTTAATAGTCAAAAAGATATATGAGCAACCGTGATATCTGGGGAAAAAAACGATTAATATGAGTATATATAAGAACTAATTAGAAGAGTAAATTTAGATTTAGGACTTATCTTGAATTAAAACTATTTCAGTGCCTCTTTGTCGTCAATATAGGCATCTCAGGACTAGTCAGATAATTGAAGGGAGAGTGAAAAAGAAGGCACAACGCTCTTCCTTCACTCCTCCAATCAATTGTTATTCATTTAATTAAGATAAGTTATTTAGAAACTCTGATGAAGAGAGACTAACGATGAGTTACTTTTGAAACTCTTATAAAGAGAGACTGAAAATAAATTACTTATAAAACTCTCATACAAGATCACTTATAATAATGATGAGATGATAACCATTTTAGCTCTAATAATAATATAATAGTAACAATGTAGATAAATAAAGTAAAAAACATATAAATATTACGGCAATAAGATGAACTTGATTACTTAAATAGAAAAGCATACCATTAAAGCAACCACTTTTATCCCAAATTATTAACAAGAATGTTAATAAACTAAATTTGAATAAACGGATATTAAATTTGAATTTACAAACTAACTGACATTAGAAACCTTGGTAACCTCCAAATTAAAAAGGTAACCACTAAATTCATGGAACACGAGTCTTAACTGATCAACTTTCTAAAATGCATAAACCAAATTACGAAGATGAAAATGGGAATTTAGTATTTTGATCATTATTATGTTAAGAAATAAGGGTACAGATTACAACAAGAAGAAGAATGGTTAACAAACGAAACAGAAAATATAACTAGATATGCATATAAAAGCAAGTAAAAAACATAGTGGAAATGGTAAAAGCCCAAGACACAGAAAACCAAAAGAAGAGTGAAGAAAATTATTTGCAGAATAAGAAACATGTATGGTTGTTAATATCAAAGCATCAACAAGAGTTTATAAATATATGGCGTTTGTCAAAGAGGTTTAGAATTCTTCGAAGATTCCGCTCATTTTCCTTGCTCGTTGTCTAAATTACCTTATATTTGGATGACATATCCTATCCGATTTCTAAAATTAAAATTTTTTTATAAAAAAAAATGTTTTTCTCAACTTTTTTTATTATTATCTTATTTTGAAAAATAAACATTATTTTATTTTAAATTTACTTTATACAGTACTATTTTGAAAAAAGAAAATGAATTTTTTTGAAATATTCTCCTAATGTGCTATGCTCATCATCATTTTTTCTCATTCCAAACAACTTTTTGTTAAAAAAAAAAAAATCTTTTACATATTTAAACACCGTCTTATTGTCAAAATGAAAAGACGTTCTTATTTAAAATAAAATTTTTTTTCTTTTTTAAAATAAACACATAATCCAAATGGAGATATTTTGTTAAAAAAAAAAAAAAGAATTTATAGAAATACCGTACAAAAGTCAACTTGCAGACCTGTCGGGCATATTCCTTATGTTCATTCTACGTTAGGTTGGAAAAGTACTTATTCCTTATGTTAGATTATTTTCTAACGCATGCCATGGGTGATCAGATGCCTAAATAGTTTTTTTTTTTTTTTTTTTTTTTTTTTCAAGTCAGATGCCTACATAGTTGTATATATTTATGTTGAAATTTTATTCTAGTACTTATTGTTATTATTCTTTTGTTAAATAGTATTGTGGCATATAGGGGTTTGTTAGAACGAAGTCTATAATGTCTTATTGAGATTTTGGTATAAGTTTCAAAGTTTATGTATAAGACTTTCTTTTTTTGGGAAGTCATTTTTTTAAAAAACTTTAACGGGAAGAAGAATAAAACTAAAAGTTTAGATTTTTTATTATGTTTTTTAAATCATACTTTTAAGATAGTTTTTTTTTTTTGGGGTTGAAAATTCATACTTTTAAGAAAGTTTAATTCATCAAAATGACTTTTAAATTCTTAATAAGTAACAAAATTAATGTTAGAGTAAAAATTTTATTACCTTACTGAAACATCGGTACAAATCAATTTTAAAATCTATGCATAAGACGAGAGTTAGAAGTCACTTTTTGTGTCAAGTTTCTTTCATATTGCCTCCTTGAAATTTTTTAATTACAGCATTCGCCTAAAATTTTATTAAAAATTCAGAATTATACCCTAACTTTTTGTTTTTACGTACTCAAATTTTAAACTTAAAATCTCAAATAAAGAATAACTATATCACTACATAAATTCACAATTTTGTGGAGTTCAAACCTTAAAAAATTAAATCTAACTCTCTTACAAGCTTGGTTTAGTTTTATAAAGAAATAAAAAATATAAATAGATAAACAAATGTAAAATATTGTTATATTGTAATTTTAGTTTAATGTTTTATTGCTAACTTTGATCGAAAGCTTTTCTAAAAAGCTAACCTTTTGTGTTTCAATTGGAATCCAAATTTTTCATCTTAATTTTTGTCTTTTTCTGAAAAGTCAACAAAAATTATAACTAATTTTTAAAAAATTAATTAATTTCAACTTAAAAATTTTATCTCTAACTAACGAACCAAACGGAGGTTAAAACTCTTATGCCAGATGATTCAAGATTAGGAAAAAAAAAATAAAAAAAATCTAGAAATAATTTTTCAACATAAAAGGCCAAAAATTGCTGTCAATAAGTCATATGCAAGACAGGCCCTCATTGGTCCCACGTAATTTTGTTTTATGTGTCCGTCATCAGCTCTCTTTTAGATGACTTTAGCAATTAATTATTAATAAAAAAATCTCTTTTAGGATGCGGAGGTACAGGTATGCAAACTTGCATGCGTGTATATTCCGTGTATTCATAGTTGCACTCCATTTTTATTTATTTATTTTTATTTCTTGAACAAAAAAATTATTGCCTCACAATTTTTCAAAATATATGTCCAATTTGATTGTTAATAATCACCTGTAACGGTGGAATGATGGTAAGAATATCTTATTTACAACTTTTATTGTTATTAGGTCTTAAGTGATTCTTGTTTAATGATCATTATATTTGTTTATCAATCTATATCAAAGTTTAAGATATCATGGTAGTTTATTAATTTATTTAAAAAAAAATGAACCAATAATAATTTTATATACCAATAAAACGGGGATGGCATGAGAACACTAACTATCGTTTTTTTTTCCTGTAAATATATATATATATAGTAGTTAATATTTGCAAGTAATGATCAAAGAACTTCAGAAATCGACATGTACCACCAGCTACTAATACTGGCTGGCTCAGAGACAGAAATTAATAATAATAATAATAATAACCAAAAAAAAAAAAAAAGCAATTTGCATTAAGCTAATTCATTTTGCCTATATATAGAAAGTATAAACCAGGTGCCACATAGCAGAACAAATAAAGAAGAGAGACATATACATATATATATATATAAATATATATATACATATATTAGCAGAAACAAATTAGAGATCAGAAGAGTAGTTAGGAAATACAGAAAATGGCAGAGAAAGAGGAACCATCAGCAGTAGAAAGTAGTAGTACTTCATCAGCAAACATGAAAGAGCGGAAGACGTCATGGGCAAAGCTCCGCCGTGTGGACTCCCTCAATCTGGAGGCTGCAAGAGTTTCCACGCAGAGCCACTCTTTAGGGGTTTGTTTGTTTGTTTTTTTTCATATATACATATATATGTATATGTTTATTTAGTTTGATCTTGTTATGTATGTGTACCTATATATATGTGCAATTAGTTAATGTGGAAGATTATTTTAGTGGTTAATTTTTAAGGCTATATATATATGAATTAGCAGGGGAGTTGGAGGAGGACGTTGATCTTAGCATTTCAGAGCATAGGGATTGTGTACGGGGACATCGGAACCTCACCTCTGTATGTTTTCACCAGCACCTTCGCCGGAGGAAAGATCGGTAACCGCGACGACATTCTCGGGGTTCTTTCCCTCATCATCTATACCATTGCCCTTCTCCCAATGTTGAAGTACGTCTTCATTGTGTTGTGGGCTAATGACAACGGCGATGGTAATTATCTTTTACTCACAAATAAAAAAGATTAAAAAAAAAAAAAAACTAAAAACATTGCATATTTGTGTCATATATATATATATATATATGTACTAGCTTGATTATAATAAATTCATTGATCAGGTGGAACGTTTGCATTGTATTCGTTGATATGCCGGTATGCGAAGGTGAGCTTGATCCCGAATTACCAGCCAGAGGACAGGGAACTATCTAACTACCAACTCGAAACTCCATCGAACCAGTTGAGAAGGGCTCAAAAGATCAAGGAGAAGCTTGAGAAGAGTAAAATGGCCCGGCTCGTGCTTTTCGTCGCCACCATCATGGGAACTTCCATGGTCATTGGCGACGGAGTTCTCACTCCCTCCATTTCAGTCCTTTCTGCAGTCAGCGGCATCAAATCGCTCGGCCAAGGTACTTAGTACTATTATTATTAGGTGTAGAATTACTACTAAACTAATAACGTTTATTATTATTTTTAATTGTTCAATACTTCGTCTATGCGTGTATACCGGTTGATTTCATGACAACAAATAGTTACGACATTATATTGACAGCCTCTATGCATATGATGCAGATGTGGTTGTGGGGATCTCGGTAGCAATCTTGGTCCTTCTCTTTTCCATTCAGCAATTTGGTACGGACAAAATAGGATCCTCTTTTGCTCCGATAATCGTCCTGTGGTTTTTGTTCCTCACCGGCATCGGTCTTTACAACATATTCAAGCATGACATCGGTGTCTTACGCGCTTTCAATCCACTTTACATCGTCGATTTCTTCAAGAGAAATGGAAGACATGGATGGATTTCACTTGGTGGCGTTGTTCTTTGCATAACAGGCATGATCAAGAGTTCTACTCATTGACTTTACTGAGAATTTAGCATCCTTTAGAATACGGGATTGAGATAAAATTTTTAGGTTGAAATTTGTTGACTTTTTAAGGACTAGTTATAATTTTTATTAATTTTTCAGAAAAAAAAAAAGACAAAAACTGATATGAAAAACTTAGATTCACACCTGTAATCTAAACGCACTATTAATCAACATGTTATTTTTTGTTTCAGTCATATCATCCCCACTTATTCTATATATTATCTTATTCGCGACGTGAACGGCTTGCAGGGACGGAAGCCATGTTCGCTGACCTAGGTCACTTCAACATCCCAGCTATTCAAGTAAGTAGAAGCAATATTTAGTAAGAATTAATTAATGGCTAATAATTGATTTATTTATAATTCATTTGACTAATTGCCGCAATTAAATTAATTATAGCTTTTGCTTGCAGCTGAGTTTTTCTTGCATCGTATTTCCTGCGCTACTAACTACATATGCCGGGCAAGCGGCCTACCTCCGCAAGTTCCCTGACGACGTAGCTGATACTTTCTACAAATCTATACCAGGTTATAAATTGTTTAATTTTCTACTAGTGCTAGGTGAACGAACAATTAGTAGTTCTAAAATCTTAATTTAGGCATTTCATAATGGTTTTCGAAAACGATCATAAAACCGGTAATGAATATACTCCATAGTTTTAATAAAATTTTGAGTAGGAGGATTAATTGGGATGATTTAAGAATAGGCAGTGCCAACAAATTAGTTGGGATGTTATTTTTTTTCCCTAATATTTAGTTATCTCCTCTCATTTATTTACTTAAGAATTATTTTGCCATGCATAGTTTTTCAATGTATGGGCATAAACAAAATAAATAAAAATAAAAATAAAAAACCCTTCATGCTAGGTGTCGTCTTTTGATTGAAAACGTCGCCTATCTTTCTGTCACCTAAAGTGTTTGTTTTTTGTAGTAGTATTATTAGGCTTAGAGCTTGTTTAGTAAGAGGGAAAAGAGAGAGGCAAGGGGATTAGTATTTTAGGATGTACGATTGAATAAAGGATTTTAAATCTTTCAAAAAATTTCAATTTTAATCTCTTTAAATATAGAGAGATTGGAGTAGAGAATCCATTTCAACAGCAATTAAAAAAAAAAAAAAAGATTGTCCAATTTTCTCTCAATTTCTTGCATCTAACAAGTTATATCTTTCTAATCCTTCTAATTTTCTTTCTCTCTAATTATCAAACATAACATTGATTAACTAATATTATATTGTCATATGGTATAGTTTGTATCCAATTTTGTTTTGGTTTGTAGTTGTTTGACTTTTAAATTAAATTTTTTATTGACTTTTCCAAAAAAAATAAAAGAAATAAAAATCATGGGTGGTAAAAATTTAGTTTAGAATGGTGTTCCAAACAAATTAAGGCTAAGACCGTGCTTCATTATTATATATATATATATATGTGTGTGTGTGTGTGTGCAGACCCGCTATATTGGCCGACATTCGTAGTGGCAGTAGCTGCGTCTATAATCGCGAGCCAGGCTATGATATCGGGGGCGTTCTCCATAATTTGTCAGTCACTAAGTTTAGGTTGTTTTCCGAGAGTCAAAGTGGTTCATACCTCGGCTAAGTACGAGGGTCAGGTCTACATACCCGAGATTAACTACTTGCTCATGATTGCTTGCGTTATTGTCACTGCTTCCTTCAAGACCACCGAAAAGATCGGCAACGCTTACGGTAATTTAATCATTTTATTAGAAATTATTATTATTATGCGAGTCAAATGTTAGTTTACATCTCTATAAAATAGTTCAATGATTCTAATTTTTCTTAGAAATTAGATCAAATGAAAGTTTTTTGACACATTTTTTTTTTAAATGACTTTATTTTTTTGGTTTTAATAAATAAAATAGATGATGGTTATTAAAATGATGGATAAATTACATTTTTTCCTTCAAACTTCGAGCCTTGTCATAAAATGTCCCCGAACTTCAATTTGTAACATTCTTTTTCCCTAAATTTTGGACAAGTCTGCGAATTTTCTCTCTTAATTAAATTTTTGACAAAAAAAAATACATATAACACTTGTTGGAAGTATCAGTTGGGGATATTAAGTATAGAATCATCAAATGATAGACATTGATAGCACTATTGGCACCTGTTATACTTATTCAATATGAAATTACGTAGTTATCTATAAGATATAGACGTGGGAAAAATGACAATCAACCATAAATACTTACTCTTTTACCTTAATTATAAGCGTTTCACATTTAATATCTGCAACTCATACTTCGAACTAGTGTTGTGTGTATTTTTTTGTCAAAAAATTAATTGAGTGGGAAAATTCACAAACTTTTCTAAAGTTCAGAAGGAAAAAATGTTACAAATTAAAACTCAAAGGCATTTTATGACAATACCTAAAGTTCGGGGAGAAAAACGTAATTTATCCTAAAATGATTGATAAGTTGGTAAATCAATAATTAAATAGAAACTGATTGACCATTAAATTGCCAATCACTGATTTATCATTTTAACCATTATTATGAAAACAACTATTTTACTGATTTAACAAAACTTAAAACACTATTGAAAAAAAAAATACTTAAAAAAAGTCATTTTTTCATGTATCTCTAATTTTATTTTAAGTGTTGATTGATTAATGGCATTATGTTTCCTTGTAATTATAATAATATGAAACTCTAACCTCCTTTTCTCTCTCTCTCTCTCTCTTCATTATATTTTACATTGAGTAATTCTCATACATTTACTTATTTTCTAATCATTTAAATATATATATATATATATATATATATAATAACATACAGGAATAGCAGTGGTGACTGTAATGGTGCTCACCACATGTTTAGTGACGGTAATAATGATAGTGATATGGAAGACAAGCATATGGCTGATTGCACTCTTCTTTGTGGTGTTCGGTTGCATAGAGGGGATATATTTATCATCAGTCATGTACAAGTTCACACAAGGCGGTTACCTTCCGCTGGTTTTTGCATTTTTCCTGACGACCATCATGGGAATCTGGCACTACGTCCACAAGGAAAGATACATGTTTGAGCTCAGGAACAAGGTCTCCAGTGATTATGTAAAACAAATTGCCGGAAACCCTAGCATAAACCGGGTTCCGGGAATGGGGCTTTTGTACTCGGAGCTAGTGCAAGGAATTCCTCCGATATTCACCCACTACATCTCTCACATCTCGTCCGTTCACTCCGTCCTGTTGGTGGTCTCCATTAAGTCGATTCCCGTTAGTAAAGTGGAGCCAGAAGAGCGGTTTCTGTTTCGGCAAGTGGACCCGAGGGAGTATCGGATGTTTAGGTGCGTCGTGAGATACGGCTACAACGACATGATTGGGGAGACTACTGCGTTTGAGCGTCAACTAGTGGAACAGCTGAAGGAGTTCGTCCGCCAACAGGATTTGCTCAATATCGAGTTTGAGCATAAACCAGAAGCAGAAGCAGATGCAGAACAGACGGTGCAGGAAAGTATCGATACTAGTATTGGGAAACAGAAAGCGAGGCGATCTTCTACGCCAACAGTTCATGTGGAAGAAGCGCTAGCTGTAGCATCGACATCTCGTGTTTCAAATGTGTCATCGGGTTCCTTCCGCTCTATGAATATTAATGCATCGATATCTCAAGTTTCGTCCGGTGACTCCTTACGAACAGTTAATAGCAAGTCGGCCGATTCATCAAGTAGAATAGTAGAGGCTGCGCCAGTGGTGCCTGCCCGACCGGGGGTTGAAGAAGAGATGCGGTTCATTGAGCATGCAATGGAGAAAGGAGTGGTCTATCTCTTGGGAGAGACGGAGGTGGTAGCGGCTCGCAACTCGTCCTGGTTTAAGAAGATTGTCGTCGACTACGCCTATAGCTTCTTGAGGAAGAACTTCAGGCAGGGAGAGAAGGTAATGAAAATCCCCTCAACCAGGCTTCTCAGGGTTGGAATGACATATGAGATTTGAGAATTTTTTTTTTTTAATTCATTTCCAGCATTTGTAGTTCTTCTAGCAAAAAAAAAAAAAAAAATCTCTGTTTTTTTTTTTTTTTTTTTTTTCTCATGATCAATTTATCTGTTGTATATTGTGGTCATATTGTGTGGATGAATAAATTTCATGTCAATGGTTTTGAGTGATGCAAACCATGTTATATATGTCGTATAGAGTTTGTTTGGTCAATTAACGTATCCATTATTGATGAATAATATAGTTAGTGTTATTTCCATATTTCGCACCTTCTAAACTTTAAAACACGTTTTCATTTTTGTCCTCTTATTATTAAAAACTTCCAATTTACTTCTTCAGGTGTTGAATTAATCTAATTAACTTAATTCCCTTCTATGGCGATCACAAAAAAAAAAAAAAAAAAAAAAAAAAAAACCCTAACTCTTTTCTATATATTAAATTTTCAACTTAAAACAAATATATATATATATGTCACCTAAAGCGGCTAAACATAGATTTAACAGTAATCTTATCATAAACAGTCATTGTTCACTATTTAAGAAAGATAAAACTCAAAAAAATAATAAAAAAAAAGTGCCAGCCGTGCTAGTCTACATAGCTTTGGGATAATTAGGTTCTTCGGGTGTTGAAATTCTTCTATTCTATAAGGATATAAAATCTCAAAATTTCTCTGAATTACTGTTTCTTTTAATGAAAATTCTAATATATATGATTTCAAGAGGGACTAATATATAAAGTTTATGGCAATGAAGTTGGAAGAATGGGTGTTAAGTTGAATCTAAATTGTTTTTACACCTATAAGGCAATTAATATTCTTCTTCATTATTATGGATTAAGAAGTGGGTTTAATTTACAATATAAGATCTATATATAAAATCCGCTATCTATTATTTATGATGTTTAATACCGATGGTGTTCCAAGCATTTTTAATGAAAGAAGACTCACAACTTATAGGACGAGTATACTTTTGAACGTACGCGGTCAAGTTACTATCATTAATTCAAAACTATAGAAGATAACAATCCTTCCACTCTAAGGTTAAAACAAATCCATATTTACGAACGATACCACTTTTATTTATAATTAATTATTAGTTAATTACATATCATGTGTCTTGCTTTGATAATTACTCTTTAGTTATTGGATATTAATTAATTTACTAATTTGACGGTCATGATTTGATGCTATAGCTACCCTGTACGGCTCGTAGGAGTTTAGTGATAATCGATCTTTTTTTTTTTTTTTTTCTTTTCGTCTGTGTTTTTTGGATTCCTGTTTTTGTATTTTCTTTCTGTTTTTGAGTACTTGTCTTGACTCTTTATCTTGTCATTGAAGGAAATCGTCAGCAGCTAAAAACAAAAACAACAAAACAAAAAAGATTTCATATAAACTCGTGAACTCATACGCAGTAACCAGGCATTCCTGAGCAGTTTTCCTAGAGGTTTGGCAAGTTAGTTAGTTTACAAGTTTGTCTCTAAATCATTGCATACTAATGTTTGCCAATTTCGGACGCCATGATCTTATTGTTCCGGCGAAGTTGACATGGAAGACCGCTACGCCGGCAACGGGAGATGGAAGAGATCAGAAAAACCCGCACAACAACAACTTCGCGTGGCGTTCGAAATCTTGTTCATTGGATCGTGTGAGATTCATTTAGAGGACCGTGACTCTGGCGACATGCATAGAGAAGACAGAGGAGAGAGCATAGGGATGAGGAGATAGCGGAAAGAATAAGAGAGAAATTAAGGGTAAAATAACTGAATTTGACTCACATGTTCCTTAATTTCTGTTTCTTATTGTGTCCCCTAATAATATCAGACTGTCATTTAAAATATTTCTGACTGTCACTCTATTTTACTCCATGTGGCACTAGATATTTGAGATATTTGAAAGGGAGAACGCTGTTTCTAAGCTTGAATTGATTTGTTTTGCACAAATCAAAAGTTTTTAAAATAAATGCTACTTTTGTCAAATACGAGGACAACTATATGGACTATTATACTTAGGGATGTAATGAGGTGTGGCAAGGTGTGTAAGCCCCACCTGCATACCACCCTTTTTACCGCTATATTCAACTAATTTAATGTAGGGCGGGTAATCTCCACTAGGGGTATTACACATATACCCTACCTATTTACCCATTAATAAATATAAAAAAAACACACAAAAACAAATTTTATTAAAGTTTATATAAAATTTAATAACATAATCACAAATGTAACAGAAAATAAAACTGAAATCTTAAGAATAAATCCAAACTTCAAGAATCTATAGACTAAATTCATTAAAAAAAAAAAAACTAAAAAGCTCTACCGTTCTTGAGATTGTTGGATTTGGACGGGAAGGAGAAGGCCATGATGCGGACGGCGAAAGTGTTAGACGATTTTTCGCAAGGATGGTTGGATGAACATAAGCGAGAGAGAAATTGTAGAGATGATCATCAGGTTGGGAAAGACTTTACGAGCATGATGCTTTCTGTTCTTGATCAGTATGAGGAGATTCGCTCGACTTATGGTTCGGATAAGACAAACAAAGCTACATGTCTGGTATGTTTCTCCTTTTCTTTTCTAGATTCCCCTTTTACATAATTTATTCATTTTTGCCTAATTAGAAGATCTCAAGCATTACAACGACCAAAGTTGGAGCAGGGTCCTTGATGATAGCAACGAGATACAATCCTAAGTGCAATGAAGGAGGAGACCTAGGAAAGGCTTCTTGACCGCTACACCAGAACCTCGGTGTTGATTATTATTATTCAGTCTTTATTTGGTTCTCCGGTTTGGCCCAAAATTTTCATTTCAGTTTTTTTTTTCCCTGAAATGTCAATAAAATTTATAATTAGTTTTTTAAAATTAAAGTCAACCAATTTCAACATAATTCCATTTTAAATCAGTGCACCAAATGTACCATTATTATTTTTGATTAGCATAAACTAAACATTTCATATACGACAGAAAAATACCCAAGTGGGATAGACGGCGAGGTTTCAAAAAAGAAAAATACTAGGATATATCAGTATTGTTTAATATCACATTAATAGAGAAATGGACTCCACTACTGGATCACATGTTATGGGACTCATCTTTTATTAGTGAGTGATATTAAATATCATTGATGTTCTCTTGTATTGTTCTAAAAAAGCACGTGCCTAGTTTCGTGCTCAATGAACTAATTATTAATAGTCACATATATAAAATATCAATTTTTGGAAACAATAAAGACAAATCAAGGAATACCATTAGAATCTAATAAAAAAATATTACTCTCTTATGCTAAGTTTTATCCAAAAAGACAACTCATCATCATCGTCACCATTTGCGAGTCCCTTAATCAACAACAATGGAGTTTCTTCTTCGTCATCTAGACAACATGACTGCCATAATTGGTTTCTTCACCATAATATTGTTTCTCTACTTAGTCCAAATCAGGAGATGTACAAAAAACGACACAAAAATAGAACCACCTGGTGATCTTTATGAAGAAGTTTACATGGTATCTCTTTCTGATGTTTCTCATTAACCTAGTGTAGTCTTTTGGGTCAGAAAAGCCCTTTATGGTCTCAAAGCGGCACCTCGAGCCTAGTTTGAGAAGTTTTCTATGTATTGGTGCGGGTTGTATTCTTCTGTCTTTATATGTTGATGATATAATTATTATTGGTGATGATGTTGACGGGATTGCAGCACTGAAGATTGAGTTAGCTGGTTGTTTTGCCATGAAATATCTGGGCTCATTATATTATTTTCAGGGCATTGAGGTCGTCTATTCTCCGAAAGGTTATCTTATCTTCCAATCAAAATATATAGCTGATATATTTGAGAGTGCACGTCTTACTGATAATAAGATTGTTGATATATCTCTTGAGACTAATGCTCGGTACTTTTCTTCTGATGGTCCTCCTTTATCGGATCATAATTTATACCACACTATTATTGGCAGCTTGGTTTATCTCACTATCACTCGACCAGATATTGCACATGCGGTTCATATAGTTAGCCAATTTGTTACTGCACGTACTACAGTTCATTGGGCTACAGTTCTTCGCATTTTGAGGTATCTTCGTAGTACTCAGTTTTAGAGTTTTTTACTTCTACCTACTTCATCTTTAGAGTTACATGCTTACTCTGATGCTAATTGAGCTAGTAATCTAACAGATTGCAAGTCCATAACTGGCTCTATATCTTTTTGGGTGACTTTCTTATTTCTTGGAAGAGTAAAAGCACGACGTTATTTCTCGATCTTCCACCAAAACAGAATATAGTGCCATGGCTTCTACTACTTGTGATAGTTTGGCTATGTCGGTTGCTTACAGAGATGGGTGTTTTTCTTCATCAACTTACTCTCTTATATTATGATAGTCAAATTACTATTCAGATTGCCCACAATTCAGTGTTTCATGAGCGGACCAAACATATTGAGATTAATTGTCATGTCACTCGGCATCATTATTAACTTGACACCATCGCATTGCCTTACAATTATTCTTCTATACAGATTGCTGACATGTTACCAAGGCGTTTACCGCTTCAAGTTTTCATTTCTCATTTGGCAAACTCTCAATGCTACTTGCAGCAGCATTGTGAGTTTGAGGGGGATGTTAGATTATATAGTTTTATAATTATTTTATTGCTTGTTTCCTATTATTATTAGGTTTCATTTTTTTCAAAAGTTAAATGGTAGATTAGTCCTTTTATATTTTCTAATTCGCCTATATAAACCTCTTTTGGTATATTATTTTGATTCATTGATTGGAATAAAAGAAACCCTAATTTTCTATTGTTTTCAAATTGGTTCTTGATTTTTTACACCGAGATCACTTATGGCCTCTAAATGACGCACTTGGTGATGGCTGGCTTTTTTCATGCATTTGATGTTTTAATCGATGGGCCGGTCGATATGACAGCTAACTTTGGACTGACAAATGACAAAGCCATTCCACTTTATGTTCTTGTCAAACCTCGCATGTCTCTTTTTCTCTATGAGTGAAGTTAGACTAAACCCCAAACCAGGACGTATGATCATGATCTGCATAGTTTTGGGGACATATTTTGAGGTGTTTTGCATAGTTCCCATGTTTTAACTTCTATTGCGTCAATGAAAGCAAATATGTCCGGTTTCCTTTCAAGTACTGGTCTTTTGAGATGCTTTGCATAGTTCCCATGTTTTAACTTCTGTTGCGTTAATGAAAACAAATATGTTGCACTACTAGAAAAAGGGGATACCACGACGGTTTTCCAACCGTCGTGGAATCCAGAGTCGTGGAATCTTTTGAGATTCCACGACGGTTTTTTAACCGTCGTGTAATGTGGAAAAATTTCACATTCTAGCTGATTTTAAGACCATACCACGACGGGCCCATTTAAAAACCGTCGTGGTATCCAGGGATACCACGACGGTCCCACGTAAAAAACGTCGTGGGTGCGAATTTTTAAAAAAAAAAAAATTTTGGCAAATTCGTTTCATTTCCCACGGGTAGTAAATCCCGTATGTTAATACGTTATACATGCGATCGAATTTCCAAAAGTATTATGTAATTACTTAGATAAAATTGTACAACAACAACTAATATAACGATAGCTAGTGAAAATTCTCTATATTTTTTCTAGTCAATATTGTATAAACCGCATGACAAAATTAACCCACTCGTTCCTAACCAAACTCATGTCAGCATCAGTATAAAAATCCTTGGTTTGAAGCACGGCTAGTCCATCAACAATATAGGTTATTTCTCGCATGTAAGCTAACACAAAATAACCGCATTCTACATAACCTTCCTGTATTGGACATCGAACGGTATCAATCAACGTCTACCAGTTGCGTCGCTGTCTCATTCCACTTTCCACCAACACTTTCCAATCATTAAGTGCCCTATCAATTTGACAAATTTCAAAGCTATTACAATAACAATTATTTTATGTCTAATCATAGATATAAACACATAAAAGAATACTTACGTCGTAATTAGGTCTTTAAAATCATCACCCGGTGCGTTTCCTAGAGGATTAAAGTACATAACCGAGTCATCCCACGGATCAATTACTGCCAATATCCAATGTTGGCCGCGATTATATGGCATAAGAAACCGCTTTTCCTTTGGTGCGTTTCTTAAGATCCGTAGAATACAGTCGGCCCTCTCTCGAACGTAGGTGGCCCGATCTACATTCTGCTGAACTGGTGAGACAAGGACTGGTGAAATAAACTCGAACTGTTGATCCATACCTGTTCTTGCACAACACTCGACTAAGTATCTGCAAAATAAGTAGGCACACTTGTTACGGAAAAACAACATATATAAGATTAAGAAGATAAATAAATAAATTATTTAAGGATAAATGTATTACCTGATGTAAACCATTATGCTGTTTGCACTAATTTTTTTAAATGAAATGAAATGATATACATCTTCAAACCCAATATATATGGGCATCTCATCGCCCATGACGAAGTGTTGTTGTGGGCAGACTATTTGTGTACCGTCCCGCATGGAACTTTGTGCGTAAAATGCCAAAGGTCTCAATTCGAAGGAAACATCATTAAGGTTAAACGAAGGCATTTCTTCTTGCGCCGGTTGTTGTTCTACCTCCGGTTGTGACTGTATTTTCTTCCTCCCTGCTCTCTTTTTCGTACGTTTGCTTCCCTCAGCCTGTCTTTCAGGAGCACGACTGGGACCTTTACTTGCCTGGCTCAAACTAGTTTGCACGACGACTAAACTTTTCGGCCAAGCAACAAACCCACCGACAGCTTCTTCTACAGATGTGGCTTCGTTTGTCGGAATTGGTAGGAGTGCACGATTTATTTTTGGGACCGTAATTGTCACTCGTACATTCTCCTCACCTAAAGGAATCCCATGGACTGTGTCGGTTGGAACACAGTCTACGTATGCCCTGCCGATTGCAACAAGAACGACTCCTCCGTTAACTAAATCAGGAATAAAGAGCTGGCATTCCTTACTTGCGTTCGGCATGGGATTCGGATCCGACGGCCCAGCTTCTTTTTCATTCAAAGTGCAACTAGCTTTGAAGCTGTTGTGTTGATCTACGGTAGGTGCGGTCATCTCCTCGGCCATAGTCTCTCGGTTTATACCGTGCTTCGCACAAAGTTCCTGTACGGTTCTTTCCAATGCGGCAATCTTTAGTTTCATATCCGAGACTTCATCTTTTTGCCTTGACGGATGCACAAGGTTGAAGTATTGCGACTGCTTGACAAACTTAGATTGACCCCGAATCCGTCCCGAATGCTCGGCATTGCCTAATGCCTTGGTCAATATGTCCTCTGTCCCCACAGATTCAAAACTTCCTTGTGTCTCTTGTTGAGTAAACTCGTCCTGTAACAATTAGAGAAAATGTTATGAACTTGCAAACATAAAAGAGTTTACGGAATGATTATATTATAAATGGATTCGAAAACTTACTATATGCTCGGCAATATTTTTAAATTCTTCCTTCTTGAATCCTCCATCTGGTTTGACGCGCATGTCCAGCCACCTGTCATACCGTTTTGCATATTCTCCAAACTTTTCGAACTGCATCCCAATAATTAGCGTTAGTAAACATAAGCGAATAAATTGGAAGTACAACATATCCTTTACACAATTTGTCCAAGTAAATAGCCTACATGAGCTTGGTCACGTTTCCTATAGCTGTCTCGGCCCCCTGTTGATCCGTATTTGCTCTTCTTTCTTATCTCACTTCCTTGTTCGGACAGTCGTTTGAATTCCGGGGTACGTCGGTACTCAATGAATTTTTCCCAATCATCCTGGGTGATGGTGGGGTAATTGTGAACAACTTTTGGCGGTCGTTGCCACACATTTTCATCATCAATATGATCTCTGACAAAAGCTTGGTAGAGATCGTATCGAAAACATTTAGCTGACTCCCCACAAGACTTCAAAATTCCTTTTTTGTTGGATTCGTCAACAGTGAATGAAGTTACAACTTCCATCCACACTATTTCTTTCCTTGGAGCTAAATCTGCACTTCTAAAGTCGGATATCCAAATGGGTATGTGCTCTCGAGCAAGCACTCCAATCCAACTCTGTAATTCATCACCTGCCTTCCCTATAGGTTGCCCTTTACCGTCAAACGAAACTTCAATTCGTTCCCCCTTTGTCCTCACTTGGTGGACTCTTGTCATTAGAGTCGCTCTTCGTCTACCATCTTCCTCGGGATTGAATCTAGGTGAGTTCGTTCGGCAAGGTTTTCCAACATGAGTTTGCGTTGAGCATTCCTGCTCGTGATCTTGCGACATTTTAAATCAACCTAATGCAACTCTAGACCGGTGGCCATTCACAAATGAAAAAAATTTGTCATCGAATTTAACTTGTACTCATGCCACCCAAACACATAAAAAGATTGTAAATCCGTCCAACTTAACATATACTATTTACTTATATTTATAGAAATAACAAACAACATAACCAATTATGCAATTTATCGACAATGTCAAATGCTAAAATATAAGTGTCAAAATCAACCATTTTCCCACAAAATCCCCCATTCCGTGCCTTACCCATGGAGTTTAGTTCAATCTAAAACTAATAAGAACGCAACTCTACAATTTAGCCAACATGGCATACGCGAAAATTTAACTAACACATTAAAAACTTATCCGGAAAATTGTCATTCTCCGTACGTAACACAAACTTTTTAATTGAACAAAAATTAAATCGAAGTAGATTTCGGATTTGTTCACACATGTCAAATTGATAGCATATATAGAAGTCACATAATCACAACATGCAAATAAGTTTTCCTATGCAAATAAGTCTCCATGATATAGGCAATTTGTCGAACATGTCCTATGCAACAAAATAGCATGCAAAATCAAAGAATATATTAATACGTTAATTCACCTAAGATCATAACAACAATCAACCAAAATAATCTCCAAAAACCGTAAGATGAAAAACTAATTTGGGCTTACCAAGAGGCCGTGGGTCGTGGGCGACGGCGAGGAGAGAGAGAGGGAGGCCGTGGGCAACGGCGAGGAGAGAGAGAGGAAGGTCATGGGTCGTGGGCTACCGAAGGAGAGAGAGAGAGAGAAAAATTGGCTTGGTGGTCGGCGTCGGCGAGGAGAGAGAGAGAGGAAACTAAGAGAATGGAGGGAGATTGCCAAAAGTGAGATAGAGAATTAATGGAGATTGGGAAGACAACCAATGCAAAATAAGGGGGAGAATGCCGAAAAAGTAAAGGAAATAGAGATGGGAGAGGACAAAAAATTAGAAATTGGCACACAAAAAATGCGCGCGCACGTTTTTCAGGGAAAATTTAAATTTCCCCGATACCACGACGGTTTCCATGGAAACCGTTGTGGTATAGCATTTTTTTTTTATAAAAAAAAATTTTAAAAAAAAATTTTTCAAAATTTTTTTTTAATTATTATTTTACGAAACCACGACGGTTTCCATGGAAACCGTCGTGGTTACTAAAAAAATTTAAAAAAACTTTGCGAAATTTTTTTTTTTTTTGTTTTTTTAAAAAAAACAAAATTTACGATACCACGACGGTTTCGCAAATAAACCGTCGTGGTATCTGGAAACCACGACGGTTTAAATAGGAAACAGTCGTGGTTTCCATTGTTAAAAAATACAAATTATTTTTATATGATACGACGACGGTTTAAAAGATAAACCGTCGTAGTTACGGCGAGAATAATATTTAACATAAACTTTTATCCACCTATAATCCCACAGGCGAGCACACCTGTGTGTTATGCACGAGCCAGCCCACATCAATAACTCCTGTTATTCTATTAATTCACACTTGTATAGTGAGCATATATATAAATAATTAATATATTGTACATGTGCACAATTAACATATTAATTTGTATATAACAACTTCTACACGAATTATATACAACGAAAAATAAACTATCAAGCTTTTTTGTTTTTCTTTTTGGGCTACAAGTGTGAGGTATCATCATCCAAATCATCAATCTCCCCGACCGGTGGCAATCCGCTTGTGAAAGATGGAATGTCGGTGCAATCTTCAACATTTTCTTGGTCATCACCGTGCATTTTTTGCTTCATTGGCACAACTAAAGATAAATCTAAATTGTCGGGATCCGTTGTGTAAAAGACCTGTACCGCTTGCGACGCCATAATGAAAGGATCATTTTTGTATCCCAAACGCCTAAAGTCCACAACCGTCACGCCGTCCCTATCAATCTTAACAAAATTATTGTCAGCCCAATTGCATTTAAAAAGTGTTATCCGCAAGCCGCAATAATCTAGTTCCCAAATATCGTCAATGAACCCAAAGTAGTTCATGCTACCGTATACCGGGTTCTTGTCCTTTGCGGATGAAATATGCATAGACTCGGCACGGAGGCTGACACCACTATTTTGGACGGTATGCTTCGCATCTCTTTCGCGAGTGTAGAAGGAGTAGCCATTGACAGAGTACGATGTATATCGTGTGACTATCGATGACGGTCCTCTTGCTAGCTTCATTAAGTCTTGGGAAAGGCCAGGCTTCATATGCAAATGTTTTCTTAGCCACTCCCGAAATGTCCGGTTGTGCTCATCTTGAATCCACTTCTCAGATCTGGTTTTCCTCGGATTCGCAACTCTTAATTCCGTCATGTGAACTTCAATGAAAGGCTCAACTTCCTTAGCATTGTGCAAAACGTACAGACAAGCCTTTTCCCATTCATCTCGATTTACTGGTGAATAAACGCCCACGGATAGTCCTTTCGACGTAACTTGACCTCTCGTTGGCAACTCTATTGGGTCCGCGTTAGACAAATACTCGGAGCAAAATTCAACTGACTTCTCGGCTATGTAGTTTTCCACTATACACCCCTCCGGCCTATTTCGGTTCTTCACATAGCCCTTCAAAACCTTCATGTACCTTTCGAAAGGATACATCCACCTCATATGGACCGGTCCACATAGTTTAACTTCCTGAACTAAGTGCACCGTTAGGTGGATCATGATATCAAAAAAGGCTGGTGGGAAATACTTCTCAAGCATGCACAATGTCATCACCAATTCCGATTGCAGCGGATCAAGCATCAGTGGATCAATTACCTTCGAGCATATTGAATTGAAAAATGAGCATAACTTCGTAATTGCATATCGCACATCTTTCGTTAAAACTCCCCGCAATGCAAGAGGTAATAATTGTTGCATCAATATATGACAATCGTGTGTTTTCATTCCAATGAGCCTCAAATCCTTCATCGACACCAACCTTTTGAAGTTGGAAGAGTACCCACTTGGCACTTTCACGGACGCAAGCCATTCACAAAGCTTTCTCTTCTCTTGTCTCGATAATGTGTGCTTTGCCGGAGGTAAGTATGTGCCGTTCGATCTTTTCTCGGGGAGCAAATTTGGCCTAATCTTCATCTCTTCAAGATCCAACCGTGCCTTTTCACCGTCTTTAGTTTTGTTTGGAATGTCAAGCAACGTGCCCACTATCGATTCACAAACATTTTTCTCAATATGCATAACATCTAAACAATGACGAATGTAAAGTGACTTCCAATATGGAAGTTCGTAAAAGATTGACTTCTTCTTCTAAGGTCCATCGACATCTGGAGCCTTACGTTTTCTCTTCCCCAAAACTACTTTCACATCTTTAACCATCTCATAAACGGCTTCGCCTGACAAAATCCGAGGAGCTGATCTTTCTTCGGTCTTACCATCAAAAGCCTTCTTTTGTTTGCGGTATCGATGATTTGTTGGCAAGAATCTCCTGTGACCAAGGTAAACGGTTTTCTTACCATTCTTCAACCGGATGGAAGATGTTTCCTTCATACAAACTGGACAACCGATAGAACTCTTAACAGGATAACTAGATAGGTTGATAAGTGCAGGAAAGTCATTAATTGACCAAATCAACATTGCACGAAGATTGAACGTATCTTGACGGTGAGAATCTTTAACTTGTAAACCGTCTTCCCACAAGCTTTTGAGGTCATCAATTAATGGTGCCAAGTACACGTCAATGTCATTCCCTGGTTGTTGTGGGCCTGAGATCAATAACGTCAACATCATGAACTTCTGCTTCATACACAATTCTGGTGGGAGATTGTAGTTGACAAGTATGATTGGCCAGGTACTATGCCGACTACTCATGTTACCATGTAGGTTCATTCCGTCCGTCGACAAACCGAAACGTAAATTCCTTGGTTCTGCACTGAAATCTGGATGATTGTCGTCAAAGGTCTTCCATTGAGGTGCGTCGGCCGGATGCCTAAGTTTTCCATCATCAACACGTTTATCATGGTGTCATGTCAAATTTTTAGCATGCTCGGCATTGCGGAATAAACGACGCAAACGTGGTGCCGGTGGAATGTACCATAACACCTTAACCGGCACTCCTTTTCTACCATTCGATGGCATCTTGCCCTTCTTCCATCTTGACTCGTTACAAACCGGACATTCATGTAAAGATTCATATTCTTTCCGGTAAAGGACGCAATCATTTGGACAGGCATGTATTTTTTCATATTTCATTCCTAAAGTGCTCAACGTCTTCTTCGCCTCGTACATACTAGGTGGCAATTTGTTATCCTCCGGTAGAACATCTTTTAGAAATTCTAAAAGAGTCGTGAAACTAGAATTCGTCCATCCGCCCGACGCTTTCATATTCCATAATTTAACCAATGCCCCTAATTTCGTATATTTTGTACACCCGGCATACAAGGGCGTTTCGGCATCATTAATCATTGCCTCAAATAACTCCGAACAGTGCACAAAGTTCTCTTCCAAATCATTCACCATATTGAACATATTATCACCAACGTCTTCCTCAACAATAGGCTCTTTACCTTTAGTGCTCGTCGATGTAGAGTTAATATTGAAAAAAGCTTCGCCATGTAAATACCAAGTTTGGTAAGAACAAATAATCCCATAAGCGCGCAAATGCCCTCTAACATTATCAATGGAATGAGATCTATGATTACCACAAATTTGACACGGACACGGAATCTTATCATCTTGTATGTGAGCTTTGGCAAATGACAAAAATTCTTCAACACCATCTCCATATGCTTTAGACAATCTATCAAACCACATCCATTTCCTATCCATGATTTTGCAAATCCTAAATTAAAAATTTAAAATTAAATAATTTATTAGAAGGTCGAGTACTCTATTTAATGTAACATGCATATATATATAATTTTCATTATTAATTAACAACGGCCCATTAATCGGTTTTTCAACATTTGAAAATCGAATTAAGAACATAACAAATATAATTAAAATACAAAATCATTTTAATCCATAATTAATTAAGGTATAAATACCGGGGGAACCATAACATTACTTGATCACACAATTAATTTATTACCCACCCATTGCACAATTTAACTCTAAATCGATCCCAAAATATATATATAAAGCAAAAAACACCTTAATTTATAAAATCATATCCACAAATCATCAATAATACAACAATAACAAGTCAATCACTTACAGATAAATTATAATGATGGATATATATAGATGATGGCGGTGGACGTCCACACGGTGTACTGCCTGCCTGTATTCGGAGCGATCTGACTTTATATTCGGATGATTTGTAGCTGTTGTAAAAAAATTTGACGGCAACTATAGACTCTCGGCGTTCATTTTAAATTTTTCGCGACTTTTACACGACGGTTTCTGAAAAACGGTCGTGGAAACTCGGATATCCACGACCGTCTTTAAGTAAACCGTCATGGAAACGGCGCCGTTTCCACGACGGTCACTTTAAAACCATCGTGGAAACGGCGCCGTTTCCACGACGGTTTTAAAGTGACCGTCATGGAAACTACAGATTCCACGACGGTTTGGAGATACTGTAGTGGAAGCAAACCGTCGTGGAAGCTGGTTGCTTCCACGACGGTTTGGAGAAACCGTCCTGGAAGCACGGGGGCTTCCACGATGGTTTACCTAAACCGTCGTGGAAGCACGGGGGCTTCCACGACGGTTTACTCAAACCGTCGTGGAAGCACGGCAGCTTCCACGACGGTCTTTTAAAACGGTCATGGAAGCGAGCATTTCCACGACGGTTTTCGGAAAATTTTTTCCGCTCCGTGTTTTTTTCGAATTTTCCACGACGGTTTTTAAGAAAACGGTCGTTGATGTACCGTCGTGGAATGCCAAATTTGTAGTAGTGTTGGCTTTCCTTTCAAGTACTGGTCTTTTGAGGTGCTTTGCATAGTTCCCATGTTTTAACTTCTGTTGCATCAATGAAAGTAAACATGTCCGCTTTCCTTTCACGTGGTCTTTTAAGGTGCTTTGCATAGTCCCATGTTTTAACTTTTGTTGCGTCAATGAAAGCAAATATGGCATGTTTCCTTTCAAGTACTGGTCTTTTGAGGTGCTTTGCATGGTTCCCATGTTTTAACTTATGTTGCGTCAATGAAAGTAAACATGTATGCTTTCCTTTCACATGGTCTTTTGAGGTGCTTTGCATAGTTCCCACGTTTTAACTTTTGTCGCGTCAATGAAAGTAAATATGTCCGCTTTCCTTTCAAGTGGTCTTTTCAAAAGAGAAGAATAAGAAAAGTCTTGGGTTGCAAGACCAAACTTACACCAGCAATTCTATACGGAACTCAAATGTGGGATTCACTACCTTTTTTTTTTCTTTTTTTTTTTGAGAAATGCCCAAAAAGCTTAAGTATCCGGAATATTGTCTCGTGATTTAAATAAGTTCAAGGAAAAAAAAATGAATCATGTGTCAAATATCCTAAATATGTGTATTAAAAGAGCTATATTTTCACAATTTACTTGTTTCGTTCCACCAGATTGTTTTTTCATAGATAAAGGAGATAATCATAGAGGATTAGTGATATCAATACATACTAAAATATTTTAATTAAACTGATACCTATTAATAAGCCCATCTTCTATCAAATTCCCCATTCAGTATTACTAAAAGAAAAAAAAAAATTACAATAATGTTTGTAAAGAGGGAGAAATAAAAACAGCCAAAAAAAAAAATAGTCAGAGGCTATAGTTTAAGAAAATTGAGTCTAAACTCTAGTCTTGGAAGCAAGTCTCGAATATATCTCATTAAATACTCCAATCAAATTTCTTTTCAATTTATCACATTCATCAATTATGTTCCGATCAATTCTAAATAGGAAATATATAAATGTTCTTTCTGTCGTGTTGGATCATTCTAAGACTAAATATGGCAAAGTTTAATTAGGACATATCCAATTATAAAATTCTATATATAGAAATTATATTATTTTCTAGCCCTTCGATTGAGAAATATAACTAAATATAGCAAAACAAAGTTTAATTTGTCCCCAACGGCACGTAAGCGTTAGCCATGTAGTCAGAACGTTTTAAACAACAGAGACTTATAATTCAACAATAGTTCTGATGTGTCAGTACAAAAGAAGAACAAAACAAACCATAACAAAGGGTCATAAAGAAACGTATCCAACACCCAACTTACATAAATATATATATATATATATCACTAAAGATAAACTCCAATTTCCTCATCAACAGACACCTATACCCTCCATTAATCCCACTCTCATGCCGTGGCTTGTTGATAACGATTTCCACCGCTCGAGCCCGAGTAGTCACTCTAATTTATATGACCCAGAAATTTAGCCAAAAGGAACTGCTCAAAATCTTTGCAAAAATGGCTTCTCCACATGATCTAGCAGCTATCACTGTAGGACTAATATTATGTGCTACAGTCTTCATGAGTTATTGTTTATCACGAATGAGGGAAGTTGGCAAGGGCAAAACACCACCTCAAGCCTTGGGAGGTTGGCCGTTATTTGGTCACCTTCGCTTGTTGAAAGGTCCTAAGCCTTCCCACATAACTTTGGGTGCCATGGCTGACAGATACGGACCCATCTTCGCTATCCGAGTCGGAGTTCATCGAGGTTTGGTAGTGAGTAGTTCGGAGATGGCCAAGGAATGCTTCACCACCAATGACTTGGCCTTAACCTCACGTCCGAATTTGCTAGCCGCGAAGCATTTGGGATACAACTACGCCATGTTTGGTTTGGCACCTCACGGGCCCTTTTGGCGCGAGATTCGCAAGATAGCCACGGTCGAGTTGTTATCAAACCGCCGGCTTGAGATTCTCAAACAAATACGAATCTCCGAAGTGGCCACTTTCTTGAAAGAGCTACACAACCATTGGACAACCAAGGGGAATAGTGACGATCCTAATTCGAGCCTAGTTTCGGTGGAGATGAAGCAACGGTTTTCGGACTTGACTCTCAACGTGATTCTAAGAATGGTTGCCGGGAAGCGTTACTCTGCAGATGCGAATGACGTCGATGATGTGAAAAAAGCACGGCTGATTCAGAAGGAACTAAAGGAGTTCTTCAATCTTATTGGGCTGTTTGTACCGGGGGATGCCGTTCCTGGTCTCGGGTGGCTGGATTTAGGCGGCTATGAGAAGGCCATGAAGAAAACTGCAAAGGAATTGGATGGTATTATTGGTGAATGGCTTGAGGAGCATAAGCGGAAGAGAGCATTACTGAATGACGAAGAGAGAAAAAAGGAACATGACTTCATGGATGTCATGCTTTCTGTACTTGATGGTCCAGGGCTTGGGGGTTTTGACGCTGATACAATCAACAAGGCAACAGTTTTGGTATGCATTTTTGTTTTTTTTTTTTTTTTGGTTTAATAATTATTTTTTTAGTGTGGCTGATCCATGAAATTTGACATCAGTTTAGATTAGATTTCTAACAATTATTGTGAAAGACTGGTTCGTCATTCAGCCCTCATATTTGATGAACATCGCACGGAGAAAGATCAATCTCCATAACTGTCAAGCCCACGATCAATTGTGGCATCGTGTAATGAAAGCTTTTTACCCCTTGTGGGGTCCTTTTCGTAAGTCTTAAACGAAGAGCATCGAGATAATGATCCTACGTATTTTATTGGAATGTTGATCTTAAACATTATCATTTTGTGTTGTAGGTAAGGAGTTAAGGAGTAGATTCCCAACATCTACAGTTTGGCGCCCATCGTGGGCGCCATTGTTAATTTCTTTATCGACTAATCCCGATTAAAATTTGACAGTAGATTCCTAGCATTTACAATTACTTTCGTTTATTAACTTTTGAAGATATTAGAGTGATGGGAGGGAATTAAAGCACATTCCCGGATTTTTAATAATTTAATAAGTTATTTTTAATAATTTAATAAGTTCATGATAGAGTTCAGTTAAAACTGTAGTTGGTTTTTTCTTTTTAATTTTAATTTTTTTTGTTGGTCAGATTTCTTTTTTTTTTTTTTTTTCTCTCTTTATAATAAATTTGAGTGGAAATTTTAGTGTTTCTTCTTTTTATTTATTTATTTGTTAATTATTTTAAAAAAATTATCATCGAGTTGGAATTTTTATGTTGAGGTGTTAATTAAGTCTTTCAACAAGCAAGAATAATGAGTATAAGAAAGTATTACTTATATGAATATGATAAATATAAATTTATACTGACAACTTGAGGCTTTTTTGCAACTTGGTTTTTTGGAGTAAAATTGGATTTTCTATAAAAATACAAGCTACCACGTACTATATAATTCCACGTAAAAATGTACAAAAAGATATATATTTTTTTCACGTGCCCATATTTGTTCTACTTATTTTAGTGCTCCCAAGAAGTAGCATTAATTGTTTTGAGAGAACATATATATTTATATATATATAATTTTTTTAAAAAAAACTGAATTGAATTAAACTTGCAGAACTTGATTGCCGGAGGCAGCGACACCACCGCAGGAACCCTAACATGGGCACTGTCCCTGTTGCTGAATAATAGCCACGTGCTGAAAAAGGCTCAAGACGAACTCGACAGCCACGTAGGCAAGAACAGAGCCGTGGACGAGTCCGACATGAGCAAGCTGACATACATCCAAGCCATAGTCAAAGAGACACTCCGCTTATACCCCTCGGCGCCACTCTCGGCTCCACATGTTTTCCATAAGGACTGCACCGTTGGCGGCTACCACGTCGCCGCCGGGACTCGGCTGATCACGAACCTCTGGAAGATTCAAACCGACCCTGTCTCGTGGCCCGACCCGTTAGAGTTCAAGCCCGAGAGGTTTCTCACGACCAACAGAGACGTAGACGTTAGGGGTCGGCATTTTGAGCTGATCCCGTTTGGTAGCGGCAGAAGGGCGTGCCCTGGCACTTCTTTTGCCCTCCAAATGGTGCAGTTCACGTTGGCTAGGTTTCTACAAGCGTTCGAGATCGCCACGCCTTTTGATGCTCCAATTGACATGACGGAAAGCTTTGGACTAACCAATAGCAAAGCAACTCCGCTTGAAGTTGTCGTCATGCCTCGCCTGCCTGCTCAGCATTATGCGTAATTTATATAGTGTATGTGTAATATGTAAAATAAAGCAGCAATATATATATATATATATATATATGTTATCCAAATAAATTGTACGTTTGTAAAGAACAATTTATATAAATACGTGAATGTATATGATGTCCGTCACCGGTTATTTTGGATGTGTGTGACACCACTATATATATATATATATATATAGTCAATAAACGAAGACAAATTCGAATGAGACTGCATGATTGTTAATGGCTCTTTAAAGTAGCTAGAAGACGTGGATATTGCGAGAAAGCAAAATATACGGTTAAAAGTTTTTGATAAAATACAAGACTTTTTTTATTATTATTATATGAATGAGAGTGAAAATATAATACGTTAGGAACTTGCCTTTTAGCTAGAACTTTTATTTTATGAATGAGAATCAAAATATAATACATAAGTGTGTTCAGTCAAATGAAATCTCGACCGTACATTTATAGTCTTTTTTTTTTCTTTTTAAAATCATCTAAAATTATATAAAGTGTACACTTCTGCATGTTCATTTGACTCTCAAATTTAAACCTTCATTTGACTCTCAAATTTGAATTCAAAAACTGTATGTTAGTTTTGGTGTTTTTTTGAAAAATCGACAAGTATTTTAACTAATTTTTAAAAAATCAACGGGCTACAATTTAAAATTTGCATTTCTAACTAGTAAACCAAATGCACCCTAGCTAAGTTTTGTTTTATTTTATTTTATTTTATTTTTCCAACTCACAACTCACAATAAAGAAAAGATAAGCACAAATGATATTTCTACCTCTCCATCAAACCAATACACCGCGCTAACACTGCCTAGGACTACAACCATGGACTTGGCTCTGTACTCATATTCTTCTTCTTCCTACAACCTGCTTACCTTTCTGCTCATAATCCTTCTCCTCTCCCTGCGATGGATATCAAAGAACTCCGCCCATAGAAACACATCCGAAAAGAAGCTGGCACCTCCGGAGCCAAGCGGTTCATGGCCGCTAATTGGCCATCTTCTCCTCTTAAGAAAGCCCCAACCTTATAAATTTTCAAATGACAAACTATTTTTTCACCTCTTTATCAAAACAACACCGCAAAACACAGCCTAGAAACAAACAAACTAATTTATAGAACCACCAAATTAAAGTGTACAAGTGATTGAAAAAAAGATCTCACATCAAATCAGGAGCCAGCGACTTTGTCTGTTCACGGCCAACCTTTTTGGTACCAAATTCAAATATATTACGGACCACATTACAAGTAGTCCGAATGATCGATCATACTAGCAGTGGGAAATTTCTATTTACCAAAAAAAAAAAAAAAAGTGGCAAATTCGAATATTATTTCCTAACCATGGTCGACTTGTTGCACAATATTCAACTTCTTCTTTCTACATCATCTTTGTCAAAGAATTACGGCCACAGAAACACAGCAAAAAGAAATTTAGAACCACTTCTGTCTATAACTATGGCAGAATGTCTTTCTAGAAGATCGTCAGCAATTAAAACTGGATAAAATTGTTGGTCGGAATATGTATATATATGTGTGTGTGTGTGTGTGTGTGTTCTGAAAACTGGATAAAAAGCTTCATATTATAATATGCTTAATTATGTCCAATTAATTAGGTATACAGCTGGAGTGATCAGAGATGAGATAATGATCGGTACCTTTCAAGTGTAACTTAGGTATATTAATCTCCTTATAATTATAGACACATTTACATGTCCAAATTAAGATCTAATTTTATACTAATTAGTAGTCCAATATTTATGTAGTAGAACCATATAATTGCATTAAAAATATTTAAACTTATTGTTTCACATGCGTGTATTACAGTAATTGTATATATTTTAAGTACTACAAGCAAGACAAAAGAATCAGGTTCATAAGTCATCATTTATCCCAAAAAAAGAAAAGAAAAAAAAAAAAAAAAAAGTCCATGTCATGATCAAAGGGAATCTCAACGAACCACGCTTATCGCATGATTGGCGTGTTCCCGGTAAAAACTTTTGATCATTAGCTAAAAATTAATGGAAATCTTAGTATAAATAATTAATATATTCACTAGGATGGATAAAGTAGTCTATTTAAGGGTTGGAATTTTGTTAATTCACCCGAATTTAGTCATCCCTTTCTCTAAATATAAGACCGGTTCAAAATTTCTCTCGGAAAATTATTTGCAAATAAATTTATCGTTAAATAATTATATGTAGTCCATAGCATTGGAATGGAGTCGGGAAGGTATTAAATGGGGTTGTGAATTCGATCTTACTTGTAATTATCATTTTTTATTTGTTATGTTTTATTTATACGATATGGAGCATGCTATAACATGCCCTTTTCTTTTTTATAAATAAGAAAGGAATAATGTTAAAAGGCATCATGTTTACATATAGCATGTAGTTCATACACAAAACCTAATCTTATTAGTTATGGTGTTTGACCTCATTAAAATATTTTTCATAGAAAAAAAAAAAAAAGTATATGTTAAGAAAATTACGCAAATTTAAAATATTTTTGAATGTTGATTTTTCTCAGAAAACCTAAGTAAGTAAGTAGATAGCAGGAGAGACTTCTTGATAACGTGCTTCACCTTGAAAAAATGCTTGGATATCTTACGTACACGGACACAAATATATGTGAACTTACTCATCTAATCATTTGAATTGTGAGGAAAAAGACAGCGCCTAGAATCTATTGCAAGTTGCAACCAAACGAGGAATTAATACATGCTACAACCTGTTTTGCCAACTTTGACAAACAATTGCTGATTAAAAGGCCGACACATTATTTTAGTTTGCACACGCAAGCACAAAAGCCGATAGAAACATAAAGCCTTATTTTTTGCTTATTAAAAATTAAAAAAATACTAACAACACCAACTTTAATCCCAATTTTTAAATATCAATTTATATGATATATAAGTTGTCGTTTTTTTATTGGCAAGTTTTTAAAGCATTGCAATATCAATTGATTACATCTACCAATGAAAATGTGATACGTGGATTGCTACTAAAAAAATTAGGATTAGAGTTGGTATCACTAGCACTATTCAAATAAATTTTGAGCATTATTAAAGAGTATTAATGGTGATATATAGTACCACAAATAAATAAAGAATTGATCTTATATTATAAGGCCTACTCTTAATTAATTATAATGTTTAACACCAAATCATTTTTTGAAAAAAAAAAAATTTACAGCACTGTCATTATTCTTCACTTACACACACTCTATCGTCCACAATTAAATGGGCCTCACTTCTTCAAAATTGATTTCACTCTTCCCTCCCTTTTCCAATGGGTTATATATAATTAAGAATGCCATAAATTTAGCATAACACTAAAAATTTAAATTATATATAAATATATAAATATATTTTTTATAATGGTGAATATAAGTGGGGTAAATGCGGGTATGAGAAGCTTTCGCACCCCGGTAGGGGGTTAATCTTAACCCCATACCTATATATTATCCTCCATACTCATCCCTAATGGAATGGGTACCCACGGGTACCCCTACTTGTGGATAAAAATGTCATCCCTAATTATATTCCTAAGAGTTTCTTTTACTCCACTTTCTCTCTTTGAGGAAGAAACAACGCTAAGAATGTCAACCAACCTTGACAATTATGCTACAAGTAAGCCAACCTATGGTTTGTTGGCACTACAATGGATCACTTCCCTCACACAGGGGCTCACAACATCACAAGGAGCAATCCAGCGTCGCCCTCATGGCACCGCGAGGCACACGACTAAGGCCAATATGTTGTCACCTAGCGAGGGCTCAGGTTATCAAGACTAGTTTTTTGGACATGGATCTAGCCAGATCTGATGACGAAGTGACTTTTTGTGTGTCGGAGAATGCGTTGTTTCATCAAGTCTTCCCGTGGGATCTACCTTGCTGCATGCTCGCCTAATTATTTTATTCGATCATCTTTTTTCTTGATGAGTATTACAGTTAAATACCACTGGTAAGCTTGGTAGCAGCCGGATATTTTTGGTAAATTGACTGACTACTTTCAATGACACAGTAGGTTACCATTGGTGATACGGTATATTACCATCAGCACAAAGGTAAATTGTCGGTTACTGTCAGTAACTTGGAATGATATTTATTAAAGGTGGCCTTGATATGGAGGATAACACCTAAATGACACAAATTTAAATATCATTATACTAACATGACATAAAAATAAAACTAAAGTTTGTCATGTACTGTTCAAGAGAAAGAAATTTGTGTATGTCATTCATTGGATTAAAAAAAAAAAAAGTGATTATTTGGGTACTTTTTCTTTGATATTTTGAAATTTCATATCTGCTATTAATTTATCACAATTTTTTTTTTTTTTTTTTGTTTAATAACAAAGATCAATGCATACATAAGACTTGATTGTGGGATTTGCCTCTAAACCCCTCCATAATATAAATTTTGTGGTAATAAAAAGTAGTCTAAAAATGAATAAATACTTTATTTTTATTTTTATTTTTATTTTTTTAGTTTTTGCAATGTGGGACCTTTTGAGTACTCATTTTCAAAATACAATTTCTTTACAGTACAAATGTACAAGGTTCGATGATCCTTGACTAGTGTAAAAAAATATGTAAATTAGGTTAATTAATTAAAAAGGTGTTCGGTGTTTATCAATTAAAAAAAATGTACAATGCCATTAAAAGCCAACTTCTTCTCTCTCTCTCTCTCTCTCTCTCTCCTCTTGTGTGAACTTTTCTTCCTATTAAAGAATTTTGGATCTTAATCCTGATTTTTCATCCTAATCCTAATATTATATCTTCGTCCCCTTGGAGTTAGTGTTGTGGTCTCTTTTTCGTCGAAGTTAATTATTCCCTTTCAACTATGCTTTGTTTCTTAGTTGGCATGTTGTTAATCGTCTCTTGGATTCTCAGAATCTCTTCATTAGTTGTCGGTGTAATCAAGTTTAGCATTGCAGGAAAAATATATAACGAACAAAAAAATGATTATAAAGAAAAGAGAAATTACTTGTTTAATATAACATAACATTACGTTACATTATATTGCAAATATGTACAGAAATAAAACAACCCTATTACATATTGACCTACACTAGTATTTTTTTTTTTTTTTAAAGAGACCTACTTGAAAATGATATATTAGTATTATTTAAGAATAATGTTAGAGACTTAATCTCAAAAATTTTAATATTAATTCACATTTTATATTTTTATCGATAAATATAATTAATTAATTAATTAATGTGATAATATTTTAAACACCTATAATAAAAGAAATGATTTATATGTCACATAAATTAATATTTAAAAATTGATATTAAAGTGGTGTCTATGATATTATGAGTTAATGGACTGAAGAAATTCTTTTCAACGGATATGAATTAAGGGTTCGTTTGGATCGCAGGTTCAGTTTGAGTTGAGTTGAGATTTTTAAGTTTGCATAGTAAATTTTGTTGACTTTTTCAGAAAAGACAAAAAACTTTTTCAGAAAAGACAAAAAACATGATAAGATTTGAGTTGTTTAGTTTGAGTTGAGATGATGAGGCAAACGGAGCATAAAATTACTACACAACAAACACTGACATCTTCCTTGTTCCTTCATCTATTTATATATGTTTTTTTTTTTTTTTTACTTTAAATAAACTAATATTATAGTCGGGTTTAATTCTTTTTATAGTTAAGAGTTCAAAAAATTATGATTAAGGAACCCAGCTGGCCGACTTCACCACCCGCTTCTCTTTCCGAATCGACATCTTCGACGTAAAGACCAACGACGGACTCGCCTTCCACCTTGCTCCGGTCGGCTACCTCATTCCTCCCAATTCAGCAGGCACCTACTTTGGCCTACTCAACTCCACCACCGTCTCCGACGTATCCCGCAACCAGATTGTCATGGTCGAATTCGATTCCTACCCGAAAGCTCCGCCGGCCACGTGGGACCCGCAAGAACAGCACGTCGGCATCAACCTCAGCTCCATAGCTTCCGTTGCTTACGCCGGCTGGGATGCGACGGCGAACATCGGGAAGACGGCTGACGTGTGCGTGTCGTATAACGCCACGGGGATGAACCCCACCCTGGCGTGATCGAACGAGGAAGCCGGCGCTGATCCGGCGAGCAAGTCGGGTGGTTTTGTTTCTTATGTTGTTGATTTGAGAACAATTCTTCCCGAGTTGGTAAGCGTTGGGATATCTGCTGCTACGGGGCTGGACAGTGAAGGACATGTTGTTAGTTCGTGGGAAATTCAGGTCAAGTTTGGAATTGGATATTCCGAATAATGATAATTGATAAGAAGATCAAGAAGAGAAATTGGAAACTGATTTTTGGCGGAAATAGCAATACTGGTTATCCTGGCTTGTGTCTTTGTTTTAATGCTGTTGTATTGGTTCGTGAGAAGGAACAAATGTTTGAAGAACGAAACTTCTCTTGTCTCCGTTTAAAGAGATGTAGAGAGAGGCTATCCATCATTACCTAGGAAATTTACTTACCAAGAACTAGTGAACGCAACCAATGGTTTCGCAGATGAAAGAAAGCTTGGTCGAGGAGGGTCGGGGCTTGTCTACAAAGGAACGTTGAGTGATTTAGATCGACAAGTTGCGGTGAAGAGAATCTTTGGAGAATCGGAGCATTCGGAGAGAATCTTCTTCAACAAAGTGAAGGTCATAAGCCGCGTTATGCATCGGAATCTAGTACAATTTGTCGGATGGTATCAAGAGGAAAACGAGTTCTTACTTGTTTATGACTACATGCGCAAAGGCAGCCTTGATATCATCTTTTTCGGTGATAGGAAGACTCTGCCGTGGGGTGTGAGATCCAAGATAGCACTAGGCTTAGTCTCGGCTCTCAACCATCTTCATGAAGAAGCAGAGCAGTGCGTTCTTCACAGTGACATCAAGCCCGCAAATGTACTGTTAGACACTGATTTCAGCACCAAGCTCGGCGATTTTTGGGTGGCCAAGTTTGTAGACCCTCAGCTGCGAACTGATCGGATGACAGCAATGGTGGGGACTTTCGGTTACCTGGCTCTGGAGTACGTGAGCGTAGGCAGAGTCAGTAAAGAATCAGACATGTATATCTTTGGAGATCGCCTGTGGCAGGAGGTGGGTTTATCAGGAAGGCTAGTATTATGTGACCCTAATGAGACAGGTGTGGGAGCTCCACCTCGCGGGGAATATCATGGAAGCCACTGACGAGAGATTGGATAATGATTTCGATTCAAACCAAATGGAGGCCTTGCTGAAGGTGGGATTGTGGTGCACTAACCCCAACGAAAGGGAGAGGCCAAAGACGGAACAAGTGATTAAGGTTCTTCAGCTTGATGCGCCATTGCCCGAGCTTAACCAGCCCCATGACCTGCATTGCATGGCAGAGATCCACCCGGTCCCGTGCCAACAAATGACCAATTCCTTTCAAACTGCAAACCTTTCCCCTTCCGCAATTATATGGTTAGTCATATTTTGCAGAGTTGAGGGCATCTCCCTGTTATTGTTCCAAAAGATTGGCATTTAAGGGATAAGTTTCCTTGTAATTAAATAAAAACATTTGCCAGAGAAACTAAATCAGCTATTTTGAGTTGGATCAACTCAGCATCCAGCTAGATATGCCCAAGTGTTTTATTTACGCCAACTACAGAGAAAAAGATAAAACTTCAAGTCGTGTAGTATTTACTAGACATATATCAAAGATCAGACGTGAAGAAAAATCATACAAGCATTCTCTTTTATGTATTGTACGTATATTGTTGCACTACAATGAAAAAAAAAAAATCACAAAATGATGTATGAGAGATTATGAGGGGGGCAAGTGCAACAATTCTTGGTACATAAGATCCATCCATGGAATTCCTTCAGTCTCAAACTCAACCCCGAGCAATTTGACTTTACCTTGGTTTTCCCAATCTGTTGGTATAATCTCAAAATGGTTTTTAGTTAAACGTTTTTTCGGTTCTTTTCTGTTTCGGCTATCTTGGATTGTCAACGTTGTCTACAAGGGAGACCAATTCAACATTCTTTGTTTCCTGTGTTTCATCAATCTCCTCTTCTGTGCTCAAGATTTCAGTGGGAAGAATGGAAGAGTTGGGATCGGCTCTAGGAACCAAAAATAGGAGACAAAGAGGAGTGACTCTTAATATGTTCCGGATTAAAATCACAAGCCATAGGTTATCAAACTGTGTCCGAGTAACCTTAAAGACGTGAAGCAGGAGACCTCCTCCCCATGAGGCTGAGAGAATTCCGACGTTATCAATTGACATGAGCAGAGCAAAGAAAGTTCCTTCAATACCCGAGGGACAAAGCTTTGAGCTGAGCACAAGAAGAGGCATCCATTTGAGCCTTCCGATCATCTGCGTTACACTTTCATCAATCACAGCAAAGAAATAATCGGGTATGCTGAATTTCAGATTCATTCGCAGAACCAGCATCAAATCTAGCATTCCTGATAGACCATAAAGTAACTGTGTCCAGAAAAGCAAGTCTCTGAAAGGATGATCCTTTAAAACATTTTGGTAGAGCACAGCCCCTAGTAGGGAGCCAACTGAACCGACGGAAAATATGAAACCAATGTTCTCCTGCATAACGCCAATGAGTAATTACTTCTCAGTAGCAATTGATAGGTTTCTCTGAATTAAAGACTACATGTGAGCGGGGATTTTATATTCAACACTCCATAATCGAAACTAAATCCATGACAACACTAAATCACGGCACAAGGAAATGGAACCTCGAACATTTTTTTATGCCTTTCCTCAACTTATTTATCCTATGTCCTGGCCAAAAATAAATCTCATAAAAGTTTTTCATACCTGAGAGAAATGTGGACCATCTTTTGCGTCTGTATACCAGTAAAACATTCCCTCAAGGATATTCAAGCTTAATGCAAGAGACAAGTACATATATAAACATGGCCTCCAAACGCTCGGGGACTTCAGTGTTGTCCACATAGCGCTTCCAGCATTGAAAAACTTCTGACTTACCTAAGTCCAAAGTGGAATAAGAAACCATGAGTTTGCCAAAACCCAGATCATAAAATCAACAGGCATAGAAGAAAAAATACCTGACCGTACGGGAAATTAGGCGTATGAGGTTCATTAAGCATAATCCCAACTGAAAAAACAAGCCCAGCTGGGATTGTCAACAAGCCATACACACCCTACAAAGGAGGAGAAAAAAGATCTTAAAAAAATAACATTATCATAACTTCAGATCGAGGTAAAGTAAAACTAAAGCTTTGCAGAACTGCATCCTCAAAAAGCTAACCTTGGGACCTATAAGATGAACAAAGATACCGCTTATAGAGAACCCCACTAGCGCACCAATGGAGGAACTCAAGGCACACAAGCTTTGCATATCAGCTGCCAGTGAAGGATGACTAATGCTGTTCTGTGCCACACAGGCATCTATGGTCACATCCGCTATTGCTACCCCAGCACTCCCAGCTGTTAAAAACAAAAGGGCTAAAACGAGATGCAGCTTTTCATGCACCGATAACATGAGCATGGAAATCACACCAAGCGAACCTGGAGTCAACACAAAGGCAAAGCATATGAGCAGACAACATTTTTATGTCAACGCATCGACCCAATAAAATATCCATGCCTGGTTAAAGAGACTCTGTCGTTTTTTCTTCCCAGTAATTTCAAAAGCAAAAGCACATCGTCGATTATTAGACCAAAACGTTTGCACAAATCTACCTATCAGTTAATTCGTCCATTAAAGTCCGACATTTCTTACAAACTTCAACACGACACGACCTTCTCATTTCGTCCAAGCAACGAGCCAATAAACTCATATGCCATCTAAAAATGATCGCAATGGGAACGACATTACTCTCTTCCTAACTACAAAACCTATCAGAGACTTACTTCACAGCCATCAACCACATATATGAAATTTCTTTCCTCCCGGACAGCATATGACAAATGTAGTCCATTCCTCCCACGGCGAAATCCGATAGAATTGGAGCGATAAAGACACGATGACACGCACAAATCGAGGAAAAAATTTACATTCCTTCTCAATCAAGAATTTACCCCACCCAATTTAACAAAATTCAGATACGAATATTCCTAACCAAATCTTTCCATAAAGATCTATAAACAGAATTAAAAAACAGACACAATAAATTCTCGGATGCGATCATTTACCGGCAAAGATGAAATAAGGCCGCCGTCGATACCCAAAAATGGGGAGAACGTCGGTGAGAAGACCCCAGAGAGGCTTAACGATCCACGGAATGGAGGTAATCCCGGCGTAAATCTGGGCTTCGGAAGGCTGAACCTTCTGAACATCTTTCATGTAGTACTCCGTTCCGACCCGCGCGAGAGCTCCGCCGAGCCCCTGGCTTATCCCGTAGACGACGACCACGCCCAACACGAAGCTCCAGTGCATTTCGGAGGCCAGCATTCTGAACCAGTGGACTGGACCCAACCAGCAGTTACGACACCCTTCTTCTCCTCCGCCGCCTTCGCCGCCGCCGCCGTCGCCATTTTGGTCGTCGGGATTGGTGTCACGAGGGGATTCGAGCTCCAGATCCTCCTCTTCCACCATCACAGAGAGAACCTGTTTGTTTCCGAAGAACCCACTTAACCAAAATCTCCACGAAAAGAGGGGGAAAAAAAATCTTTCTTTTTTTCTTTTTATGTTTTGTATTTTTCCTTTTTCTAAGTAGTTTTTGAAGCAAACTAGAAATTGATATGAACTCTGAAGGGAAGGTGAATGGCCGTAATATCCACTCCACCACAAATAGAATGAAAGACAGTTGACCAATCAAAAACTAAACCTTAAAACCCGTCTTTTAACACACTACTCAGCTACAGCTCATATTTATTTGGTTTACTCTACTGATTCTTAAAAAAAATATATATATATATATAGGATACTAAATTGTATTTTTTTTTTATTGGAAGAGACTGAAGTATAGCCTCTCTCAGAGTATCTCTCAGAGTAATTACGGTTAAAAAAAATTTTGAACCGTTAAGATTTAATCAAAAGATTAAAATATTATTGGTGTGTCATATTTATCATATACCTTATCTTAGTTATATGAAAGAAAAAAAAAATACAAATAATTTAGTTAGAAGGGTTTTTGTGAAAACTAAAAAGTGAAATAAGTAATTTTTTAATTTTAAAATTAATATGGTAAATAATTTTTAAAAATTAATAAACTCATCCTAACAGTAAACACTGTTTTTTTTTTTTTTTTAAGTGAGTAAGAAGTTATCTCATAAGATTAAATTTTCTTTTCTTTTCTATTATTTATTTATTTTTCCTGTTGGAACTTTGCTTTTGCTTTTTTTTTTTTATATTTTTATTGATAACTTATATTTATCCTATTTGACAGTTTTTTATTATTATTTTAAGGACAACAGTTTTTTATATGGATGAAAAGGAGCTCATTTTTTTCCCCCACCCGACAGGGGAAGGGAAGGGGAGAGCTAATTCTACCCGGCCCATCCAAGTAGGGACATGCGTAAGGATGGATTGCAAATTCAAGGCCCCGCGCTTGAAAAAAGAGCACGTTAGGACCCACAATCAAACAAAATATACTGATTTTAACCACCCACCCCCCCGGCCCGCCGGTGTATAATACACAACTTCAATTAGAATAATCAATTTAAATAATTCCTGAACTCTTTATAAGGTGACGGTTTGATTCCTATTAAATTTTTTTTTTTTTTTTGCTGAGATATTCTCGAACTCTTAAAATGTTGGCCATTATAGTTTTTTTCCGTTAAATTCCGTTAAGTTTCTAACGAAATGAGTCGTGTGCAATAGATATGATCTAATTTATAAGAATATTTTAGTAATTTAACAATAATTAATTTAACAAAAATAAAAAAAATCATTAAAAACTAAAATTCAACTCACTTTTCTTACTCTCCTCTCTTTCTCTTAATTTTTCAAAACCCATATCCATGACCAAAAGGGAGAGGCGATCGGCGACGGAGAAAAAGGTGGGACTACGGGTGCTCGGCGGCGGGGTTTGGGGGTTGGGTCTTGGGGTTGTGTTCGGCGAATGGGGGGGGTGCTCGTTGCTGAAGTTGGGGGGGGGGGGGGGGGGGGGGGTCTGGGTTGCGTGGATTTGGCACGGGGTGGGGGGTGCTCAACGCTGAAGTTGGGGAGAGCTAGGTACCGCGCGATCGGGGGGGGGGGGGGGGGGGGTTGGATCTGGCGCAGGGTGGGGGGGGGGGTGGTGTCTGTCGCCAGAGTTGGGGAGAGCTCGCAGGGAGTGTGGTGAGAGAAAAGGTTATTTTAGTCTTTTTACTATAAAAATAATCATTTGAGCAAGATTTTACTAGAAATTTAACGGAGTTTGACGGAAAGAACTGAAATTGTTAAGAAAATGGGATTTTAGGGTTATCTTAGAAAAAAAAAAAACATGGATCAAATTGTCACCTTTGGAAGAATTCAAAGACTATTTAGGTCAATTACTCTTTTAATTATATAAAACACAAATAATAATGATAGTAATAATGGAATTTTTTCCTTAATTTAGAGTGGACAGATTCGAATTCTACACCTTATAGTAGAGCTAAATGTAAAAGTATCGCTAAACTATACCTGCAACAACAATAATAATAATTTCAATACAAATAATAATGATAGTAATAATGGAATGTTTTTTTCCTTAATTTGAAGTCGGCGGATTCAAATGCTACACTTTATAGTAGAGTCAAATGCATTAATGTCTCTGAACTATACCTGCAACTACAATAATAATAATAATAAAAAAATTATAAGGATATAATTTTATATTTAATTTAATTAAAAGACATAGAGCTTGAATTTTTTGTTTTCAAAATCAAAAGAATAATAATAAATAATGAGTGTATTTTTATAAATAGTCCCTGAACAACAAACTCTATTTCTTTATTGATCCCTGACTTTTGTTTTCACTCATCATACTTTCTTGAGCTTTTTTATTGTTTCCTCTATCAATATTCTATAAATAAATTAGACAAAAATTAAACACGTTCTAATTACATGAACTTTATTTTTAAGTAAAGTAGTAAATAAACATTATTTGGAGAAAATTATACCTTCATCAGAGATATTTTGAAAGAAAACTGTACTTTTATCAAAGATATAAAATGTCATCACAGATATTTTAGAGGTACATTTTGCTTCTAAAAAACTTTTAGTTATGACTTTAACATTAGTTAAAATTCATATAATCTGAATGTATTTAATTTCCGTTCAGTTATTTTATAGAATATCGATATAGGAGTGGTTTGTATGACATTAAAAAAGTTACTTTCAAAATAATAGGAAGTGTAAAATTAAAAGTTAGAGGCTAATATAAAAAATAAAAAAGTATGTTTTAGTTTGAAATGGACTTAGATTACCAAACAAGTCTGAATGTATAATTTATGAGTCATTTGTGTAAATAATAATAATAGTAAGGCCAATTCAATGGGGGGAAGGTTTTTTAATCTTATGGATGTGGTAATCTTTCACCATTCGATTGCATTTAAACGGTGTAGATCTCATATGCACACAGACTTTCAAAGAGCTAACTACACCATATTACAAACCATTATTGACCCAAAAAAATTTCTTCCCAATTTCCGATCATGGAGCCGCCGTCGTCGAGAAAGAAAGGGGGTGAGGAAGGAGGTGGCCGTGGGTATCGTCGGCCACCCAACCATGTCGTCTCCGACCTCAACCGATGTCGTCTCCGACGTGGCTCCCCGGCGAGTTCTAGCGACGATCGGCGACGGATCTATGAAATCGCGAGGCGGAGGGGCTCGCCTACGCCGTCGAAATCCACAACTAGAAGCCAGTTTCCGACGACCTAGCAAGATTTGTCTCGAAGACTCGCGGCCAAGAGGCTCGGTGGCTCGCATCGAAGGGGCTCGACAGCTCGCTCACGACGGAGGGGGCTCGCCTTTGATGTCCGAAACCGTCGGATTCCGACCAAGAATGAGGTTGAGAACTCGCCTTCCCCACGCCATCAACGATGATTGGGATTTTTCCTTTTAAAAGCTTGCAGGAGGAGGCCGCGTGGTCGATGCCTGAGTAGTCCCGGTTGCCTGTGGAGAAGACGAGGATCTGGGTTTTTTTATTTGCTTTTTGTTGCCTTTTTGTCGGATCTGGCCACCGTAGCCGGTGATAGTGGGTGCCGTCGGCGTCGGACGGGGAGGGCCCGCCGGTTGCTGCCGTCGGCGTCCGTGGTGTGGTGGTTTCCTTTTTTTTTTTTTTTTCCTTCGAATTTTTTTAAATATTTTGTAAATTAATCAAGTGTGGTAGATTTCATATTTTTTTAATGTATCTTTTTAATTTTAATTATCCAAAATTACTCGGATGGTCAAAATTTTTTATCGTATTAGATGGAATAAAGTGGAGAGGTCTCTAGTGACACCTCCCTGATACTAATAATAATAATAATAAAATTTGAGCATCGGATGATGGGAATGTCACGTGATCTCACTGTAGGAGATTAGACGGTTGTCATTGTGTAAGGGATATCTTCGAATGATTTGGAAAGAGACTCGAACAAGTATAATGCCTACCTTTAATGTGATTTAATTAATAAGTTTGCTGAGTGAGTGACAAACATTAATTGTCTATTAATTAAAAATAAAATTTTTAAATTTAAGTTGGTTGATTTTTTAAAAATTAATTATAAATTTTATTTATTTTTTAGAAAAAATTAAAAATTAAAATAAAAAAATATAATTTAATTAGAGTTAAATTTTAATGTCAAATATAATCTAAAATCCAAAACAAAACAAAATTTTTTTTTTTGAACTTGACAAAAAAAAGGGGTCATATAACTTATTTAACAAAAATTAAGCTTTCACATGGTATGTTGTATTATACGTATTTCATATATAAAAACTTTAGAAATCTCATGATTAAATATTTAACTTTTTAAAAGAAGTTATATTGTAAATTGTGATACCTCAAGCTTTGAATATCTAACACTACCAACGTCGTAGACTTTCGATTAGTAGTGGTTGGAGAAATAAACTTTAAAAAAAAAAAAAAAAGTGGTTGGAGAAATATGAATTGAGACCTCATATATATAGTTCACGCCTCGTGGAAAAGTTGTATATATAAACCTTCGTCATGATTTCAACAACTGCAAAATTGGATTTCAGAATCAAAAACCACTTCCTAAATATATAAAAGAGTATATGAGAATTGCATTATTCCTTTTTCATCCTAAAAACGAACCGTTTTGATGCATTCTTTTTTTTTTTTTTTTTACTGTCTTTTCTGCCTGCATAATCACTACACAACCAGTTGCTTTATGCCTCCCACCACGTGTTGCAAACTTACCCATACAAGTTCTGAGACTTAGAGGCAATATTTGATATTTAAATTAAATTATAATTAAATTGTTTTTTTTTATCTTAATTTTTATCTTTTTTTTAATTAATAAAATTTATAACTAATTTTTAAAAAATTAACCAACTCCAACTTAAAATTTTCTTCTCCAACCAACGAATCAAATACAAGCTTATAAAGCTTAAAAGGAGACTAAGGCCTCGTTTGACGTTCGAGTTTAAACTCAAAATTTTCATATCAGTTTTTGTTTTTTGCTAAAAAAGTTTTTGTCTTTTCTGAAAAGTCAATAAAAATTTTCAACTCAAACTCATTCACCAAACGGATCCTAAAATTTTAATATAATTACATAATTACCATCTTATAACTTACAAATTTGGTTTTTTTTTTTTTTTTTTTTTGAAGTGTAAAACGTCTATGAAAAAAAAAAAAAAAAAAAAGAAAGTAATAACATGTAAAGGAAAAGTTCAAGTAATATAGTGTTGGACAAAGGGAAAAAAAAATTATGGCACACCAGTTAAAGATGAAAATCAAAATGTTTTGTTATACATTTTTTTTATTTTACTTTTTTTTCTTGTCAATTTTTCTTTTCCCTTTTATTTTGTCTCATTTTCTTAATATATATATATATATATATATTAATTTTTTACTTCTTTTTTTCAATCTTTTTAATTGTGCTCAAGTCTAATAGTAGTCTTTTCATGATTAAATTTATGTGACTTTTTTAGTGTTCTTGATAAATTAAAAGGAGACATCAGGTTTCTCTTTTTTTATGGTTTTTTTTTTTTTTTTTTTTTTGTTCCTAAAAGAAGACTACAACATATACTGTGATTACTTTCAATGATTTGTCTACATGTAATTATTTTAGTGCTTGGCTATGAAGAGTTATTAGATTATTTTCTTATATTATATTTTCTCCTTTTGTATTTGACATAAGTCGACAACAAATTCTACTTATGCAATCTACTTAACAAATTGCGACTATTGCTATTGTTTTATTCATCATTTTCAATTGTTATGAAAACTTTTGTTTTGGTACAAATTTGACAAAGATAATAAATTATATTTTGATTAGAATGTTTTGCAGAATAAATATAATATCATCATAATTCTAATGATAAAATGTAAATGTCGACATAAACTATTGATGCATTTTTTAAGAAAAGAATTTTATTATATTTATTTATATTTGTACATTGATTTTCATGTTTTACATCATAAAAATTTCAATATTAATTACTCAATATGTGCATTTCATATGCTTTAACTAGTATATTTAGAAGAATCATTGACTCTTTTGGTCATGTCTTCCTTACTTGTCACGTGACAGTCACGTAATCATTACATCATAGCCACATCATGGTCACGTGGGGTATTTTTTTTGGTGCTTTTGATATACTTTACTAGTCTATTTTGCTAGTACTCTATAATGAACGATATCTTGACAAACGACAACAAATACGGCACATAAAAATGCGATTCAAAACCTGAGAAACTGCAACAAAGTAGCTTTACAAATGACGACCAAAAATCTATGGGAAACGACATCTTAACAAGCTGCAAAAAAATAATCAAGTAAAAACGACGATGAATTCACAACTGACACTTGAAAAACGACATTAATTACAAACGACAGTGAAAATGAAAAGGCTGTCTCTTTAAATTTCAAGTTGTTTGAAATTGCGCGAGCACCCCTCAATTAATTAACTAATAGAAAGAACGAGAAAATACAGATAACCAAAAAAATGACAAAAAATATAAAGATAACCAAAAGGAAAAAAAAAAAAAAAAAACTGTTGACTTTTAGAAACGACAACGAGGAAAAAGATGAGAGCACCATCTCAACTACTCGAATTAGAATCAATAACGACTTGAGGACACGATGAAGAAATGACAACAATGTACGACACACATTGGAAAGCAATGAAAACAAGATCAACGACCAAAAAAACTATGAAAAACGTCAATTACTTCACAAATGACAACAAAAGCGAGAAGTAATGAAAAACGACAATGACTTAGAAAAGAAAGTGTATAGACAGACTGCAACCAGCAATAAAACGACAACAGCCTCTTAAATCCTTTCCATTGGTTTTTTAAAACTCTACGTCTAAACTTCAGATTATCTGCCCTTGCGCCCCTCAATTTTCTTTAGAAATCTCTACAATTTTTTTTTTTTTTTTTTACGTAGAATCTGTTATTATAATAAAAAAGTAGTAGTTTCTATAAGCAGAGGAGATTCCTCTAACCAAAATAACTTATCAAAGACGAGGAATCAACGACTTGAAAATGTCCCTTTTCAACTATTTTCATTAGCTCTTCACAATCCCCGATCGAGAACATAAACATCGAGTGTCAAAGACAACACGCACTATAAACCTTACCACTTGCACAATTATGAAGACCATAAAAAAATAAATAAATGAATAAATAACTTGGCCACATCAAATTTTCCACACAATTCTCGATTTAAACATTGAGATGTAAGGAATGGCATTACTGTAAATATAAAGTTTGTGTCCTACTTCCACAAATATGCCGGAAATGAAAGTACACAGACCATAAATGTGGAAAAACAGAACGCCACGATGAATTCTCTCGTGAGAAACATCAAACAAGTCAAAACCAAAATAAATATATTGGCCCATAATAATCCCAAAGAGTAACACTGAGTGGAACATGAAATACTATGATCGTGACTTTTTTCTTCGGTTTGATGAGATACAATAATTATTTGTGCTGTGCATGGCAGTCAAAGAATTCCACGAGAGAATCTTGTATAGGGAAGTTGAGTCACCGCCTTTATAGCCGAAAAACCCTTTTGGCTAACCATTCACAATGATAGCCATAAACAGATCAATGTGAAAATCTGGAATTTGTATGAGTATACCTCCACTTTGGAACTGTGATCTTCATAAATTTGCAGTTCCAAGTCGCCCTTCACATCGTAGCCAAATAATGAAAGATTGGATTTGAATTATGATTTCTTCTATTCAAGAACGAGGAAAGCTTTCCTTCACTCTCTTGTCCAGTCCGCTGCTAGCCTTGAAATGCATGTGAGAGGCACTTTTCGACCGGCCAACTTTCAGTCTGAAGTTGTTTGGCACTCTCTTTAGCAGAACCCAGCAACCCGATGAAATGCCTCCTCCTTTGAGGAAGTTTTCAAGTGACTCGGATTCTCATTTGCCTTGTTGTAAAGCATCTTCTGCACGTAAAACATCATATAACACTGGGAAGCTCTCACAATCCCCTCATCCACCTCGGTAATCCAAGCGTCATCACATTTGTACCATTGATTTCTCAAGCGCAAATAAGTCACATAATGACCAGACTCCAGCGTCCCAGAATGAGTGACCACCGCCAAAATCTCAAATTCCGTAGATATATCCGATTCATCTCCCTCAAAAGCAAAGATTCTGTTTCCAAATCTGTTTCTAACAATAGAGGACGATAGGTATGGTGTCATGTCCAAGGAGAAAGGAAAATGCAGATAGCTATCTATCTTTCTCGACATTTTTCTGATCAGAGAGTGCTCAAATCGTTTTATGTGAAGACACAAAACTAACGGGAGCCTTCTGATGGACATTTGTTTTGACGAGTCTTGCCGTTCTTGACAGTTCTGACAGTACAGCTTCTGATCCGATCCCAACTTCTCTGGTCTTGTAAACAAGTCCAAACAGCCTAAAAGAGTGGATGTACTGCTGCTTTCATTTGGTTTAATGGGCTTCTTGCCTACATCAATCATCGAATGATTGCTGGTATCGAGGTTGAGCGAAATATCAACATAAGGATCATACGTTGTTGAAGTGAATCCACAGGTCATACATGTAACATCTGATCTCAACAGGCCCGAGAAGCCCCTATGAGCAATGCATTGGCAATCTCCATTTTCTGTGAAAAAGAAAAGGACTTTTCATGAATAGAACGAAAAAAGTTCCAAGCACTGAACATAACAAATGCTTCAACCAAAACCAAAAATCTACTCATATTGATTCCTCAGACAACCATTCTTAGTATTTCCAACTTCTTGAAAATGCAATACAAAATCATTCAAATAGTGCTAAATTCTTAATTCTTCTCGACTTTGGCTTTCAAGTGTGGTCCCTGACTTGAAAACACGGCCATGCATATGGCATCTCTGAACATGATACAGAATGGTATCCTTAAAATTTGATATCAGCATTTAATTACCTCTATTCCGGTTCTTTATTTTACCCTCTTTCTCATGAATACCATCTAACAGAGAAATGAAGAACTCATGAGCATCCTGCTGCTCGTAACTGGCCAGATCCGCTGAATGCTGCCACCAACTTTAAGTAAAAACAAAATCTCGTCACATATAGAGTAAGTTCACCCCATAACTTAATCGAAGAAATAGTACATAAAAGACTCAAAAAGTTTCCAGTGCCGAGATGCGAACTCTGACCAACAATCTATGCATTTAACTGAACTCCATATCGAAATACTGAATAAAACCATATTACCAACACAAATAAATGAGTCAATTAGTAATCTTTACTGAAGCATCTAGGTAACGCATTCAAATTAGATAATGTAACACAAGGATTTATCTAAATTGGTTAAATTATGTAAAGACAATCTGGCATCTACTAGAGTTTGGAAAAAATGGCAAACCCGCAGACAACATCCATAATTGCCTTAAACAGATGCTCATTCAACCAAATCCCGTTATCGAAAATAACATTACTAATCGGGAAGAAATGCTGTAATGCAGACCTGTAAAGAAATTGAGCAGGACTATAAGGAGAGCGATCACCGGAAAAAACAGCCGAGAAAATATCATCGATGTCACAAGGCAAGCAAAGGCGGTCCGCGGATCTCTTCCGGCAAGTTTCGCGGTTATGCTGATTGGTCAAGAAGTAGCTCCTCAAAGGAGGCGCGTGCAACATTGCTTGCAACACAGAATTCATGAAACAAGTGTTGCCCAAGTTGTTCAAACCCCTCAAACCCAACGGATAACACGACTTAGCCCTTAGATCCCTCATCAAAACCAACTCTTTCGGACCCTTCGAATCCCTCAACTGACCAGCAACAACAACCCCACCACAAACCGATCTCTTTCTCTTACACAGCCTCTCCCCAATACTCTTCCCATCACTCTCAACATCCCGAAAATCTACGATGTGTTTCGACATCACAGCCCTGTCGAAATCAGGATCATAAACCTGATCACAACACACCATACAGTAAAGCTCAGCCCTTTGAACGTCCACAGCTACGTCATGGCCCTTACAGCACCGGTTATGAACAACGACGTGATCCGAACACAAGATTGAGGAGCAAACAAGACAAAAATAGAATCTTCCCCGATACCCATTACAGGAATCGCAAGTGGGTACCTTTGTGTCGGGCTTTTCGAGGCTACTTCTTCCATTTGGGGTGGTCCTGAGGAACTTTTGGAGGGATTTGTAGCCGTTAATCCCTTGTTTCAGCTTGTAATCTAAGAGATGCTCGCAGGGCTTTGGGGGGTTGTTTCTTCGGGTCATTTTGGAACGAGATTTGAAGAAATCAGCTTTGATGAAACCGATCACTGGAGATTGATTTCGATGTATATAGATTCACTGTATCTATATATATATATATTGGTGTGGGGAAACTGAGATTTGAGTTTTGGAGAGAAGTGTTGAAGAAAATGGGTGGATAAAGAGGATCTGAGATTGGATTTTGGTTGAGGAGAAAGGATTTGGGTTTGGGAATATGTATAAGATTTTGGTGGGTTTTTTAGGAGCTGATCTTGTTCTTGAGGAGGTTACCAGACAGAAAAAGCGAGCAAAGGCTAGAGTCTTTGGGAATGACTTGCTGACGAAGGGAAGCAGAAAGGAAGGAACTTTTATTCTTTGTTTTTTTGTTTTTTTTTGTTTTTTTGTTTTTACCTTTTTTTTGTTTTTTTTTTTTTTTCCTGAAGGAATAAGGTTTCTTTTTCTTTTTCCTTTGTTCTTCCTTCTTGCAATGGCAAAGAACATTACATGTTTTCGGTTTTAATCCCCTTTTTTCTTTAATAATAATAATAAAATCTTGGTCTATAGTATATACTTAAAAAAAGCATGAAATAAATAGTTTTTAATACTGTCTAATAGATGAAAATAAAACCGTCTGCTACCGTAAAAATATCTTTCTTGCAAACAAGGGGTTTAATTTTTGGTTTGTAGTTTTGGAACAACTTATGAAAGTGTACGTGCCAAAACAAAGGAAAACAACTTAATACCACCCTTTATTTTCGCACATGGATTTAAACTGAAAAAATCCAATTGGGAACTTGAATAGTATTAAGTATTGATGTTTGGAAGAGAATATTTGAGTTTAATTTGGATTTATTTAAAAAAAAAAAGCTAATTTGAATTGGATTAAATGACTTTGACAATATGTGCCAAACAAAGGAAACATCAAAAAAAAAAAATTAATAATAATTATTGTACGGTCCATCACTCAATTATTCTTTTCATTTATATAAAAGATTTGCCTGATCAAATTCCAATAGTCTAGTTTCCAAGCCAAACAAGAAATTAAAAATTAAAAATTAAATAGTCTAATGTCTTTAAAATTGATTAAAAAAAGTGATTAAAAATATAATCTAATAGTAATTCAATACTTGATTTTATAATATAATATTGAGTTCAAATCCGTCACTCTAATTCAAAAAAAAAAAAATCTTTCAGATTCAGTTCCGGTGGTGAAAACAGGGTGGGGAAAAAATCTAATTGGCAATCAAGCTAGTTACTTGACTGACGATCGTTGATAAAATTATGTACAGGTACAGTAATCGGTTCTGAAATTATTAATATTAATAATAATAGTATTATTATTATTATTTTTTTTTGGGTGAAAGATTAAGCTCTAGATAAAGCATAAGCAGGACTTTACTAAAATAAAAAATAAAAAATCCACCGAAGACATGCATCACTGCCGAAAAGAAAGGCTGCAGGCGGATTGTTGATTGTCCAATGACAACAAATAGGGAGACTCACCATTGTTTTCTTCGATTTTTTCTTTTTTTCTTTCTGGCTTTCATTTGTGTCAAAATTTGTAAAACCAGAACTGAAGCTACTATTGTTCAAGTACTCGGCCATTCAATCAGAGTACTCCTCTTTCTGTACTTGTGAAACTAATCTACTCTCTCTTATCAGTGCTTGTAAGAGAGTATTTTATGGTGGTCATAAAAATCCGTTTGGTTAAAAATCACGCAATGATCTTGGTTTGTTCGGTTAACGAAACCTTGGCTCCGAAATCTTGGTTCCGCACTGCACTCGGAGCCGAATAGCGCTGCTCTCTATTTGGATGACAATGTGTTCATAACTACTTTCTTTGCTAACATACTTGACAAATTTCTTAATCATTTGATTCGCACTGCAAGTCGAATAATCAAAATTCTCTCCTGCTAATTCAGGGTAAAGAATGATTTGAGCTGGCTCTGATTCAAAACCCGTTTCACTGTAATCATTGTGCTTACATTTAAAGGAAGAACAAGAACAACTTAAAATCTGATCACTCTCACCTTTGAAAGAACATAAATGCTAAGGAGCACCGCGAGCATCCAACTCCGCAGCAAATAGGGGGCGTGCAGCGCGCTCAACTCAAGTACGGCACTCTATTCTTTGTGGAGGTAAAAGCTCACGATGCAACCTAGCTTTGCTCTTGAAAAGGGCTTACCTTGAATACCCAAGCTAATGCAATGTCGACCTGTGAATTTGAGACCTTTTTCTTGATTAAACAAGATGCCAGCTCTGCCGTGAGATCGGAGGTAGACAGAAATCATCATTACCAGAGCGAGCCCATGTGCCATGTTTCCAACCAAAAAGAAGACGACGACGAAGAACAAGGACAGATAAAGATAAAGATAAAGATAAAGATAACGATAAAGATAACGATAGAAAAACATGTGCCAAAATACTGATAGCAATAACTTGTCATGATAGGCAAAGCTAATAAAAGATTTCAAGTATTGAACTTCGACAAAGGAGATATCTTTGATTCCTCGAAAGCGGCTTTCGAGTACGCCCATCCTCTGCAATTTGCAGCAATATTTTCCCGTCATATATGACCATAACTAGTTGAAGAAGCCAAAAACCGAGTGCTTCAAGTGTGCAATAAGTACTCGTGTTAGATAGAAGACCACCAATTTTAAGATCCACATATCAGTCCTAGCCACAATGAATTTCAAGATCAAGCCTAAAATGGGCTCAACAGAGTAATCAGACCGAAAGGAAACTTATTGTGAAGACACAAATGGCTACTCTTGGTTACAAAAATTCCTCGGAAAAATTTTATTGCAAAGACACAATTTTGAACCATCAGATTACTTTTTCAAACAAAGTAACAGAAGAATTTGACGAAAATTGTACTTTTCAGAAGATTTTTCTTTTTACCCCCGTCACAGAAACAGAATTCTATTCCACTTGGATACTAGTCAAAGAGGAAAATGAAAAATAATAATAATAACAATAATATCCATATCCATTCATAATTCATAAACATAGGCAACATCCAAGATCAGAGACATCCCCAAAGTTGAGAAATTTCGAAGATATTACAGAAACCCAGAAGCCAGTAAGTAAAATCCCACAAATTAATTACAGAATTCATGACAGAAGACAAAGCTTGGGGGAAATTATTATTATTATTATTAATTTTAGTAAAAGTAAGAATTAAAAAGCCTTAAGAAGAGAGACGACCAACAACGGTGTACTTAGCTTCGAACTTCTTCTCCCAGTCGTTGAGGACGCCGATCTCCTTGTCAGAGAGGCCGTGGAGGGACGGGGAGATGTCTTCGTCGTTCTTGCTCATCTTGGCCAGAGCTCGGCTGGCGTCCTTGCCGGCGAACATGGCGTAGGGACCTCCGGGCCCGTAGAACGACTTGCCGGCGGTCACGTCGAAGACCCGTCCTTTCACCGCCACGTAGATCGGCTTCGATGGGTCGGTGCCGTTGTATTGGAGCAGCTCTTGGGGTGTCATCTCCATTGTCGCCAGAATCAGAGAAAGTCTAATCAAATGTAGAAGAGGATTGCAGATTTGTACCCTTGGATTGTTTTGTGAGTGTAGCTTGTTTGGTGGAGGATGGATAATAATGGCAGTCCCAAATTACTCATTTAGCCTTTTGCTTCTTCTTCTTCTTCTTTTTTTTAATTGTTCTTTTTTTTAGTTCGTGTGGTTCTTACGCTGTTGTCGTATCTTAGAATGTTGTCGCTTTTAGTTATCCTTGGTTTGTCGTTTGTAGTCCCAAACGATAATATCCTTTCGTTTTTTTCTTTTGCTAGAATGTCGTTATCCTTGGTTTGTGGTTTTTAGTTTGGTTTTTAAAACTGTTGTCGTATCTTTGTTGATGGCGATTTTTTTTTTTTTTTTTTTTTTTTAACATTGTTAGTCTGCTTTCATGCTATTTTTAGCTAATGTCGTTTTTTTTTTTTGGAGAGAAATATTGTTTTTATTTTTTATTTTTCGTTTCACAGTTATTGTCGTTTCTGCAGTGTGTAAGTTTCTTGTTTAAATTATTGTTTATTATCAAAGTAATATTAGAAACACTAATTCTAATCTCAACTTTTTAAATATCAACTCATATATTATATATTTTTTTTATAGATACAATAATTAAATATGACCATATTTTAAACACTTATCAATAAAAAAAAAATACAACTCATATACCTCATAAGTTGATACTCAAAAATTAGAATTAGAGTTTACAACTTAATGTTTTTCTTATCATTTTTCAGTGAAAAGTCCTCTCTTAATAATTAATTAATCAATATTGTTGTTGTGGGAATTGGGAACTGGGAAGTGGAACAAAGGTCCACAAAGAAAAACACATACACGACATGTTGTACAAAAGTCCTTTCCAAATCAGAAAAAAAATTTGGTTAATCCAACTTTACGTTACTACCATACTTGCATTATCTTAATCTAAATTCCACTAGACTCGTAAATCTCTCTCTCTCTGTGTAAGATATTCATTGGATAACCATCAAAATGCGTACTAAAAACAAGTAGAAAATATAAAAATCATCATTCTCAAATAAGATAACAATTTGTATTACAAAACTAGACTTTCATGCCACAAGTTTCATCATTCATTATCGTCACTGAAAAAAAGAATCTAACTTTTGCTCATCGTCCGTGCTGTGTGATGAGCCATCAGCCACTAAACAGAGCCTCAAAGCCTGTATTTGATCACCTTCTTTCGTTTGTCTAATTCCCTCTCTCCAGAGATTGCAATCCATGTTTAAACAAAATACTAAATCAACATCAACGTAGAGGAATACCACCGCCCGAAAACTCAACCTCCTGTAAAGCAGACAAGAAAAAGCAATTAGATGGAACCCACCTCCGATAAATTAGCCGCAAAACTTTCAAAAGAAACCCATGGCATATAAGGCTCAGTTTTGGCGTTGAGCCAAGCAACAAGATCCAAAACTTTGTCAACGGCGTTATATTATGCATTTTTGAAAGTAAATAAATTCAGCAGCCTAACCTGTGCGATACAGAAACTAGTATATCATTATCAGATCGGAAACTAATACTTGACTGATTGTCTTTCAAATGAATTGAAAGCATTCTTATTCTTTTAACGGATATAGTCAATCCTACATAAACTGGTTCTCAAAGATAATGTTTTGCTTCCCTCTTTCATTCTTAGCTAGCACTATTTGCAATCATTTAGAGCATGTTATCGGTTCATAATGGATTGTAATTGGAAAGGGAAAAGGCTCGAAAAGGAAAAGAAAGGAATAAAGAAAGAAACTTTTTTATTCTCTTTCCATCCATGACGGTTCTCATGATTATCAAACATAACTCAACTCTAACTCTGCTTTTCCAAAAGCTAAATCCCAGTCCATTCATATGAGTTAAATTCTTTGCTAAAAGCAAAAGAAATATTATTTCTATACAAATTGGTTTGTACTTCTTCTCAAGAACTAGGAGGTCGTATAAGGAGCATTTAGTTAGCACTTACGCTGTTTTTGCTAAAAGAGAGAAAATATAAAGGGAAAAAAATATGCATATAACCTAAGTGAGAAATTGGAGAGGAAGGAGAGGACCTTTCTCTTATTGAGTTTGGTATGGATTCCTTTCTCTAACCCCTCCATGTCAGAGATTAAATTGGAGCTCTGAGAAAGATTTGAAATCCCTCACCCAATCTATTACCTCCTCTTTTCTCTCCTACCAAACAACCATGGGTCCTAAAATCCTTTCCCTAATCCCAACACCTCTATCCCTCTTTCCACTTTAGAGTCATAATGCTAGAATTCTTGGAATCACTAAATACTATCCGTCATCATACATCAAGCAAATACCACACACAAGTTAACTCATCATCTTAATAAGAAGAAGAACTGTACCGGAGCGGGGGGGTAGGGATGAAACCCAGTCTGATGGATGTGTAGGAAGCAATCCTAAAGTGTTAAGCTGCCAAAATGAACAACAAAAAAGTTACCCAACTAACCACCTTGAGGATTATTATGAAATAAAGAAACCGAAAGAGATGAGGTCGATCACTCACCTTCCAAACACCCAGTGCTAGACCCACCAAATTAAGGGCAATGAACACCAACTTCTGGGCAAGGAGATCTACCTTGTTGTCTTTATAAGGCTCGAAAACTGCAGAATCAATAAAACGTATTCAGAATACAGTTTGAAAGGAAAACTTCTACCCTTTGATTAGCTAGATCAACTAAATAAAGTTGCACTGATAAACACAATTTCTACCCTTTGATTTCTTCCTTACTCAGCCTCTCTGACTAGTAATTCTACGCATGGCAGATTTTACAGTATGAACACGTAGAGATTAAAACTCCAAAACAAACATGAGAACAGAATTAGTGTAACGACATACCCTTTCCGACACCTTGTAATGCACTTATGGGCTGCCAAAGAGCAGAGAAAGTAATTCCAATGCTAAACAGATGCACTGTACTTCCAGCCATCCACATCATGAACCCCATCATCATCAAATTTTTCAAAGGGGCCTGTGCCACCTCCCAAGCTTTCTATTGAAAAAACACGACACCGCAACGTTAGATTACCGCGGTCTTGATCCGATACCTCGACAAATAAATATCAGAAGGCAAATTCACCAGAAACTAGTACATAAATTATAGGACGAGATGCCCAATTACCCAATCTACACTCTTTTTTTTTCCTTAATCGCAAATGATATTCTATACCAAAATTAAACTCTGGGGCTATTCAGATTCGATCTTAAATCCCGTATGCGAATTCCCCTCTCCTTTGTGAACCCTAAGACCTTCATACGAGAAAATTAACAAAATTCTCCTAAAAAAGAAAATTGAAATAGAATTGATGAAAAACCTGGGCTTTCCAATTGGCTTCGGCATCCTTCTTTTGGCGGCTGACAGTGGAATCGTCCTAGAAAAAAAAAAAACCAAAAACAAAAAATTCTTAGGGAAAAAAAAAAAAAAAAAGAGGGAGGAGAAAGAGAGAGAGAGAGAGAGAGAGAGGAACCTGGTCGAGAGAGGAGCGAGAGAAGCCAGGAGGATCGGGAAAGTCGCGGGAAGAAGGAGAAGAAGAATAGTCAGAGAAGTCAACGGCCCATCTACGACCTACTCCCATCACTGCTTTGCCTTTCTCCATGTCTCTTCTCTTCTCGTCTCGTCTGCTTTTCTGCTTTTGCTCGTCCCTTCTCACTCCCTGTCCCTCTTGATATCAATATTCATCATGGGTATATTTCTCCCAATTTCTTCTCGGGTTTCGGGTCTCGGACCTTCCACCGGGTTAGTGCTTGTAAAAATAAATAATGTTTGATTTATATATATATATATATATATATTTATGCGAGGGATTTGGGAAAAAATAAATTCATGATTGATTTTTTTTATTTGTATTTAATCGACAAATAAAATATGTTTTCTCAAATTTTCAATTTTTTTTTGTCATCCAAATAAATAAAAAATAAATAAAATTTGAATAACTAACAAATAAACCTGTGTATTAAATGACAATTTTGCTCATCAAGTGCTTTATAACCAACAAATATTTCGGGACAAATTTGGCAACGAGTTTATACTTTCTGTTAACACAACTATGAGGTATATAAGAGCTCTTTTGTATCTGACTTTTTTTTTCCTCCTAAAAATTTTTGAGTTTTGGACATTGAGCTGGTTAAATTATGATATGTATTGTTATTTTTTTAATTAGAAAAAACTTTAAGGTGAAACAGTATTTTTATTTACTGTTATTTTAATTATTAGATTAATTTTTTAATGACATGAGTATTCAAAGTATTATTATGGGTATTATTATGGGTTTTATGAAGTTGCTCCTCATCATACATTAAACCAGGCACGGATTAAGAGGGGCCAATGGGGGGCATGTCCCTCCCTTAAGTTTTTTTTTTAAATTTCAAAAAGGCCCCTATATTTCTCTTAATAGTTTTAATGTGCCGCAATTCAAAAGTTTTTTTTACAAGATATAACCAAACTTGATATTTGATTATGTTTTAATACCATAACTAAATTTAAATTATATTTTACGTTCGAGTATCATAACCACATTGGATTCTTATTAATTCTCCCAATTTCTTTATTTATATTCTTTTTTTGTTTTTTTTTTTTTATTTCTTTATTTTTAAAGACATTGTCTTCGTAATTATCAACATCCAGAATATTGATGCGTATAATATTTTATTTATTGTAAAGAGTACTCATCTTAAAAGGAAAAAAATATTGGTCTGAAAAAAAATAAAAGTGAAACTTAATTTTAGTAAAAACATGAAAATAATTTATGACACATTCTAGGCTAAAAACTCTCATTTTTTATCATAATTTTGACATTTGAAAATTTTATTCAATGGTTAAAGCAACAGTACCTATGAACCTATCAAACATTTTTACTATTACTATGTTATTGTTGTTAGATAATATAGTTTTATATTTATTTTATTGCTTATTGTTTGTTTCCTATTATTATTAGGTTTCATTCTTTTCAATAGTTAAGAGTAGATTAGTCTTTTTTATATTTTTCTATTTAGCTTATATAACCCTCTTTTGAAGTATTATTTTGATTCATTGATTGGAATAAGAAACCTTAGCTTTCTCTCGCTCCCAGATTGGTTTTTTTGGTTTTCTACTATTGTTTGGTGTTGATGTTCGGCATGATGAATGTCCAGGCTTCCAGCACCAAAGTGTAGCATCCATATTGAACAGCAGTTCTCTTTGCAGCACAGACTAAACTAAAAAAAGCCCCTCTTCGGACTAGATTACATATACAAAAAGTGGATAGGGATTGTCATGTCGCTCTTGCTCCGATGATTTGCTAATTTTCAAATGAACTCACCCTCCTTAATTGCTCTACAAACACCGTAAACTGAGTTGAACTCGATTCATTTGCTCTACACGTGCAAGAAAAACATCACCTGGAACAAGGAGTTTTCAGGAAAGTACGAGAAATGAATTGTATTCATGTTTTTTTTTTTTTTTGGGATTGTTTTCCTCCAACATTATGTTATGAGATGATTAGATTCAGTACATGAGGAGAGAGAGAGAGCACTGATGCTCTGCTCCAATGTTCAATATATACATATATTCTGTGTGTATATCTAAGGTATAAACCTATGCTGCCCAGAAGTAAATCCATAATTGTTACAACTCTGCCCTGTGAGAAAACTTGTCTGAGAGATTTGCCACCACAAAACCCGCGAAAACCTGAAAATGTTTCATATAGTCAGTCAGATGTTCGGTGTGCAAATCTGAACTATACCGTTATGCGCAACTGACTTGAGGTTAGAGTCAAAAGCTCAAGCCCCACAAAGTTGAGAAGTGGTTCATGTTAATATTGAAGGAAAGAATAAAATGCAAAAATATTCAGTTTTCTCATGAGCAATAAGATTAATGGGGTATATGACCACAATAAAGAAGAAATTTTTGACTGAGAACGCATCAGAAAGGCGAACGTACCTGGACGCAACCAATGATGTAGATCACAGAAAAATGACGGCCGTGTATTACCATGTCCGCCATCATTGCAAGGGGAATGGTCAAGGACATGCCCAACGTTGCAACTAGAGGAGAAGTCCACACCACAGAAAGGGCCCTGTTAATGTTATAGCGAGTGTTAGAGATAGCAATGGATAACTATAACAATTGGAAAACTGATGATGTGACGGAATTTTAGACAGTCCTGCACCAAAAACAGATCCTTTTTTGTTATGAAAACCAACCATTAAGCAAGTTCATTGACCTCTTCTTAGTTTCTCTTCTGAAGGGGGGCAAGAGTTGATTTATGAACAGTTAAAAGAAAACAGCAAGTGAAGTTTTTTAGTTTTGGTTGTTCTGAATAAAACATATTGTATATGGCGGTGGTTTCGCATACCAAAAGTAATCAGAAAGGACACTGCCGACGAAGCCATTCAACAGCAAAACCTCCCCAAGTGATTTTGAATGTGGAAAGCTAAAAGCAGGCTCAATCCCAAGGGCATTCAGCGGCCATGCTGCAAGAATGATGATCATGTCAGCAAGGCAACGCTAGATAAGGAAAAAAATGGAAGCCAATAACATGTTTTAGAGATGTACGGTGGAAAAATGTGGATTCTTATACCAAAGAGAGTGCACATACAGATTGCTACCAGTACAAAATGTCTAAACTATTTATAAACCATCTTTCATACAAAAACCATCTTTCTGATAGAGTCCAGTGACGAAATAAAAAAAGAAAAAAAAATGATTCCTCAAAGAGCTATGACTAGCGGAAACCTATAATTCTAGTAAGCTAACAAATGGACAATTGATCAAGGAAAATTGCTAGTCCACTCACCAAGCCACCAGAGACCAAGAAGAGCGAAGAGTCCGATGTATCCAAAGAACTTTTGAACATCACCCTTGTCTCCTTCTGATCCAGCGAACTTCTTAAGCAGCACTGTTAGAACCAGCAGCAGAATAAATAATCATGCAGAAGAATTTTCACAGGATTTCTAAAACAGATGACTTACCTGTAAATAAGCCATATGACACTGCTGAGAGAAGACCAAATACATCTCCTGTTATAGAATGCTTTCTAGCCCTTCACAAACAAAAGCAACATCCAGTGTCAGAAACACCCATAAAATACTTGCGCAGGCCTACTACTAAAAGAACACATCTACAGCCGTTAAAAGACAATCTTATATGAGCATCAATTAGTAAGTGACAATCTTGACATACAGATATTTCAAGTACCACATAACCATTGTCATATTTAGAGAACATGCGTGCTATATCTGGTTGGACAAGTTTAAAAGAATGAAACTTTGATTATATAGCCGACAAGTGACGAGAGAAAAAAAAAAAAAAAAAAAAGAGGAAATGAGAAAAGCTTATTGCTGATCGTTTAAGCAACTATAAACTTACTCAGCAGCACTTAAAGTCTCGTCAGGTGCCCAGGTTTTTCCCATAGTGGTCATGACAACACCAGCCATGCTGATAAAAACAGCAACCACCTTCGGTACGCTTATGGAGTCTTGAGCAAGAAAGGCTCCAAAGAAGAGTGTAAATAACCCTGATGTAGATGTCAGGACGGTGGTACTTGCGACGCTAGTATTTGCCAGTGCAGAGTTCGAGAAATACTGCATGAAACAATGCAATTGAACAGCATCATGTCAAGCTTTAGAAAGATGTTAACGACCGGAAATGCATATCAATAAACCACGTCAAAGTAATCTAGAAGCAAAGAAATTGATTGAGTAAATGCAAATAGATGTAAGGTTAGATTCTGAGTCTGGCCCAGCCTCTAGATTGTCTTAACTATGAACTCGTTAATGGAAGCATGTCTTCCTTGGAACGAAATCAATTTGGAAGCACAGATATATTAAGATATACTTTTTTTTTAATAATAATTTGGCAATACTGATACCGTGTAAGCTGAAATGCACAGATAATTCTAACTAATTCGTGCAAATGCTATTACTACGGAAACTTAACGACATGTACTAGTAACAAAATATACAAAACATGACTCAAATCTACCTCTGTAAAGAACCATAATGGAGTGAGATATAGGCAGCACTTAGCAATTTCCCACGAACTCAGCTCGGAAGTTTGTTTGAGCAAGTGAGGCTTGTCTTCTTCATTCATTGTGTCTAAAAGTTTTCCTTCTTCCTCGTCACCAAGATCTTTTTCAGTAAGAAGGCGCATTCTCAAATCATTTTCTGGACTGTGGTGCATTCCATTGGTCCTAAGAGGAATATCAACCCTAATCGAAGCACTCATATCACTAGTTTCATGGTAAAAGTTTCTAAATAAGCTGCAGATCCAGTCTTTAAAAGCTGATATAGGTAAAAATATGGCCATTAGAGACACTCCCAGATAAGTGAGTGCAAATGGTTGTTTATACTCCTCGAAAATTCTCTGCAGCAAAACAACTACCCTTAGTTAAGAATTCAATGATTAAAAGAAAACCAAGACGAAGCTCCAAAGGTAAAGGGTGCATTTGGAACTTGGATTGGCACTGAGATTCTTAATAATAGCCATGCTTTATGCAATTCAAAATCTATACTTATCGACCGTTTCAATTTACAAAATTCCATCTTGTTTGGGGTAATTCGAGCCTAAACTTTGGGGAAGGTGACTTTAACTTTGTTTCTCATAATACTTCCTAAACTTTTTCACGTCTCTTTCCACCCATTTTTCTCAAGGGCAACAACAAACAGTTTGATCTTCCTTATTGACCCCATTGCAGACAAAAAGTTATTTAAAAAGAAAAAACAAAAATCAACTTTAAAAAACAAAGAATTATATAAATAAATCCCAAACCTGAGTAACCTCCGCATGGGAAACCCATATGAAAACGAAAGAACCAATCAACCCCAGACCTGCCTTGTACCTCCAACCCATTACGAAACCACTACCAAATCCCAAAAACCTTGAAATTCTGATGAAAAACACGATCTGGGTTTTTGTAAATTTCACTCAATACAAAGGTAAACCAATGATATGCCTTTTCAAAGTAAAGAGATTTTCGGAAATTTCAAGGGCAACAAAGTTGACAAATATTTAACACTTTCTCAAAGTTCTGATTTCCAGGCTTCATTTTGGGTCAATAAGAGTGGTAGGCTCTGTTTTATTAACCTTCCTTGTTTGTTTCTGGAATTACGCGGCAACAACAAGAATAATCTTATATTGTTGAACTTTCAAAGCAAGTTTTTTATTTTATTTTATTTTTTTAAAATAAAAGTAAGGTTTTTCAAAGTCTTCAACTTTTTACTTCTTCTACCTTTATCTTAACAAGAAAAGGAAAAGAAAAATGAAAATCAACTACCATAACGGCCAAAAAGTTGGGAAAAAAAAAGAGACAGAATAAAAAAAGGACAAAGAAAGAACAGACAAGAGGAGTACGAAGAAAAACCAAACCTGGGTGACCTCTGCAGAGGTGACCCATATGAGAACGAACGTGCCAATCAACCCCAAACCTGCTTTGTACCTCCAACCCATTACTCAATTAACTGTCAAACTCCAGAAATATAGATATTTGATCAAATTTACCAATTGGGAATTCCTGATTTTACTTCAAAGCAAACATATTTCTAGAAAGCTCCTGTTCCCCTGATTGAAAGTCAATCGAAAATGAATTAGGTGGGGCTTTGTTGGTCGTTTGAGCATTTTTATTTTTGAAGAATTCAGTTCCCCTTTGGCGGTGGCATCAGCTGCGGGTCAACGACCACGACTAGTCATGCTCAGAAGAATTTTTGCAAGAAAAGATAAATATAATAAATTTTTGAATTAATGATCACATGTGACCCTGCATTTTAAAGTCATTCTAACTTTGTCCCTACATTCTAAAAACTCTCATATTATTCCTTTTCTTAAACTTTTTCTTAAAAAAAAAAAAAAAAAAAAAAAAAAAGAAGAAGAAGAAGAAGAAAAAAGAAGAGAGAGAGAGAGAGAATTAGGCTATTTTTCAACTTTACCCCTCTAAAAATTAAAAGAGTAATTGGTCCAAATAATTCATGAATTCTTTAAAAGGTGACAGTTTAGTCCATGTTTTTTTTTTTTACTGAGATAACCATGAACTCTTAAAATATTGACCATTATAGTCATTTCCATCTAAAACTGTTAAATTTCTAATGAAATCTTTGCTCTAAGTCATAATTTTTGTACTAAAAAGATCAAAATGCCCCTTAATTTTCTATTTCCTTACTCATTTGCCTTCTCCATTAGTTTTTCTCTTTTCTTTTTTTCCCCCCAAATCACAAAAACACCAAAACCAAAAAATTCAAACTAAAACCCATATAAGCAAAGAGAGAGGAAGGGAGCCACTGGAGGGGGAGGGGAGATAGAAGAAGTGACAGAGGCACGCCATCGAGCCCTGCATCCCCCCTTCCCCCCCTGCCGACGCCGACGAAGACCTCCCTCCCTAATGCCAAGGAAGACCCCCCCCCCCCCCCCTCCCCCAAGCAGATTCACCCCCCTTCCCCTAACCAGATCTGCGCCCTCTCTGCTAACATTGACTTTGGCCTCCCCCCTCCCCAGCCTGACAATCTGGGTTCCCCCGACACCCACGAAGACCCCCCCCAACTAGATCTGCGCCCCCCGCGCGCCACCGCCGCCGTGATCTAAGTTTGGTCCCCCCTTCTTACGGTTCCAATCTCGCCCCCCCCCCCCCCCCCCCCCCCGCGAGGCCCCCACCGATGCCGCGATCTAGGTTCGGGTCCCCATCCCCCCTTCCCTCAAAGTACTCGATCTAGGTTTGGAGAGAGAGAGAAAGAGAAAGAGAGATACTCGATCTGCGTTAGAGAGTGAGAGATGAATTTTCATTTTTTATGAGTTTTTTTATTTTTTTTAATTAATTATTAATAAATTACTAAAATGTCCTGGCATTCTGTTAGAAATTAACGGAATTGGACAGAAAATGACTATAATGACCAATATTTTAAGAGTTTAGGGTCATTTCGGTCAAAAAAAATAAAACAATGATCAAATTATTACCTTTTAAAAAATTCATGGGCTATCTGGATCAATTACTCAAATTAAAAATATTCATATAACCTCTTAAAAATTAAAAATTCTCACATACAACCCCCAATAAAGTTAATTATATCCCCAAATTTTTTGATTTTCTTGTTTTGTCCCACTAAAGTTTAAAAATTCTTAAATAGCCCCACTGAAGTTTTACCCTTTAATTTTTATTTTATTTAGGGACTATCGTGGCCAATTACTCAAATTAAAAATCCTTATTTAACCTATTAAAAATTAAAAGTTCTAACATACAACCCCCAATAAAGATAATTATATCCCTAAATTTTTTTGATTTTCCTAATTTGTCCCACTAAAGCTTAAAAATTCTAAAATAGCCCCATTGAAGTTTTACCCTTTAATTTTTATACTTAGATGTTATTTATTTTTTCTCAAAAATAATTTGATATATAACCCCACAGAAATATAAAAGTCTAGCTCTGCAATTTCCCCATCCTAAGTTTAAAAAAAAGAAAGAAAAAAACTACAATAAAAATTCGAGAAGTAAAAGAGAAATTGTAACAGAAAAATGATTTGGGGGGTAAAGTTGAAGAGATTCCCTTAGGTCGGAACTCGGAAGCAACTAAAGGTCGCTAGCGATGAATGGAGAGGTCGAGCCTGTCTTTAATGGCAATGTGGATGGAAAAATAAATAAAATAAAAATAAAAAATAGCCTGCAAAATAAAATTATTAATTCCGTATGGGGGGGGGGGGGGGACAGATATATTTAAATAGTTTCTGAAAATCTTTAATATAAAAAAGAAATAAATTATTTACTCCTAGGAAATTAAACTTTACATGTTTTTGTTTTAGTTTTTTTTGTTTTTTTTTTAAAAAGGAGAATTCTATTTCAAATCAATAAAATTCAAAAACCAATACTTTGAATAACCTCATAACACAAGAAAGCTTAACCTCAATTATAAATCGGTTCCACAAATTAATTCTAATGAAAAACACAATGGGGTAAAACGTGCACTGAAATCCAATAATAGAAAATTAAAAAGACACATCAATCATCAAGCACACAGATAACTCTTTCGACAACACTGCTACAATCAATAAAAAACTCTGATCGATCAAAAACAAGAGATCTATAGCAAAAAGGTCACCTCCAACATCTCATAAACTACAATCGATGTTTTGTGAGTGCATTCTCATAGAATATGTTTGTAAATCTCAAGCCTACTCTCATAAACGTTTTTAATTTATTATATTTTTTTTCCTTCTCTATTTTATTTGGCACATCTTCGTGGACTTTAAGTCAAACCGTTTCCCCAATATATAACCTCATATAACGTCGTACGAATGCAAACACTTTATTTTGTATCTATACTGCGCATAGTTTATTGGTTTGACATAGATGAAACATGGCACTATACATAAATGGATAGCAATTACCAATAATCGGTGGTGATAATATGATGACAAAGAATTTTTATTTAAAATTCTCATTTTTTTTATCTACTTTCATATTCAAATCTTGACACACGTAATATTTAGCCATTTAATAATAAGATTATATGTAGCCGCTTTTTAAGTCTAATTAGGTTTTGGGACGAGACAATATCACTGATTTTCTTTTCGTTATTAAAAAAAAAAAAAACCTATGAAGAAATTACCATCATTTATAGAAAAATGAAATTACACAAACATCCTTGAAGGTAAGAATGACAGCGTGCCGGCTAGCCTCTAAACATCCTTCAAGTACCTTCAGTCATGTGCATTAATTATATTATGTTGAATTACTGCATCCACTTGTTTGTCGGTTGGAAGACTATTTAAATATGGACAAATATTGTTTATCTAGAACGCAATTATTTATCTTCTTTTTTATTTTTATTTTGGTGTAAAATGTTGAAATAGATAAAAATCTCCTTAGGAATTAAGAAAACTGTTCATAGTTGTGTTGGATTCAAATCCAAGAGGATAGTAAAATTGTTAAAAAGAAAATTGAAAAAAATTGTAAATTTTGAGGATCGTGCCATTTGTAAACAATGAGCGTGTGTATCCAAACCATATTTCTATGTGGCGTTTTGCCTCAGAACTAGTCGTTTTCAATATAGTACTACTTTATTGTACGGAAAAACCCAATCTTATAATACAAATGGACCAATTTTATTTTTTGCTTCCTGAATAATTTTAAAAACTAATAGAAATACTCTCTGAGTTATGAAATGATTTCATATTTACTCTTTCCGTCAGTTAAATTAATGAAATTACTGACATTATAACAGCTAAAGTGTAAAGAAATTTTTATTTTTACCTTTAAATTTTAATATTCTTGTAATTTTGTCCCTGAGCATTAAAAACTAGTATTTATACCTCTTAAATTTTAAACAATTAACAAGAATACCTTTGGAACTTTAAATAGTTAGCAAAATTTTCCCTTGTTTGGGGGGAAGGAGAACAACTAGTATTCGATGTTGATATTGAAGTGTAAACACAACATACAGAAACAGCATTGTATACCTAGCTACAAAAACATTACAAGTAATTATACAATCCCGTAAATTATAAAAATAAAAAAAAAAAAATTATTATACAACCACTTTAGTTCTACCACACCATGCACTACTCTACCACTACAAGAGGAGAGCAAGCCCTAGCTAGCTAGCTATATATATACACATATATATATATTAGGAACATTATTCCTTTACAATTACATAAAGGGTACGTACAAAATCTAATTTTCTTCGACCCTTCATCAATATTAAATAATCCTACACGATTTCACAAAAAAAAAATTTATACTACATGATGCATAACCAATTTGTAGATGATCACATCATGAATAAATATGTTGGCGCTCGTTGAGGTATCTTTCGGCGATGGTGGCGTGTGCCGCGGCTCCGACCGGGAGAACATCTTCATCGATCATGAAGTAAGGCGAGTGGCCGGTGTGCACGGATCCTAAGGTCTCATTCCGGACGCCGATGTAAAAGAATGCCGCGGGGACCACTTCCGAGAAGAAGGAGAAGTCCTCGGCACCCATCATTGGCGGAACCACCCTGAAATTCGCCGCCCCCACCAAGTCCGCCGCCACCTTCCTCACGTGCTCGTACATCTTCTCGTCATTCACAGTTGGCGGGTAGATCGTGTACTCCTTCTCAAAGAAGTCCACCGCGGCCGAGCATCTATAAACCCTCGCTTGCTTCACTATTACCTATTTTTCGCAAGCAGATTTATTACATATTCACCTGTCAACTATTATATAAAATATAATGATTACTATTATAATAATATAGAAATTCATTTTTTTTTTAAGTCTCAATTTATAATCAATTGACAAATAATTACCTCTTCTATTCTTTGAAGAAGTCGGTGGAAGCTTGTGTTGGAGAAGGCCCTAAATGTGCCACCTATAACCACAGTGTCTGGTATCACGTCCAGATCACTGCCCCCATTGAAAGTAGTCACCGACACCACCTGTAAGCATATAAGCAAAGGGTCATCAATTACTCATCGATCGGTACTACTAAATCACTGAATATTCATATATATATATATATATATATATATATATGCATGCATACATATATGTAGGGTCGAAGCTATTTAGGACCTTCCATCTTTAGTGAACTTTTCTGTTTTCTCAAGATTATCTTCAAAATTATCTTAATATTTTTCTCATTTTTTGTCCCTATTGAAATTGATTATCCCAGTATAAATCTCCCTAAATTTTTTTTTCGTTTAATGTATGTATCTATTAAAATAATAAGCTGACTCCTGTCGTTATATATATATATATATATGTATGTATGTATATGTATATGAAGTGAGAGGTTCACACACCTGGGAGTCCAGTGGATTGGCTTCCCGAGACACAATGCCCTGCAAGCTGATAACAGCGGCAGAAGCAGCCAAAATGGGGTCAACCGAGCGGTGTGGGGTGGCAGCGCCACCCTGCTTCCCACTAATCACGGCCCTGAAGAAGCCGCAGCCAGCTAGTAGAGGCCCCGGCCTCGAACCGATGATTCCGGTCGGATGCTCATGCGACACGTGTGCCGCAAATATGGCCTCCACGTCCTCCAGAGCTCCGTCTCCGATCATCCGCTTTGCGCCGTTGCCGGCTTCCTCCGCCGGCTGGAATAGCAGTATCACGGTTCCCTGGCATTTCAATATAGCAAGTTGTACATGGAGACAGATTAATCATTAAAAAAGAATGAAAGTTAACTATATCAATTTTTTTTTTAACAAAAATAATAATTACACTTAGCTTCTGTCTCACTCTCCGTCTCAAACCTAAAGTTTTCATCTTAATTTTTTTTTCCTGAAAAATTAACAAAAATTATAACTAATTTTTAAAAAGTCAACTAACTTTATACTAAAAATTTCATTCTAAACTAATACACCAAACGTAAGCTTAGACTATCTTTGAGATTTTATATTCTCCACATGCCATATATAAATCATTTCTTGAAGAAAGTTATATATCGATCACCGTATCATTCATAATTCGAATATATGACTTCTTGCATGGAAAATGATTGGGCTTACAACCAGTCAAGCACTCATGTTTAGTAGCTCATTTTTCCGATATAGGGTCGTAACTATTATAAAATACTGGTTATCAGTCACAAATTAATAAAGTTATACTAACATAACTAATAACTATATGGATAAATTTTTGAATAAGAGGAGAAAATGTTGAGTTAGGCTTATTATAATTAATTAGTTAAAAAGAATCTAGGTTATTATCAGATCAATCCAAGCATATAATTTCATAATCCCTCCAAACCTGCAAAAAAACAGATTACACAACCTGATGTTATTTACTAGCTAATGACACAAATATGTCAGAGTTCCAGACAAAAGCATGTGACTGATCTGATCATACCAGCATTATTTACAGCATTAACTTTCAAGTTATTAAAACGTTCCGAGAGCTCAAAAATGTACTTTCACAACGTGCTTAATATACACACATATGTAGGACAAAACGTTCGTTGTCAATTATTAAAGTCTTCAGAAGATGTGTCCAAATCTTTACAACTGATATAGAGAGAAATCAATTCTCTCTCTCTCTCCCTCTCATCTTGTAGGCCACTCCGCCTTGTCCCCTATCCAACGCATAAAATTTTCAATAGGTACTTGTGGGTCCTTAACATCAGTAATGTACGTTTTAAACATCAATAGTTTCTTTTATAGATATAGATCTAACAGTTGAAAAATCTGATTCGTTCAATGGAAATCATGAACAATGTACACTTCCAAAATTCCAATCGATGAAGGTCCTTGCGTTTGGCCAGTCCATAATAAATAGATGATGACAAGAATAAACGGACAAACAAATATACTTTTTACTTTATTATGCTTTAAAAGACGATTCAGCCTGTCCGAGAAGTGAGCATGGATGATGATCAATTTAATATATATATATATATATATATATGCATATAAGTGTGTGGGTGTGTGTATATATATATGTATATAAATGTGTGGATGTATATAGATTGCATGAGTGGGCAGGGCACTTCAAGACAAAAGCCTAAAACTTATCTATATTCCATGGGATTTTTGTGAGATGAAAATGTGTTTCTTATTTCTTTTTAGTAGGTAGAAGCTTTAAAAACAAATTATTCGAGTGTTTCAGTTTTCTTTTTTTTTTTTTTTTTTTATGAGGGTAGTTTGATTTTATTTTACTGAAAATTGAATATACATTCTAAATTATTGTGGTATATTATAGTTTTACATATATATGTTTTTTTTCTCATTTTCTAAAGAAACAACCCCGCTTTCTATCAGACATTAATTCTGAGTTAAGACCTTCATTTTTATTATTAATTATTTTGTGGGGGGAGCAGATAACTTTTGAGGAATGATATCAGTAGAATTTTGGAATTCAAATCTGGTATCTCTATATGGTTTAAATTATTTACCATTGTCACGAAAAAAATAGTGCTAGAAATTATTCCCTGGCTGATCTAGCTACTTTCTTTATCTTTTTCACAAAAATTGAAAGCAAAGTGTGGTACATGTCAGAGATTCGAGTTTGCGAGTCAGACAAATAATTTTTTTTTCAGTAAAATAATATGATTGAAGAAAATGGATAAAAAACCGGCATACAGAAAGGGACAAAAATGCATGTTTATATTGTGAGAAGAATTTTATGGTAGCTGGTAGTTAATGAAAAAATCTCTTATCAATCGGTTTTTATTTTAAAACCATTTGATTTTTAATCAAAACCTTTTTGTTAATGTAACTTTAATCAAGTTTAAAGTCAAAAAATATACAATATTATCGCTATAAATATCCTATCATAAAATGCTCATCTATGAACCCGTGTCCTTCTGTGCATGCCTAAATGGAAAAGGGCACAACCATGAAATGTAAAAGAAAAAACAAAAAACAAAAGGGAAAGAATTTAGGTACCTATCCTCCATTACTGGCTTTTCGTTATATATTTATTTATTTTTAGCAAAAAAGCATAACTTTTGGTAATTTAATACCTAATGTAGTCCTTAGAAAACCGAAGAAACAAATGGAATAAGAACCGGCTAATAAGTGGCCTGCACTGACTATTTTTTACTCTATGGAATGCTCGTGTCACACATATATACCTTTCACTTTTCAAAAACAAAAAAGATAGTTTTTTTTTTTATTATTATTTTTATACCAATATGCATAAGCAAATACATAAATCATGATTTGTGTTGTGTATCATATTATTCGTGGTCTTCTTTCTATTTTCATTGGTGTGGCCTGAAGAGATGGCCTGCCCTTTTATTCTCTCTCCTGACAGGGTATGACTTTTTCCCCTTTTTCATATTCTGGTTTCCATTTCTTTACATATATACACACACACACGCACATATCTATCCCGCAATGTAGTTACATAGCTGACATTGAGATATATATATATATATATATATATATAGACAGATACGACAGAAGCATAAATGCATGTGAAGTTTAATGCCCACCGAGCATATCACGTCAAACCAAAAAAATGAAAAAACAAAAACCCATTGGCCAAAAACAGTTTATGACTGTCCTCTCTTGGTAACCACAAATTCTCACAATATCAAAGAAGACAGATGAACCTAGCTACCACAATCATTTACAGCTTACCAATAAATAGTTGAAACTTCAACCAGAAATAAAACAGAAAAAAGGCATTAAATAATAATAAGATTTTTCGTGATTTACTTGTTAGATCTGAAGTCTTGTCTTTTCTTTTCCTTTCTTTTTTTATTCGTAGTTTATTGTTTTTTTTAGAATATTAAATGTCATGTCAACATTTTTATATATTCTACTGTGCCAAAAAATAGAAAAAGGTGATAGATTAAAATTTCAGAATCACACCACATTTTCATTTTTCAAAATGACAGCAATGATATATATAGATATATATAATAAAGCACTCAACTAGCTACCACAGGTACGGTGAACGGAGACGACAAATTACCATTATTATTGCTTAAATTATTACTTTACTCCAGAAGATAATGACGTTTTAACTTGTAAATAAGTACTCCTTGGGACCACTTGGAGTCTGGAGTTGTCTCTGCTATGATTCAAGTAAAATGCACCATTTTCCCCCCAAAATAACGGCAGGACTACTTTATTACTGGATTTTGAATTGGGAGCCTAAACACTAACAACATTTACACCAAGGACGAGTCTCACTTCGGGGGTGAGAACTTTTAAAGAGTTATAAATTTCATAAGTTTTCTTCGATATTTAATTATTTAAAAATTATAATTTAATAAGATTTATTAATAAATTTATTAAGATTTATCATCTTGAAAGCTTTTGTAATTGATATACATTATGAGATTACGTGTGTGTTCTTATTTTGTGAATTAAAAAAAATTAACATTTTACACTAAGGATATCAGCTGATACAAAACACAACATGAATATATAGATGCATATTATTTTATCTGTGTGTCTATTTTCGATTAAATTTCCAAACTAAAGGACTCAAAATTGATTCACACAAGAATTTAAACAGGAAAAAAGTAACTTTTTACTGTTTGCATTACTTTAATATTGAGATATATATATATATATATATAGAGATATATATAGATATATATATCAAATTACCTTGCAGAGATGGGATTAAAAAGCAAATTACCTTCAAAAGATGTTCACCGGCTCTTCAAGATCTTGGCCGCACCTATAAGCATGGTCACGTGTGCGTCGTGCCCACAGGCATGCATTTTGCCGGCAACTTTGCTTTTGTGTTCCCATTCCACTGCCTCCTGCAAATAAAATATTATTCATTTTCACCCCCCCTATTATCATTAGGGTTTTGCCCCTTTTCATTTTTTTTTTTTTTGAAGGAACCCTTTTCATATGTTAACCAAGTCCAATTGCAATATGAATGTTCCAAAAAAGATAATGTGATCACTACCACACACACACACACACTCATAAATGTAGGGGTGCCATAATTTAATGCTCATCAAATGCTAGGCTGTAACTAAGAATTAATGAGAGCTTGGTTAATTTTATATATTAATTTGCCTAATGTTAAATAGTTTAGAGAGATTTAACTCAAAAAAAAAAAAATACGTAGTTTAGAGAGATACCAAACATACTTATTGGCCCCTTTTTTAAGTAACTCTTATTTGCCTCCATTGTCTTTTTACACGTGAGTTTTTTCTATTGACACTACTCTGTACTAATACAACTCTGTTATGACACAATTTTGTTCCGTGCACGGTACTGTACTTCGAAAACCAAACCATTCCGTATTTTGTCAGTGTGTATCATAAACTTTATCGGATGTACTTTAATCGAGTATAATTTTTTATCTATATAGATTATAAATATTATATTTTATATCAGCATTAAAAAAGGAAAAAAAAATAACTATAAGGTAATGGTTTAGTGTTAGGGATCTTTATTTTTAGGTGGAAAAAGGCTACCACAAAATTGTTTTCTTTTTCTTAGGGTACTCAATTTCGTATTTGAGAAGCCAGTTAGGAAGCAAAAAGAAAAGTAAAAAAAAGAGAGTGAATTTGAAGTTAAAAAGATGTGAAAATTAGAAAATGAAGACATGTGTGAAAAATAAAAATAAAAATAGTACTAATTAAGAAAGTAAAAGCTAAGAAAGTAAAGAGTCGAGCTTTTTTTTTTTCCGAGTGTGTACGCAAAGTATTAACCATCTTGACTTTGAAGCAAGTAGTAGTCCTCTTCTCTTCAAATACCTGAATGGGAAGCGCGTCCATGTCGGCTCTGACGGCTACGAAAGGAGGTCCGCCGGTGCCGACCCAAGCCCTAACGCCGGTCTTGGCCAGCGGGAACCGGTAGCCAATCTCCATCCGGTCGAGCTCGTCCCGAATGAGCCGGCTCGTCTCGAATTCCTCGAAAGCCAGCTCTGGGTTCTCGTGGATCCTCCTCCTCACCCTCCTCAGCCACTCCACCGTCTCCGGCCGCCTCGCCAGGCTCATAACCTCCTCCGAGCACTCCTCTGTCCAAACATCGCACCGCGAAAGCCCCGCCGACGACACAGCCGCCAGTCGGCTCTGGTTATTCAGCCCCGACGCTGCTGCTGCTGTCTTTTCTGCTTCGGCCCTCACACAGCAGCTTGAGTCTAAAAATGAGCCACTGTGTTTGGCCGAAGGGATCGGACTTGTAAGTTTAATAGATAAGATTTGACGATTTAGAATTGTGAAAAAAATTATAACTGAATAGAGACATAATTTTCCGAAATTGATCATTTTGAAAAAGGTCGTTGCGGAGGAGGAGGAGGGATATAACTCAGAGGATTATCAATGGCTGAGAATACTAATTAAGAAAGCAAAATTAAAAATAAAAAAACGAAATAGAAAAAGAGGGAGAGAAGATGAGAAGAAAAGAGAGACTTAAAACGGGTGGGAATTGGAGCACGTGGGGATAAATACACAAAGAGAATTTCAACACGTGGTGAGAATATGTCAATAGATTGGGTCAATTGGCAGAGGGTAGGGTCCCCCTCCTACACCCACAACCAACTTTTTTCTTTTTTATTTTTAATTTATTATAATTTATTTTTTGGGAGGCACCGCTTGCTGCACCGGCTGTAAACGGAACAGATTATAAATACGCCGCTTCCTCGAGATTCGTGAATTTCCCAAAATATTTATAAAAAAAAAATTCAGACTTTTCTTTTTGTACTTCTCTCTGTTTTCTCTGCAAGTGCATTATAACGAGTGGTGGGTTAATATTTTCCTCATGATATAAAAATTATTAGTATTGGGTTAAATTTAGATCCGAACTCAAATAAGAGTTTATTCAGGTAGAAATATACTTAGGGGTGAATGGTTCAACCACTTAAATCATTTAATTCAAAAATTTTTTTTTTTTCTAAAATTTTTTTTATCTTTTTTGAAAATTTAAAAAAATTTACTATTGAAACTTAAAAATCCCAACTCAAACTACTCCACCAAACAGGCCCTTAGTAATGAGATAGAAGTCTATTTATTATTAGGTAAAAGTTTACATAGTAATGAGATAACAGTTTATCTATATAAACATTTACCTAGTTATAAAGTAAAAGTCTATGTAGCTATAAGGTAAGAGTCTATATAATTATGATATAGGAGTTTATTTAGGTATAAAGCCTACCTAGAAACGAGATAGGAGTCTACCTATTTATAAGGTAGGAGACAAACTAGATAGATGCCTATCTATTTATGAGAAAAAAAGTCCACTTAAGTATGAGTCTTCCTAAAGTTTATCAGACATCGAGAAGTTCAAGCGTCTACAAGGGAGTTATGGTCGACAACTAATAGGAGTTTAACAAGGAAACTCAATCGTTCATATTTAATATTGAAGACATTAAACATTTAGATTTATTACATATCAAATCACCAAAATGTGAAAGTTTCATTGTAATTAAATAAAGAATAAACTCTCAAATTAATATGAGAATTAAACTCCTTTATTCCTAATGTACTCTAAATTCTCTCGAATTGAGAGAAAAAAATATATGACACAATTCTTAATACAAAGCCTTGAGGTAATTATACCAGACTCTGGTTTTTTTCTATATTGTTATTAAGGTTATTGTGTTTTCTTGTGTTATTGCTTAACGTTCTTGAGTATTTTGTTCGTTTAATCTTGTTTTCTAATTCAAGAACGTTCATTTGATATTGAGGTAGAAACCTACTTAGTAATGAGGTAGAAGTCTATTTATTATTAGGTAGAAGTTTACATAGTAATGAGGTAAGTCTACCTAAATAAAACGTTTACCTAGTTATAAAGTAAAGCCTATCTAACTATAAGGTATGAGTCTACCTAATTATGAGGTAGGAGTTTATCTAGGTATAAAGCCTACCTAGAAATGAGGTAGGAGTCTACCTACTTATAAGGTAGGAGACAAACTAGGTAGATGTCTATTTATTTATGAGGAAAAAGTCCGCCTAAGTAGGAGTCTTCCTAAGGTTATAAAGAATAAACTCTCAAATAAATATGAGAATTAAACTCCTTTATTCCTAATGTACTATAAATTCTCTTGAATTGAAAGGAAAAAAAGATAAAACACAGTTCTCAATACAAAGCCTTAAGGTAATTATATCGGACTCTGATTTTCTCTATAATATTGTTTTTAATGTTCTTGTTTTTTCTTGTGTTATTGCTTAACATTCTTGAGTATTTTGTTCGTTTAATCTTATTTTCTAATTCAATAACATTCATTTGATATTGGATGAAATTCTGCTCAATCGATGAGTATCAGTACTTTCGTATAATTTTTAATTATTATTTTCTCCTATATGTAATAAAAGTTCAATTGGATCTTTTCAGCTGAAACTTTTACGGAAGAGTCAATTGACGCCGTTAAGATAAATTATTTGATTTTTCTGATTGGCAAGAAAATCGGAATGGGACAAGATATCTGCCCGACAATTACGTTATTAGTCGAAGTGGAAACCCATCGGTTAAACTGTTAAACTATCGAGGCAAACAGCCAACGGTAATTCACCATATCCACTCAAGCAGTTAAAAAACAACATGGGGATGACCAAGTGACTTTACTTTTTTTTTTTTTTTGAGTGAAAGCTAATGTGGATTTAGATGGGGCAATTTTCAGTGAATTTTTTTTTTTTGTTCTAATTTTATTATAAAAGCTTTGTATGGACTTTTCCTATAAAAGATTTATATCGACCGTCCTACTTTATTTTTGCTGAAAATTAAAAATTTGTACGTCTCTATTGAAATATTCAATACAAATTTAATACATCTTACAATCGCTAATTAGAAAATAACGTATTAATTTTTACTAAATTAGGGTGATGACTAAAATATGATAAATAATTTATTAATTCGGTAAAATATTTTTTATTGGTCCCATTTTTTCCTCTATTTTATTATCCGTGAGGTTAAATGTGCTGATCGCTTGCATAATTATGATCGCCTGCTTGCCTTTTTAATTTTCATAGAACTTATAAGTTAGGGTTTTTTTTTTTTTAGGATTGAATCTTACACCAATATCAATAGTGTATTTTTTAATCATTAGATTGGATTAAAATTACAATAGAATAAATACTTTATATAGATCTAACGATTGAAAAACAAAATTCATCGATAGTATATAAATAGTCGGACCATTTACTACAGTGTACTTTTCTTTTTTTCGACCGATGTGTATTAATTGTTAATATTATAGAGATTGGCATGGATTTTATTTTATTTTATGTTATTTTTTGGGGCTCTGAACACCTATTCTTTCCATTTTCATTTCTTTTACCGTGAAAGCTCTGCTTGGTACTAAAACTTCGTCGTTGAAAGTGACATTCAATGACAGGTTGTCATTAAAACTACGCTATTAACGACAGGATGCAATACAAGCATCAACGACAACTATACTGTCGTTAAAAAGCTTTTATTAGCGACACTTTTCTTCACATTGTTGCTAAAAATTTGAGATTTTTGGCGCCAACGAGCTTTGGCACCCTCATATTGGCGGGTAAACTTTTAACGACAACTTATATAAATTAGTGACAATCATATGTCGTCGTTGAATATGTTCAAAATTAGTGATTTTTAATAATGACTAACTTTGCAGTTAATTAAACACTTTTTGTCGTAAATCATGAACTTTTAATGACGATACAATTGTCGCTGTTAAAGTTGTCGATAAAAGTTTTGTCCAATCACATTTAACGACAAAATTCGTTGTCATTGAAAATTTAATGAATTAGTGATTTTTAACAATAATCAATTTTGTCATTAATTTTCCAGTTTTTGTCATAAATTATCAACTTTTAGTGACGATATATTAGTCGCCGTTAAAAATTGTCAGTAAAAGAGTTGTCCAATTACATTTAACGACAAAGATCGTTGTCATCATTAAAAGTCTAAATTTTATAAAGGAGTATAATTTTTGTCATTGAAAGCTTTAAATTAAAAAAAAATGTATATTTTTGCTTTTAACTATTTTTGGCAAAAAAAAAAAAAAACTCAAAAGAGTCATCTATGTTGCAAAATAATATCAATATAAACACATCTAATGCCCTGGTTTATAAAAATAATTGTGAAAGCATGCATTAAGGATAATTGAACGAGAAATTTAAGATAAAAAACAAGTCGATGAAAGTACTGATATTGAATCAGTAACTGAAGCAATCCAACCTTGGCATCCTTCGGAGTAATATCTGATGTTCATACACGTAAAATAGTTATAAGCAAAAATTAACAAAAGCACACATAAAAAACCAATTCAAAAACAGTTTACTAATTAGAAGAGCGATGTTTAATGCTGATGTTACAACCAGATTGTGTGATTTCATTTTCTAATTTGCCATCCAACATTCGCTAATAGGTGTGAATATACATACCTCAAGACCCTTTTAGATCAGGTAACTCGTTCTTCTTTTTATAATAATAATTCAAATACATGACATTATAAATGCAAATAATTACTTAAATATTTTTTTTGCTATTTATACTCTTATCCAACATTTTTTTTAGTTCGTACTGTACATATAAATCTCGATTTTTTTTCTACCTATTTACATCATATAAATACGATTAAAAAAAAAACTCTAACCAGAAAGTTTAGACTTTTTTTTTTAAAGAAATATTGAATTTATTATAAATTTTTGAAATATTCTTCTAGAGCAAACAAATTAAAATTAAACTAAAAAAAGGGCGGCAATTCTTCATCAAAAACAGTGGGCGGCAATTCAACTTAAAACTTGTTAGCTACTAGAAGGCAAAAATGTTTTTGGCGAAATTCAAATTCCCACCAACTTAAATTTGTTGTGTTGCTTTTCCTCCCTCATCTCCGTTATTCCCTCCCTTCAACTTCTCCCCCTTCATTATAAGAAACTCCCCCAAAAAGCCTCTCACACCCTTCCATTCTTTCCATCTCTTCTCAGCCAACAGATCCACCCAGAATTCGATGGCTCTCGTCCACAATCGTCCGTGTTTAAACAGAGCCTTGTCCACAATCGTCCGATGTTATCAATCGTCCGCGTTTAAACAGAGTCTCGTCCACAATCGTCCGCTGTTATCAATCGTCCGCTATTCCTTGTTTCTTTTATCTCTGCTTCACACAAGAATCTCCCCCCAATATGCTCATAGGTAATTTATTTCTCTTATCAAATTTATTTGCTTTCAAGTTTCAATTTTGTGGTAATGGTTTTTGCAATTCCAAAACAGAGCCTTGTCCACAATCGTCCGCTGGATCGAAATCAAACGCCCTCGTTCACAGCCCTCTAATAAACAGAACCTCCACTATTGCTTTAATCAAAAAGGTTTTATATGATGTTGACATTGATTTTAGCACAGGCTTGTATTGTTGACTTTATGGTTCTTAATAGACATTCTTCGTTGTAGCTTCGTATTTTTAGAAGCTTGATGCACTAGAGTGAAATGCTTTATACATAAACTTTATATTACAATTTTTAACTGCAATGATACTCGTTCTTGGTGCATATACGTGAAATTTGTATTAAATTATGTTCCTTTCCTCTGATGTTTGTGTAATATGTTTCTTCGATATATTTGATTCAGGATGTTTGTCTAACTCCTTATGTTCAATAGACAGATTGCCCATGTTTGTGTATGTGTGTTTACATTGCCTTTTTGTAACATGATTTTTCTACATATTTCTTTGAGAATGCAAGTCGTACTTCTGATGTACATAGTACAGATTGCCTATGGGCAGAAAATATTATTTCGTATTACTTCTCTATACATCAGTTCAATTTGGTGCATTGACAAGCTCTGTGGTGTCTCCGCAGTGTTTCCTCATCAAACCTTGTTTCAAAATGGATGGGGGAAAGTGAAAAGCTATTGTCAAATCTTTCCAGATGGCTCGTGATAGTGCTCCTTCTATTATTTTCACTGATGAGATGGATTCCTTGTGCGGCCAACGGGGTGAAGGCAATGAGAGTGAAGCATCTCGACGTATCAAAACAGAACTTCTTGTACAGATGCAAGTATTATCATTATGTGCTTTTGGGAGTAATCTCGTGGCCTTCATTTTAACTAATATGCACACGAATACTCCTTATGCTCTTGATCAGGTTAGATAATAACACCCTTCTAATCTTCTGTGTTTCTTGATCAGGTTAGGTAATAACACCATGTCTCTGGATCATGGTATGTTGTTTATAGGTACTTTAGCTTTCCTCATCAAAACCAAGTATAAACCTTTCCATTTCTAATTGGATCCAACAACTTTTTCTGTCATTTCATTCCAATGACGACTTCTCTGAATGAGAACTATAATATATATTAGACAATGATTTGCAGGTTTGAGAGTATTGAAGAATTTGCTCATTCATATTTTAACACGGGGGATTTCCATACATCGAACAACCTTCAGCGCTATGTTGAGGTATGTTTATGAGAAAGTCATGATATCTTGAAGTATTGGTCCTAGTATCATTACATGTTTCCATGCATATGAACTTGAACACATGTGATGTGGAGAGAGAGAATAATTTGATTTTTAGTGTATTGCAGCCAAAGGAGGAACCAAGTTGAGAAACCAAGTTGAGAAAGAAGCTTCCTGAAATGGTGAAAAAGAAGAGCAAGACTGAAGCAATTCTTCGAAGATGAGAACAAGCAAAAGATAACCAAGGAATTCCTTGAACAATACCTCCAATTCAAATGCATTGACATTGGCTCTTGGAAATTTATTAACACCGAAAGTTTTCTTTTTCGTGTTGTGTAATAATGTATTCTTTTTAATTATATGAATCAAAATTTGTATTTACAATTGTAAATAATCAATAATCAATAATATTATTTTAGTAAAATTTATTTTTTTTCAATAATTTGTCTATTCCAAAATTTGTATTTATATTTATAAATAATCAAACAATAAAAAAATAATTTAGCGATAACAAGTAGGTTGTCAAAATAAGTATATTGTCGCTAAACTATGTACTTTCAATGACGACTACCTTATCGTTGTATTCGTTTAGCGACAAAATGCCATTGTCGTCTAAATGTAATCAACGATGCAAATTGTGTTTTATCAACGACAATTACTTATCGTAGAATAACACTTTCAGTGACAATGTAAGAAAGTCGTCGTTGAAACAATCAATGACACATATATACAAGCGACAACTGTCGACATTGTGATTTTTTGTCGTTAATAACTTTCAACGACGACTTTCTAATTATTAACGACCACTTTTGTCGCCGTTAAAAATCGATTTTCTTGTAGTAAATATTAATATTTGTCGTACAGATAGTCAAGTTGGTCTGAAAGATACCGTAACAATTTTTTTTTGTCACATGGTGTTTAAGGTGTGGAACTTTGCTAATATTTTCTTGAATTTCTATTATCTTTCACTGTCTTGGTGACAAAGACAAGACGTTTACACATCTCTTTTAACAGTGACCATGCCATTATATCATTGGCATGTAAATGGCCACAAACGCCGTGAAAAATATGTCAGTGGTACATTGATGTTAAATCATCAAGTTTTTAATATCAAATTTACGATATTTATGTCACTAACCCAAGTTTTAGGTCACTAATTAATTATTATAGGATTAGATAATATAAGATCCTTATGTCATATATATGTCATCAATCTATAAAGATGATCATTGAAAAGAAAAAAGACAAAAAGAAGAAATTTTGAAACCATGAGCTCCTTAGACTTCGGCCTATGTTTGGGCCACCAAGATGGAATATGAGAATATGACATTTTTAATATATATATATATATATATATATATATATATATATATACAGATCTTACCGACATGAGAGGGTTAATCTGTAGAGAAATCAAAATATATATTTAATTGTAATTTTCAAGAAACAAAAATTAATTTGAAAGAAGAATAAGAAGAAGAAGATATAAGCTAAATTTTTGTAGTTAATTGCCATTGGATATTTTTAAAAGAAAAATAAATAAGATTGCAAAAATAAATCATATATTGACTTAGATTATGTCAGGTCTTAAGTTGAATATTATTCAAGTTTCTCTTATGAATATAATTATGATTAGCAACATTGAAAGAAATACTTTTTTAACTTCCATTATTTTTCCTGTTACTTTGCTATACCGATTTAACATAACTCATCAAGAAGAGACAATTTTATACCCACGTTAACAAAATTATCTATTTTCGTGAGCTATTAATCACTAAAAAAGGAAGATAGGAAACCGGGGAAAAAAAAAGGGGTGTTCTATATCTTTATGATCAGATGGGAAATTAAATACGACAAGTATGGGGGAAGAAATTAATTGTTTCTTTTTTAGTTTTTATTTTGATTTTTTTGGGAAAAAGAAATTGACTTTTGAAGTATTTGTTTGGTTTCATTTTCATTACTTTTCTCCCTAGCTCCAATATATGTCTCATGTTAAATATAAATATATATACACACACACATATATGTGTGTGTCGCATGTAAAGCTAATGAATTTACTTTTCTAAAAGTACAGCAATTAACTTATAATCCAGCTTCATTATTAATTGTTGGTCTTTTCTGTAATCCTTGCCTCCTAGGGTTTGTCTTCATCACACCTTGAAACTGAAGTCAAAGACTTTTTTTCCCCACATTTATTTATTTCTTCTTCATGCAACGCGGAGAGAGATCAACAAATCAAGACTCTTGAGCTAGCATCGAGTTTCTCAAAATGGAAAGTTGTGCAGGCCACAATAGACAAGTACCCATAATTTATAGGTGTTTTTTTTTTTTTTTCCACACATTCCCCAAACTTTTGAGTTTTAACAACTTCTCTTCCAAGCTTCTCATCATGATAATTTATTTCTGAATTTTTAAATTATTATAATGTACACTTTGTTGTTTAACTTCCTACAAGTGTAATGGAAAGAGCTCGTGCACCTTATATAAGGAAAATCCCATGTTCGACGAAATATTTTCAACTTCAATTCAAACTTTTCATGCAAATTTTACAGATATAAATTATCTTTTTAACTCAAGTTAACAAATTAAACATATTGCAATAAAAGTTCGAGATTAAATTACAAAAACTGAAAATTAAAAAAATAAGGAGACCGAAAATTTTGGAGGGCAAAACTACAAATTATATGAAACTTAATACTATAATAGCCGTAACTATAGAATTTACTCTCTTTTTTTTTTTTGGGTGGGGGGGGGGGGGGGGGGGGGGGGGGGGGGGGGGGTGTGGGGGGGGGGGGGGGGGGTGGGGGGGGGAGAAAGTACACAACTAGCAAGAAGAACAAGCCACATGGGTTTTTGTCGCTGGCTATGTGAGTCATGTGGCGTTGATCGATTCTTTAATCTATTTTGGGTAATGCCGATGGTTTCTTGTCGTTTCATCCAATTTGCACGTTCAAGAACTCATACATCGTATCTCAATTTCTAAAGATTCTCGCACAGCAATTTTATCGGTTCTCTTGTACACTTGCTAGTGGTTGGGTGGTCATTTTTCTGTCTCTTACGCGTTCCATAATAAAGGAGAAAAAAAAAAAGTATAGATATTTATAAATTAACATGCTCCAAACAAGTGTTTTCCACAATAACGTAGGTCTTTTGAATAATTAACGCGGGGGGAGGGGACAACCTATTGGTCAATTCAAGGAAATTAATCAACCAACGGGAGATCTGCTTTTAAAACAAATTATCTATCAAGCGATGATCTCTCATTGATTGTCTAACTGATTCTTCACAATATTCATTTTTTATAATATTAATAATAACCAGAGATCTGTTATAAAAAAAATGATAGATTTCTTATAAGTTTATAATTTAACTATATATCTAATTATCTCTATTAATTAAGATTTTTGGAGTAATGGGCATTGAATGATTCATATTTTCCTCATCAATATTGATTGATGTGGTGGTATCCATCATGTGATTGCTACTCTCTTTAACAACATTACTCACGTTTCATGTCGGTAAAGTTGAAGTTGAACGAACACACAGTTTGCTCCACTTGGCGATCTCACTGTGATGTGTAAGTATTATGACTATTTGGTAGAGTAAAGAAGGGGGGTAATAAAGAAGTTGGTGGAAAGATTTTAGAAAGGAAAAAAAAAAGTTGCATATATATATTTATGATAAATTGTTAGATTGGTATCTGAATTTTTAATATTATATAATTTTGATCTATGAACTTTTTTTAATAACTAGAATGTCCTTAAATTATTAAAATGTTACTATTCTTTAAAATCCTTCTAATTTTCTAAAGAAAAAGAGAAGAAAAATTTTGACAAAAAATACACATCTTTTCTTACTCTTATACTAAATAACATGAAATAAAATCTCCACCGCTTCTTTTATTTTCCTCAACTTAATATTTTTACTCCTCATTATTCTTTTCTATTTTTCATCCCATCTTAGCAAATATAACATTAATAGTTATGAATCATGATATATAGGCTAGAGCCTAGAGATCAACTCAAAAGACATTGTAGTAATCCGAAAAATTGGATGCCACACAACACACATCGCACGGATATCAGCCACGATTTAAAGATGCTTTTGAATGGCCGTTATTGATGTCCATAGGAGTCCCATTTTCTTCTCTTTCTTTTTCCATTTTTTCTTGTTCTTTAAAATCTATAGAAAATTCCCTTTCAAAAATAAAAATCTACAGAAAATTTAAAATATAGCTCGAAGTCATCCTAAACAAAAAAAAAAAAAAAAAAAAAAAAAAAAGCCTCCTCTTGGCACTAACTACCAAAGCTTATATTTCCTATTTAAACAAGGACACAAATAAAATAAATAAATAAATAAATTCTTTCATGTGTTGTATAAATACTATAATCACTTTTTCTTTTATCTTCTCTTAGAACAAATTAAGTTGATCATCTCAAAATCTTTTCCTCTTGTATTAACAATTGTACAATTTTGAAAATTAGGTTATTCTACTCGAATTGAGATTATTAATTATCCCAAATTAACTTCTTATTTCAAATACTGTCCCACTAATTAATAAATGATGATACAACATCCTAAATTATTAAAATATTCACGAATTTAAAATCAGCAAATTAAACACCATTGACTTTTCCAAACAAACCTGATAACTTCAAGTTTCCTTCTTCCTTATTCCCATAAATCTCTTGATCACCTTCACTTTCACCCCTCTCTCCCTCTCAAACCAGACAAAACATACAAGACAAAGGATGTCCCATCACAAAATTACTTACTCTTTGCAAAGGGCAAAAAAAAAAAAAAAAAAAAAAAAAAAAACTAATTGGGCATGAGAAATCATTAGGAGGAGGAGATTTTTATGTCTAAAAAAAAACAAAAAGAACAAAAAATGGCACTAATTGGATGTGCGTATAGTGGGAAAGAGAGGCTCAACATTATAATATTTTTGGTTTGGGGCATCTCCAAGATTACCTAATTTAGAAACCTATACGAGAAAATAATTAATAAACCTTTTGGCTTCTATTTATGTATAACGCAACAGGATGTTATATTTTCTCCTTTGTGGAAGGGTTTTTTTTTTTTTTTTTTTTTTTTTTTAAATTTTGAATATTGTCCAAGTATCTCAAGTATATCTATTTTGGAGTCTTGTGCAATGTCCAGAATGATTCATCTGAAAATTTGTCAGGCTTTATTTACTAAATTTAATGGTGTTTTACGGATTGTAACTTTGCCGAGTAATTTAATAATTTTGGCGTGTATTTGTTTTATTAGTTGAAAAATATCTGGCATAAGAAACTTAAGACAGCAAATCACATACCTCGTGCCGACAATATCAAAATATCATGTCAGCAAGTGGGCCTAGAAAGTTAAGTTGTAAAATATTCTTAGGCAAAACAAAATCTTTATATTAGTTGTGAAAAATTATGGTCCTAAAATTCTGACCTAATTTCCTGCCTTAAATTATTAAATATTATAATAGTAGTATATGAGATGGACAAAATTATTGAACAATTCAATCACGTACCATAAAAATTCAGGATGGTCCTCCCTATATTTGAAATGATTGTGTGGTCCTTAGCCCAGCACCATCAAACAGTGACCAGGGCAATCGAACAATTTTCGAGCTTAGATAGATAGTGATATAATTGATCAACCGAGTGGCTCTAAGCAAAATGAGAAAGAGAGAGATCAGGAAACAACATCTACGGTTTCATATTAATGCAATAGCAGAGAAAACATAATTTCTTAAAATTAACTAATAATGAGGGACAAAGAAATGTAAGACTATAATCTAATCTTACTAATCAATAAAGTAAATAAATAATTCTAAATTATTAATCCTTATATTACGGTATAAGTACCATTCGAGAGTTTGCCAATGTTTTAACTTTTTACGTACGGTATCAATGCAGATGCTTAATATGAACCAATCAAAGGATAGGGATATGCAAATATCAAAGCAATGTCCGGCATAGGCCAATCAAAAAGTAGGGATTAATGCAAATACCGAACATTTGCTAATCATAGGATGGACCAATCAAATGAAGTGGAAAAATGTAAATGTTCAACACGAGTCAATCAAAAAAACAAAGAGAATAAATCCTCAACTTGGGTCAATCAAAGAAAAGAGAGAATGCAAATGTTAAACATGGGCTAATCAAAAGGCGGGGAGAAAGTGCAAATACGAAAACAATAGGTTCACCTGTAAAAAGAAAACCAGATTTTACTGCAGTTGTAGAAAAAAAAAATTTAAAATAAGTTAATAAAGAGGTGGTTTCTATAACCATACAAGCAAACGAGCAAAAGAGTAAAAGACTAATCTCTCCTTATTAATAAAGCAAATAAATAATCTCGATCCTGATATAAATATAAATAATTTTATTGCATTTTGTTTCAATATATATTCTCTATGTGGCATAAAGACAAGAAAAGGCGGTAGCGTTCGTGCAGGGAATAAATGGGAAAATAATTATATAAAAATCCAAAGAAGCAATAAAAAATAGAATGATGGTTAATCTCACTTTTCAAACACTATTAACCAATGAAATGGGAGTTGAGTGTGAAAAACGAAACTTAAAGTGGGGCGTGACAATGAAGCACAGATCATTAGCAGCAGTACTCCCAAGTAGCTTGTTTTTTAAAGAAAGAAAAAGGTTAAAAGAAGAAGGGGAAAAAAAAAAAAAAATCGATCTCTAGTTTGATGCTATATTATCATTATTTTAGCTATTAGATTAAATTATAAATGGTTGATGAATTTATGACTCGAATAGTTATTTATCACACACTGTAAATTTTTAAAGTAGATATTTGTAAATTAAATTATTAAAAAATTAATCTAAGGATCTATATATATATATGATATGCTTCGTTACAATATAATATATATGGTTGAGAACATCTTTTCAAAGTGAAGTTGAGTTTGCTTGATATATATAGAGGAAGTGACAGTGGACCATATTGTGGACAAGAAAGGGGTCCATATAGTGCAAGGCAATTATAAGCAAGTAGATCACATCAATTTCCCATAAAAATGCTGATCATGTCTATATGCTCATGATTACAATTGGTGCATCCCATAAATAAATCGGCCAGGAGATTTTCTCTCCCCGAACAAGAAAAAGTAGTAAAGAGATCTCCAACCGTCCTTTTATTTTGGATACTTTTTAACACTTTGATTTATAAATAATAGTAATTTTATATTGTGTGTATCTTATAAATTTTTAACACGGATACTCATAAATTAGATCATTAAAAATTTAATCTAACAGTAATAACAATTTTCCTATCGATGTTGGAAAAAAAATAGTTTCTATCATAGATACTTAAATAATCGGAAAAAAAAAAAGTTGTTTACATTATAGGTGATTCCTACAGTAGATACTAAGAAAATAACCCACTGATAGAGCTCTATCTTAAATTATTAAATATGTATCAAAAACTATATGCTATAATTTCAAAACTAGTGTAATTTTGTGTTAGTATTATCACGATTAATCATTGGGGGAAAATTAAGAAATGAGAGTGTGCTTGAGCTACATATTGTTATTCCATTATTATTAACATTAGTTTTTTTTTTTTTTTTTTTTTTGCAGCATGACGATCCTGTTAATTATTACAAAATTATCCGTCTAATTTAGATGTGAGAATATATATTTTATTACAACATTAAAGGAAAATTTACGAGACCAATAAAAGTTGATTAAGTTAATAAAGAGAGACGGAGTATGTTTTATAATTGATCTTATATATGAGGGAAGGAATTAGTTCTCTCAATGTCTAAGTCATATCATACAATATAGAAATTAATGAAGCAAAACAAAATAAAAATCTCAACTCTACATAAATATTCCATGTTCATATATATATATATATATATATATATATTATATAGGCGCTACTAGCTGTTACGATATAGCTTCAATTGCGGAAAGATGCAAGAGGGTGATATTTCTGACCTGTACTCATTAAACAATCCATTAAATCCTATATTTACACTTTAGTGGATAATTGTTATGATTGGTTTTGTTTAATTTTCTCCTTCAATCATGAAAGGACGACTTTAATCGAGGGGTTAAAAAAAAAAAACTTTAGAAAAACTGCGAGTAGCCAATTTTTGAAGACTAAGGGGTTGCTAACCATTAAAATATAGGGTGATCAAGATACTTATCATCTCATCTCATCTATGGTTTCATAAAGAATCATGATCTGCTACCTTTTTTTTTTTTTTTTTTTTTCTCATTTGCTATCTCTTAATAGTGTCATGCCACGTCATCTGAATTTAAGAATTTAACCATATAAAAATGTTAAATATTAAAAATTATTGAACAAATTGATGACTTGTCAAAAGCATATTGAAATGACAGTATTGAAGACATGAAAATAAGACAATAGATATTGACTCTTTTAGAAAAATCTTTTAATGATAGTTAAAAGGAATATGAAGACAATACTGATTTCTTTTTTTTAGTACGAGAGTGAAAAAATCTTGGTAAAAATAAATAAATCAATAACAAATAATAAATACATAAGAGCTATAATTACTTGAAGAAAATTACAAGTAGTACGTGGGAAAGAAAATGAATGAGATTTTAGCAAAAAGAGAGAAAATGAATGAGATGGAACACAGTTTCTCATGGTCAAGCATTTTTATTTTCCCATTAATGTCAACTTGAGCGCAGCGCTTAACTTTTTTTCTTTCCCATTTTTTTTTTTTTTGGCAGTCATTTTATTGATCATGAAAGAGACCAGGCTAAATTTTCAACATGGGAATTGTGTCATGAACTCCCTACACTTTACGTCTAATTACCACGAAAAAAAAAGTCACACTTTACTCGATAAAAATGTTGAATAGTTATCTCCACAAATTTACAAATTTTATATTTTTAAGACATTTCAGAAGAGTTAGAATTGACTATTCCACATGCATGCATAGAACTGGCAATCGGCTCAACTACTTCACTTTTTCTTATCTTTTTATTTTTAATTTTTGTTCGGTTAGAGGATCAACTACGTAGTTTAGAATAAGATAATCATCTCACTAAACCGTCCTTAAATATATATTAATATATTTCATTTAACTTGTTTAAATTAAACGGGATCCCAATGAGGCTAGCTCAGCAGATGAGATGGAAGTAATTTGATTAAGAGCACTAATAAGAGTTGATAAAATCTCACACTATGTATGTAAAGATATAATTAAATGGGACAGGTACAACCTTGTAAAACGTATGGGGTTAAAAATTTAACCTGATTTACAAATTCGAATACGTTTAAATCGAGTCTTCTCTGTCTCACTTTTAACGGGTGACAGACAAATATAAGTCACGGCTAATTTTACCATCCCTAGTTCTTCCACATAACTTGGTAACAATTCTATGCACTGCGCTTATTCACTTGACACCCCTACCCCATTGAGATAGGGTGTTATATATTAAGTTATTATATTTGCGTTCTTGGTTGAGGCTAGTTTTCGAAAAAGAAGAAGTTGAATGAATAATAGATTTTTTATGTCGTGAATTCGTCTTTTTTTTTTCAACGCCCTTCTGCATTCCATATTCATGTGAATGACCGTGACTTTACACTGGGGTCCCTTTGTATTTGTAAGAAAACGGATCCAAATCAGTTGAAGAAATTTTGGCGTAATTTAAGTTGGGACAGACGTTGATTGACAAAGATATTTAAAGATCTATGAAGAAAATTGTACCAGATTCTAATTCGATGTTTCAGATTTTTTTTTCATTTAAACTTTTTACTTGAAAAAAAAAAACCCATTTTTTTTAATAAAAAAGAGAATCAATCGTACATTCACTCTTCCGGACTAGCATCATTTGATTGGCCATTAAAGATGCATAATTGTAGCCTCATAATAGACAACGAGATTCGATTTCAGAATATTAGGTAAGAGACTAGAGAGCATTGATAGGTCATCATTTGTTTTTTTTGGAATCTAAAAAGATCATAGGATGAGAGGTTGAAATCCTCAAATAACCCTAAAGTCTCAACGGTTTTGCATGGTATATACTACATAATTTCTTGTCACATATCCCGACTAACACATTAGAAATGACTCGAACCCAAACTGTATAATATACGAGGAGAATGAGTGACTTACCAACCCACCTGTTAGCACATTCCTCGTATCGTTATGTCACCACGATCAAGGGATAAAAACCACCACCATTAGAAGATAACAATGCCACTTTACCTTTTTTTTTTTTTTTTTTTCATGTGCTATTTATCTCTCTCACACCTTTTTGATCCATGATGACCGCCGTACTAGTTGCCGTCTAGTGCGTGATATCGCCCTAGATTTGGCCAAATCACAACCGGTCGGGGAACAAGATCTTAGCCATGATTTTTCAAGAGGTTATTTTCTAGCAAATACAAGTGAAGTGAAGTGAATGCCTTTTTCCGGAGGTTATTTTTAATGTGTCCTTGATTGGTTTCACCAAAGGAAAAAAGCAAAACCATTAGTGTACCAAAGCATAAACTTTACCGTGGTATAATTTAATAATAATTTCACATTGACTTTATCATACAATATAGAGCTCAAATCTCTTTATTTCAAATTAAAAGAATAAAAACTTTGCCCCATCTCAAAATAATAAAAATAAACTTTGCCAAAAAAACAATATTGATGTATTAGAAAGTAAACTGCTGGTTACTAAAAACGAGTCACCAGTAGTTCGGGACATTTTCCCTTCGTTTGGATCAAATTCCAATCTATACAAAAATTTTCTCATTTTTAAAATTTGAATTACACTCATTTTTTTCTCTCATAAATAATAATTTAGCCTCCGTTTTGCTTATCGGTTTGAGTTAAAAATTTTATGTTGGAGTCTGCTGACTTTTCATAAACTAGTTAAAATTTTGTTAACTTTTTTTATAAAAAAAAAAAAAAAACCATAAATTAAGTTAAAATTTTTGAGTTGAAGATGGAGAACCGAACAAAATCTTAGCATAAATTCCCAATTTGAATGGAATTTTTTCTTTTTTTTTTTGGTTGGATTTTTCAGTACCCATACTTCCGGCTCTGTTTTATACAGGCAAATTCGTGAAACCAAGCTCCTAACTTTGTGTTAGTGGAGCCTCTAGCTCTCCACAGCCCAAATCAGATTTGGGTTAACCCAAGCCCAATAGAAATTAGATAAATTATTGTAGATAGCATTTTTTTTAAAAAAATTACTTAAATAACCATATTTTTTTCAATCTATTAACCAATATGACATAAATTTTTCATTATTAACTAACATGACATAAATTTTAATTTAATTTCGTGTCATATTAGTCTGGTGTTAATTTTTTATATCATGTTAGTACAAAGTCTTTAAATTTAGGTCAATTAGGTGCTTTCTTCAAAAATAATTAAAGTAAATAGTAAGGCCATTAAATATTTAAGTTAAATATAAAGTTTACTAGGTAAATAGTATATTTACATATATAAATGAATCATTTTCAGGATCATTTGCTATTTACTCTAGATATTTTAAAAACATGCTATTCACTTCAATTATTTTTTGAGAACTCCTATTTATTTCTTTCTCCCAAATGTTCGGGCTTACGCCTAGTTTTTAGTGTGGAAATAGGAAGCTTTCATATACAAGATTACCAAATGCTAAACTAAAAACAAATGGAGCCTAATGGCTTTGAATTATTGGCTAAACTAAAAACAACAATCAAGATGTGGGATTGAAAAATAATCCCATAATTAGACGACCACGTTTCTTTTTTGCTATGATTACGATGCAAAAAGGAACGATAGCGTTTAAATAAGACTAAGCAATTAAAAAGAAAGACACAAAAAAACGACATTGTTCCAAGTTAATATAAAATAAAATTGTGGATCACGTTCAAAACCATGGTGCAAAGCACAAAATCCAGAATCCGTAGACTTGCTTAACATATAGCGTTTAATTAAATAATACATAAACACAATAAAAAAATATAAAATAACACAAAAATCTACATTGAGAGCTTAGATAAGTCTGTTGTGAAACGACAATTAAGATTAGAATTAAACTAGAACTTTCTATATAAATCATTGTCCTTTCATATATATAACTTGTCATGATGGTTTTATGCGTATCATTGTAGTTTTATATGACATAATTGTGCAATGATACACTCGTTATTGTAGTTTTTTTCTTAATTGTTATTTATATATATATATATATATTTTAAATCACGATATATTAAATCAGGCAATAAAATATAAATTTAAATAATTAATTTAAAAAAAAGAGAGAATTATAAGTTATGTTTAATGTAAAGAAGATCAACTAAATAGTAAATTGATCATACACGTAAAACAATATATATATATATATATATATATTTTAAACTTAAAGATGAGTTCAGACCAACTAAATAGTAAAATTGATCATACATGTAAAACAATCTTTTTTTTTTTTTTTTTAACTTTATGATGTGGGCTCCGAATTCTATACCTTATAGGAGTTAGATGCGAAACTTATTATTCTTAACACATGTTAAAAATATGTACTATATTCAACTCCATTTCTCAAATCCTACCATTTATGACAATGACAAATTGCAACGTATAGTTTTTTAAAAGATAGTAAATTATAGCTTAATTTAACGGACGAAGTCTTCGACTTTCTAATAAATAATATATTTACGGGTAAAAATAATAATAGGTATTTCTTTTCAAGTTGATGCCTTATTCAGAGTCGACAACCTTCATAAATAAGTTTGCGAGGCTACCATGACAAAGATCGTGAAGTCAACCCATTGCCTTCACGAGCAAAACCCAAGTGCGAGGTTTTTGCAACGGGACGGCATGCTCGGTCCTACGACGGAGCGGTGTGCGAGGTTCGATGACAGAATGACTGAGCACAGTTTCAGATTAGATAAAAAGAGAGAAGGAGAGAGGAGTAGTACTTTAAAATTTTATAGTATAATTTAGTCGATTACTCTTTTAGAAAAGCTATTCGGATCTTTTGCTTCCCATATCTCTTGTATTTTATATGACGAATATGAATATCTACCAGATCACTGGGCCGGTTCATTCGCCTAGTTGTGGGCTATTGGGCCAGTCAGATTAGAGGTCAGAAACATTTGCGAAGTCGGTTTCCTGTAAAACGTGTATATTTGCGAAGTTTCCCGTGTTCCAATTTTCTCCCCCTTTCTCCCTCCTTTTTTCTCAGTTATTAGCCTGAGAAAATCGAGAGGAAATACTTTCTGTATCTGGCTGGGAAATTGTTCCTTCTTCATGGCTTCAGGTGTGTTGATTCTATATTGGATTTTTAACGAGGTCGCCATTTTTTTTTTTTGCTTCGTTTTGTTTGTTTCCTTGATCATAAATCCGTGAAATAATTTTGTTTCCTTAAAAAAAGGTTTTTTTTTTTTTTTTTTTTTTTTCTCTGTTGAATTGTTTCCTTAAAATACCCATCTGTTATTTACAAAATTTTCAACAGTTTCACACATTTGCACAGTGATTAACCAACCCAATTGAATTATCCGTTTAAGTAGTTTTCTGGGTTCTGCGAGTTTTTAGAAATTCAATACGATTTCGAGCTAAAAACCCAGTTATTATCGTTTCTTTTCATCAACGAAGAGAAAATTCTATGCGTTGAAATTTTTTTTTTTGGGGGGTTTTTTCCCCAGCTCCTGAAACATGGGAAAATGACATCTTAATTGAGTAAATTACATTGCATTAGTTTTTAGTTACATATTGATCGTCATTTCTTGCAGATTTTGCCTCAACTATTCCAGCTGAACTTGAATCAGCCTTGAGGTTGAAGACTGTTCAGTATTTCGTCACAAAAAGACCTTGGCTTGGTAACTTCTAGCTTGCAATGTTTTGTTAAATTTCAGTATAGGCTGATGAGTAGTAAAGACATTTTTTCTTTGGTTTGTTTTGGTTGTGTACTTTAGATTAAGTCTTCTATATAGATTTTATAATTTTCTTACTGGTTTCAGAGTTTCTGTTTCAGATCTTTATGGTGTCAATGTTAGACCCGTTGCACCATTTGGAAGTGTGAGTAGAAAACCGTATTTTGATCCTGCATTGATACACCGTAGCTTGCCCGATGAGCTTCTCTTGAGGTATTGCATTTCCATAAAAAGTTGTTGTTGTTGTTTTTTTTTTTTTTTTTTTTTTTTTCAATGCTCGATTCACATTTCATAATCCTCTTTTTGGTTGCAAAGATATATACAAGACCTTCTCTTTCACAGTCACTCATCCATTCCGCGGAACGCTCTTATTTATTTATTTAAATTATTTTTGTTCCTTAACTTTCTGCTCGCGATTATGCGAAATACTGACAAAATAATGTTTAGGCTAAGGCACAGACAATACAACTAAGATCAGTGAGGATGATTGTGGTGAATCCGTGCATTGCATCAATCACTTGCTTCTATTTTGTTCATAGATCAATCAATTTCTTTCTTAGTAAAGGATGTATTGCTTCTATTTTACTCAAACACTTATATCTTGTGCACTAATCAATATTTTTCCCAATATGTTTTCCGTACTGTCACTATGGGTATGGCGGAGACTAATTTTTTGTTCATCCACAGGTATTTGCACGAATGAATCCTTATGACTTGGGAAGGGCATCTTGTGTTTGTCGAAAATGGAGATACACAATTCGTAACCCTGTGTTTTGGCGCAATGCATGCTTAAAGGCCTGGCAGGTAATTTGGTATTGCCTATGTTGTTTGAGCGCGCCCCCCCCCGCCCCTTTTTTTATAATGTTTCATATGTAAGTGGTCGATTTTAAAACTGCGGTCCTCTACAATGATCAATGAAGCCCTCTGGAGTGGTCGAAAATTATAAGACTTTGCAGTCAAAGTACGAGGGTTCATGGAGGAAAATGTGGCTTTTGAGACCAAGGGTCCGTACTGATGGTAGGGCATTGCTTTCTTCTTTTTAATTAATTAATTTATTTTTATTTTTAAATACTTATATGAATTGTATATTGATTTAATGAATTTAAATTCCGTTTTTTATGTCAGGTCTTTATGTGAGTAGGAATACTTATATCCGTGTTGGAGTTGCAGAATGGAAGACTACTAATCCAGTTCATGTGGTAAGCATTCATGTTCTGAGACTTGCCTTTACATTTAGCCATGTATTTCATGGAACGTTTTGCATATCTAAGCCCAAGCAACACAAAACTGAAATTGTTATCATCCAAAAATGATTAGACAATAAGTTAAAAAGTTAAAACGTAAATTTGAAATGCAAGCTGCGGGAGAACTCAAAGTTATAGTTGTTTGTAATTGGGATTGGCAATAGTGTGATAACTACAGACATGTCATATTTCATGCATGTTATACTGCTGGTAGTCAAAATATTCTTTAGATACCCCCACTCTTTCAGCTAATTGTAGAGGACTTACGTTTTTAGTTAATAATCTCATAGAGACATAATTGTTTTTGAATAATAACCTTGTGACAAAATTACTTGGCTCTACGTTGCAATTCTGTGACCTAGTTTCTGTTGAGCACTTTTTCAGGTTTGCTATTTTCGTTATATAAGATTTTATCCTTCTGGCCGATTTCTTTACAAGGTTAGGGTTGATTTATCTCACATTGTCCATTCTAATACTGATGAGTTGTAGTAATCTCGAAGGTACTATTATAATGTTTTTGAATCTGTTATTGGCAGAATTCATCCCAAAAGATAAAGGATGTCGCGAAATCCATGAACTTTCGCGCAGCTAAGATAGACTGTACTTACAGTGGTCATTACACATTGTCAGACGATAAGGTCAGAACATGCTTTCTCTAAGACATTGAAAATGTCATGTTTAGTGTTTCTGTCTTTGCATATTATCCTTTTGTGGTATCTCAGTAAAGTGAATAACATATTTCATTTGGCTATCGCTTTTGAAATGCTAATCTCATTTTCCATTTTTCATTTTGCACCTTATAGGTTGAAGCTGCAATTTATATCCAGGCATGCGTCCTACCGTACTGAGGATCCGCTTGAGGTATGCTCTATCTGCCTTTGAATTTTTCCAAAGCGATAAATGCAAAATTGAATTATTGGATTGTTTTATCAGCTTATGGTTGATGGTAATTATTCTTTTCCTAGTGCCGGTTTATGAAAATGCAAAATTTAATTGTACTAAGTGGAGGTTGTCTAAGCCTAAGTATATTTGGAGCAATGATTATAGAGGGTCTCAGTTAGCCCTCTTTAAAAAAAAAAAATAAAATAAAAAAAAATAAAATAAAATAAAATAAAATAAAAACCAACAACAACAACAGCAACAGCAACAATTTACAATCATAGGACATTTTTGCCTTTTGGGTGTTCCCACTCTTTGAACCCCTTCTACGATTGACTGCTTCTCATATAGGTTAAGAGGAACAACAGCGGGGGCAAACAACCGGATGGATTTACTCTCACTTGTTACAAGTGGAGTAACAGTAATGAGGTCAATGGCCGAGATGAGGATATCCTTGGAGTCGTTGAAGGGTGGCAGGATGATGAAACTCACAATCCAGATGTGCCTGCTATCTCACACAGGAGGGGTATGACACCCTTTGTGTTTGTTCCTTTCGAAAAGGTACGTTTGGCATGACCTTTTAGGTTAATTTCACAAATGCCCTGCGAGTTGTAGGACCTGTCTCACCCTAACTTTCCCTTTTTACTTAGTAAGCTACCCTGACTATCCTTGGGTTGCAGATTTAGCCCTTCTGTTTGACATCTATCAAAAATTGGATGGAAAATGGTCCCATGACATGAGTCTTAATTAAGGATAAAATGGTAAAATAACTGACCTAAACTTTCTCCTCTATGCCCTCCATGGAAAATTGCCCCCATGAATGCACTAACAAGATCGGACCCTGGTCGTCCTCGCTGCCATCTGGTGGTCATCAAACAAAACACCAATAATAGTTAAAAGACCAAAAAGAATCATTTTCACAACTAGTATAGTAGGTAATTACAATAGTTACTGGGGGAAAAAAGAAGGAAAAAAAAAAAGGAGCATGAGTTTTATTTTCACTATGGAGCTCTTGTTTGCATCTTTAAACTGCCACCCTTTGCTGGCGTAAAATCGTTTTATCAGCATTCTTGGATGCTATATGGCTGCATTTCTTTCTGCAAATCACCACTAATGGTTGGATCCCATTAACACTTATTAAACAACAAACCTACAACAATTCCATTAAAACCCATCAGCAGTTAAAAACTCCATAAAACCCCAGAAATCCCATGGATCAAATTATGAGAATTTAAACGTAAGAGCTTCAAGAATAACAATTGGAGTGAGAAAAACAGTAAAAGAGAGTGTGTGGGAGAGTTTTCCAACAGGTCGATACTGGAGACACATTTGAGACTGGAGTAAACGGAATTGAGATTGTTGGTATGGCAAGAGTTCTTACGGAGGTGACAACGGGAGCAAAGAAAGGGGGGAAAAAGATCATGCAAGAAAAGGAAAAGGCTCGAAATACTCTCTCAGTTGCAGGAGAAATTATGAAATTACAGGTGGGATTTTCTGTGTCAGATGAAGCTCTGAAGTGATTGCCACGTTTGTTCTTTCTCTGAACATTGTTAGTGCACTCGTGGAGGCGAGTTTCTGGAGATTTAGAGGAGAAAATTTAGACTAATTAATTTATCATTGCATCCTTGATTGGTACCATGTCTAACGGAACGGATAAATCTGTAACACAAGGATAGTTAAATAGCAAGACATGTAAAAGTGAAAGTCGGAAACTAAAATGAGATAGTCAAGATTGAGCATTGGCCACGACTCGTAGTAATAAAATCTCTCGACTTGCAATGATATTTTTGGCATATTCTCTCTCTGGTGTAGGTTGATTCTTCAGTTTTTAATCTGCCCGTGGACAAGATGGATTACTTCGTACCTGGCTGAGAACTCGAACTCGAACTCGAACTCAAACTCAAACAAAGGGTTTCTTATTTGTAAATAGCAAATTATTTAAGTCTATTACGACTTATTTGTTTGTTTCAAATGTTGTATTAATGCCAAGAAAGATGGTGTTAGTTTGTGTTCTTTTTGCTTTCTTTTCTGAATGTTGTTGTATGATGGTGTTTCTACGTGTAAAATTTTAAAATGTTGAACGGCGTGGAAACTTATTTATTGTATATACGGTTTAATAACGTAGTTATGGTTTTTGAATTAAGTTTTAAGGTATACGTACCAGTGCATAAATCCCTTCTCTTTTTTTCATATTTTCCTTTGTTGTTTGCTTGTTGTGTTTTGGTCCTTTAATTTAAATAATTAAACTTTTGTCCGTTTGGTTCGCAAGTTTGAGTTGATATTTTGAAGTTGAAATAGTAAATTTTGTTGACTTTTCAGAAAAGATAAAAAACTTTTGGGAAAAAGACAAAGACTTTTGAGGAAAAAGACAAAATTTGAGTTGAAAAGTTGGGATTGAACTGGTAAACCAAACGGATCCTTTCATTCTGTTGTTCTGGGAGTGGCCTGAACTCCAATTAATTAGGATTATGCCAAACACTGACTAGAAAACACTCTCTCGTCCACCGACCATTTAGAGAATCTAGTGATATCACTGGTGAAACAGTACCAAGACCTGAACCATTCTCTTATCAAGTTCAGTCTGTAGTTATACAGGTCCCATAAAAAATGTTTGATTTAAAACTGGACGTTAAGGCGAGGATGTGAGGATTCGAATTCGAACTTTGGAGATTATGTGACAAATTTAACTATACATATATCGTAGAAATGCCGTGTGTAACATATTATGATTCTTGAATATCACTCTTATTATGGAGCGCAAATTGTTGTTGTATATATAATACTGTTTTGGTTTCTCATATATAAAAATTCAAGAGTGCGCAATTAACAAGTATTTCATGACAAGTGAACAAGGCTTGCGGTGACAGAAATCGGGACAGTACAACATTTGACGATTTGTAGTTGTTAAATACTAGATCTGATGTCCTCCGAATACAAGAGAGAATTCCATGAAGGGTTCTTCGGAAGAAAAGTGTCCTGCAAAGGAACAAAGTACAATATATGGACTCGGTATTAGTACTTCCTCGCATATGGAGAAGTAGCAACTCTGAAAACGACAACAATTAAAAGCGTACAATAAAGAAAGTCAGTAAACAGAGAGACGACAACAGAATGTGTAAAACGACATCATTTCATGTTGTTAAGACTCGTGCCGTTTTACTAATTTAACAAAAGTTATGACATTTATTAGATAAATAAGACGTCATTAAAGAGAGAGAAAAAAAAAAAAAAAGAATTTTCCCACGTATCAAGAGCCATGTAGCACACTCTATATGTATATAAGAATTGAAGTTATATAATTTTACGAAACAGACAATAAAAACGATATTGGAAGAAGAAAATATCAAATAAATAAAATAATGAATAAAACGACAATAAAACAGAGAAACGACAGAAGTGAACTAATGGAAACGTCGGTAAAATGGGGAAAAACGATGACATATGAGACAAACGACCAGAAAAGAAATTAAAACCCGATCAGAGCATCTAAAACGACATCAAATTTTCTCTTCTCCGGCAGGAACTCTCCCGATCAAGAACGATAATCAAAACACAAAAAACAATAGGATATCCGACAAAGCAGAAAGAAATCAGAAACAAAAGAAGAGAGAGGAAATCGAAAAGAGAGAGAGACTGACGGAGATGTAAGAGCAGGAGGGGATGACCGAGAGGGAGTGGGATTTGGCGTGGTTGAAGGCGGCGACGCAGAGATGAGAAGCCAAGCCCAGGCCTCTCTTGGAGGGAGGGACATAGGTGTGGACCAAATCCATCACTTTGCCGTCGTCTCTGAGGGAGTATTCCAAATACGCCTTCTTGTCCTCCGTCTCGAACCTCCTCTTCCCTTCGTTCCACTCTATCTTCGGCCCCACGCCCACACTCGAATCGCCTCCTCCTCCTCCTCCTCCTCCTTTTCCTAAGCTTGTCGTTGCCATATTTCTCTCTCTGAGTCGGTGGTTTGATGTTGCAGAGATCGCGAATCGGTCAAGACTCACCTTCGGCTCATTCTTATCTTTATGAATATGAATCCAGAATCCAAAATCCAGAATCCTTTTTCTTCGCCCTCCTCTTGGCGGGTCGGTTTTTTTTCCCGCTTTTATTTGGGGCCAAAATACACCGACTCGACCCGTCTCATTTTATCCGCTTGATTGTTGCGAGTTGCAAAGTCTATAGATATTATTATTTTATTTTATACCGTTGATAGGAATTAGTTTTTATAATTGAATTAATTTATTTTAAAGTTTGATATATAAATATATGCCTTTGATTTATAAGGTGCGCCTTAAAAATATACAACTGCTCTAATCTAATTGTTAAAAATTTAATCTACTTGTTAAAATGATAATTTTAATTTAGAGTTTTTACTTAAAAAAATTACCAATTAACTAACTCAATGTAAAAACAATATCATCCTTATTGAAAGGATTTGTTTGAATTGATTTAGTTATGTTGCAATCACTACATCAATCTAAGCTTCTGTTTGGCAACATCATATATTCACCAAAAATAAAATGGCAGTAAATAATAAATGGCAGTAACTCACCAAAAATATAATAAATGGCAATAAGATATTGACTTTGACAAGCAGCCTAAGCTTTTTATCCACCAAATAATAATCAAAGCACTCCCAATCCAATCATATATTCTTGAAGGAGTCCAAAGGCAAAAAAGAAATGACAAACTTGGCAAAGATGAGGTTCAGAATCATGCCCACGAACAGCTTTGGCTGCTGTGCATTAGCCCTGAAAACAGAGGGAATATATATATATATATATATATATATATATTCATATATATACAGGAAAATATCACCTCGTTAATGTGTAACCACAGCTAAATGACAGATAAAATCAGGGGCCAACGTCCATACGGAATTTAATAATGGTTTTTCACTTAATTTTCTCATTCCACTTTTGATCATTTTCTATGCATATCTCGTCAACTTTTTAAATATAACAATTTAGTCTTTATTTTTTTGGCTATCAACTTCTTTAAGTTAGAATTTTTGGCACTGTCATTCGTTTTACTCAAGTCCATTAAAAATTTAGTGTCCGTTGGAGACGGTATTTTGGAAGTTGAATATAATTTGAATTTTAAAAATTATATGTTTGGTGAAAATAAATTGTTTGGAGTGAAAAAAATACAAAAACTTGAAAAGTGTTCTAGAAAAAAAAAAAAAAAAAGCCAGGAATATAGATCTTGTTTTGTTCTTGTCAAAATTCTATGTAATTTAGAAAAAAAATCATTTCATTTCGACTTCAAATTATAAAGTTATGAACTTTTAATTTTGATTTGTTTTAAAATATTTAAAAAAATTAATAGTAAATTTAGGAAAGTGACAAAAAAACGTTTGGAAACAAACGTACCACAGACAACCCCCTTAGATTATTGTTTGCACATGTCAAACATGCACATTATAGTTGATTCCCACGCCCCCCCCCCCCCCCCCCCCCCCCCCCCCCCCCCCCTAATTTCAATCAATGTAAACTCATTTTAAAGTTTCGGATCATGAGCTATAATTGAATTAGATTTAAGTTTTGAAACAAATTTATATTAAACTAGATAAAAATGACTAATAATGTCTTTTTTGGACTCTCACGTGCAAATCAAGTGCAAAAAACCGTTTTAATTGTAATGAATGCAAATAAAAAGGATTGAGGTGTCAAAATTATAAGTTCAGGAAGTTGATTGTCAAAAAAAAAAAATTAACAACTAAATTGTCAAATGACCGAGTCTTGCTAAGTCTGCTATTTTATGGTATGTTTACTTATCAGGAGTAGGGAATATGAGTGGGGAAGGAAGTCAATCCCTTGTTTACTTGCTTATTTTTATTTTTTATTTTTTTAGGAATGGGAGTGAGAATGGTGGGTCTCACACCAATTTGGGATTGAGGAATGGGATTGGCAATCACATGTTCTCCTCCGGATTGTGACTCTCATTCCTACTATTAACATTAAATTACTATTAATCCTTAGTTTATTTGCAAAAATAATAATAACCTATATTAATTATTTTTATTAACTAAATATAGTATATTTTTATTAACTTAATATTATATAACTATCCTAATTACTATTAACATTATTAAAGTAAATAAAGAATTTTTAATCATAATATATTATTATATTTTTATTTTTATATTTTTTATACTTTACTTATTTTAATTCAATTTTTTTACTCTTTTTAATTTTTTTAAACAAAAAATTATACAATTTAATTTTATTACCTTAATATCATAATGATTATTTTACTTTTGATTAATAGTATGATAATAAATAAATAATAATAATCATTTTTTTAATTTTTGAAAACACAATAAATAAAGGGATATACAAGTAAATTTATAACAATTTATTCTGATTCTGAGTTCAAGTAAACGCATGAATGAGATTCGTTGTGACTCCGATTCTGAATCCTAGAATCAAGTAAACAACTTATTTGGATTCCGAATCCTCACTCCGAATCATGTCCACTCCGAATCTTACTCACTCCGATTTATGTCCACTCTGATTACGCATACGTAAACACACCCTTAGTTTCATCGAATTAGGTGCTGCTTCCTTCTCTTATTTTTGTTTCCATTTTTTGGTGATCTTAATGTATTTTAGATTCTGCTTTCATCTGAAGATTAAGGAGGCATCATTAGCTTACTTACTTTGGTTTAGTCTTTCAACTGTAAAAATGTACAGCCGACTCATTTGATGCAGGGATCGGAGAATGAGCTTTACAACAAAAAGTAGATGTGACAGTGATTCAATAAAAGAAAATTTTAATGGGCGTCCATCAAAAAAAAAAAAAAAAAAACCCTTTCATTTTTCCTTCACACTCCTCACACGTCATTTCCCAATTTTTTTTTTCTTTCCTAGAAAGCCTTTTTTTTTCTTTAATATCTGCAAAACTTTTACTCTCACAACGAGATTAAAAGTAAGCTTTCAACAAAAAAACAAGATTAAAAGTGCGGAACTAAAAAAAAAGAGAGTACATCGCCAAGAGTCCCATGCAAAAAGGGTGGAAAGTAAAAGTAAAAAATAATCAGAAAAGAAAAGGAGCTAACCAACTTTACCCTTCCCATGAGGTTTATCAACAAATTGTGTAAATTATGTGTTTGTCAAATTTAACAATTCGTTTAATCCCATCAATCTATTTAGTTAGATTAGATTGAGAGGTTTTTTAAATTGATAATGGATTGAGATTTTTTGATTCAAAGGTTTCAAATTAATAATGAATGGATATTTTTTCAATCAATAATCCATGAATCTAAAGTATATGCATTAGTTTCATTAAATTACATATATACCACATTTTTCTTTCTATATTTTTCTAAAATAAAATAGATCAATAAATTACTTTGAAAGTCACGTTATGAATGATGAAGGCTTTATTTTGAGTTTTATTAAAAATTTATTTGTGATAATAGACAAATAATATTATTAAGTTATTATCGAATACTCAAATTTTATTCTAAAAAAAAAACTCAAATTTTATCCTCACCTTTATTTTGAGTTTTATTAAAATTTATTTGTGATAATAGACAAATAATATTATTTAGTTGTTATCTGTTTAATAATATTATCTGTTTAAGAAAAAACTCAAATTTTATCGTAATAAAAAAATACTCAAAATTTAGTTCATGAGTGTATAAATTTAGGCTTTATTTGGCGTTTAAGTTTAACTTCAACTAAACTATACTTTTTCATATCTGTTTTTATCTTTTTCTAAAAAGTTAATAAAATTTATAACTAGTTTTTGAAAAGTTAACCAATTTCAATTTAAAAATTTCATCTTCAACTAGCAAACCGAATATAAGCTTAATTTTTTTAAACTATTTTATATTTATATGCTTACAATGATTTAGTCAGAATTCATAAATGAGTCCACCATAAATTTGAAATCACCACCCTTAATTTCAAAGGAAAAAATGTAAATTAGAACTACTAATTTGGCTGCCAAATGCATTTAATCATACTCATAAAAAAAGGGAAGGAGAAAGGAAAATAATCTTAATCTTAATAACATATATAAAAGAGCCAAAAGCTCTTTTTTCTTTTTGACACATGTTATTTCCTCTTTTTTTTTTCTTTTTCTTTTAATTTTCTTTCGTCCTTTCCCTTTCCTGTTTCTTTCTTTCATTTTCTTAATTGCTAAAATTTTCTCTCTTTTTTTCATTTAAAAAAAATTCTCTCGGCATGCTTTTTCTTTTTTCTTTTCATGACCATTTCAGATTCTCAACTGTTATTATTATTTTTTTCATAATGTTTGATATAAACATAATTTTTTTCTTTGTACTTTTTAAAATTATTCTTCACTTTCATCCACGTACTTATCTATTTTCTGTATAATTTCTTTCATCGTTTTAAATTTTTTTTTTTTCATTCTTTTTCACCCATATTGAAGTAAAAATTTAAATATATCCTTACTCAAACATTATTTTCTCATAGCACCATCTAATTAACTTTCTCAATATTTAAATATTTTTTTATCAATGATCTTTAAATAATTATTATTTGATAATACCTCATAATTAATTTTTATTTAATAAATTAATTAAATATGTGCATTATTATTTACAACCAGTAATAATAAAAAGAGATAACTCACTCTTCACGCATAACCCCGCGAAAAAAAAGGGGTGATCAAAAGGGAAATGAAACAAAACGACGGAAAAAAAAAAAAAGGAAAAGAAAAAGAAAAAGAAAGAACTTTAAGAAAGCGTCAAAAAAGCATAAAACTGAAGTCAGTCAGTCCGTGGGATTGCAATCAGTTGACGTTCTTGTGTTTCGTTGCCTTTTTTCTGTGTAAGCCATAGAGCTGGACTGGAGGAGAAGAGAGACGACTGGGTCATGGCCGATTCGAGGGTGGAGACCATCTCTCGCCTTGCCCAATGGAGGATCGAGAACTTCGGACCCTGCTCTTACAAGAAATCCGACCCTTTCAAGGTCGGTCTTTGGAACTGGTACAAATCCCATCTCTCTCTCTCTCTCTACACACACACACACACACACATAATTTTTCATTCTTTTTTGGGTAATTTACAAGTTGGGTTTGTTTTTTTAAGGCATTTATCGGTGGAGAAGAATCGGTTCATGTACATTCGTCTGTTTCCGGAACCTTCTCGGGCGTCAAAAGAACACCCTCCGATTGCTCGCTTTGTTCTCAGAGTCTCCAACTCCGGAAGTGGTCGCAAACTCTACATCTCTCCCAGTATGCTTTCACTTGTTTGTCTTTTTTATTTTTCCAAAAATCCAAAATAAAAAATAAAAAAATAAATAAGGAAAATGATTCTTTTTTGTTTATTTGTGTGTGTTTTTTTTTTTTTTTTTTTTTTTTATAATTTATGTGAGTACTAAGCTGTGATTGATTTGTGGGGGTGATTTTGAAGTTAAAAGTCGAAATTGTTGTTCGATAAAAATGGAAGGGAGAAGAGAATTCATTTGAAAGAATAGTAGTTCTTTTGTGCAATCGGTTGGCATTCTTGCAAGGTTTAATGGTTTCTTCTGTTCTCTGTGCCACCATGGTTGACTGGTTAGCATTGATAATAAAGGAGTAAAGTCAACAGAAAAATTGTTACTTGCTGATTGCTATGTTGACAAGTTTACTGATTTCTTCTGGCTATTTCACAAGATGATTGCTATGCTACTTGTTGGCTCAGCATGGTGCGTGTTGAATAACTGGTCGGTTAAGGTTTCACTTGTGTTGTTTCCTGTTGTATTTGTCTGTCTGTTTGAGGATCATGTGAATCATGTCTTTAAATCTGTTGTCCACTTACTACCAAGTATTAATTTAGAATCTTTTTATTGAATGTCAAATTTGATGCTATAACTGGCAACTGTGTTCTAACAGAGTGCGTTCCAGAAAGAGGAACTATTTTTGAAATGTAGGGAATCAGTGCATTAGTATAATTTTTTTTTTCAGGTGCTTTACCTAGTATTTCTATGTAGTGATCTACTCGAGTTGAAATAATTGAATGTTATATATGTGTTTTAGCAGCATGCCTGAAATGCTTTGATTCTTCCTACTGTTGCAGCTCATGAGAGGCTGCTTCGAACTTGTGAAGATTTTGTCTGGCCCGTCGATTCCACCTTTGTTGGTCGATTTATCATTGATGTCGAGTTTCAGGATCTGAAGATATGCTCTGTAAACGTTAGTTCTTAAGCCATTTTACTATCTTCTGAGTTGGTTTATCTTTAGTGCAATTGTGTCTTTTGCTCCTTGTGTTAGATGCAAAAGTGTAAAAAACTTCTTCTTCTCTTACTATTAGGGTGGAGAAGCTACTTCTATATGGCCTCTTGACGGAACAATGCAATCTATATCAACCAAGAGCACTCTTAGATGCCTCTCTAGGATGCTTGATGAGTCGATTCATGCTGATGTCACCATCCACATGGCGGGTGGTGCTCTAAAAGCTCACAAGGCGATTTTGTCCGCGAGTTCTTCTGTGTTCCATAGCATGTTCCACCACAACCTCGTGGAGAAAGAGTCCTCGACGATCCACATAGAAGACATTTCGGTTGATTCTGGCATGGCCCTTCTCAGCTACTTGTATGGAACCATTAAACAAGGTGATTTTTGGGAGCACCGACTGGCGCTTCTTGGCGCAGCAAACAAGTATGACATTGCAGACCTAAAAGATGCTTGCGAGGAGAGCCTCATGGAGGACATCAACTCGGTTAACGTCCTAAAGAGGCTTGAGGAGGCGTGGCTGTACCAGCTGAACAAGCTGAAGAAAGGGTGCTTGATGTACTTGTTTGAATTTGGAAAGATATATGATGTCAGAGATGAAATGAACGACTTTGTTAGGCGAGCTGACAGGGAGCTTATTTCGGAGATGTTTCAGGAGGTGCTTACTGTTTGGAAGCCTGTCTGAGTTGCATAAGGGTGTTTCTATGTTCATGTGCACAGAGACAACAAGCAAATACTTATATGTACTAACTGACTTGTTCGAGGTTTGACAGGTCACCAACCGATGTGTGGATGTTAGAAAGTAAATTTCGCTTGCAAGTAGAATAACGTTAAGGTTCAAGAGTCAAGATTCCTTTGTTTGATTCAGAACTGGCGATGCTTGGCTCTTTCCAACAGAGGTTTTGGATTCTGTTTATGTTTTATTATTGTACTAATCCCACATGATGGGAGAGAGGTTAAGCTTGTCTTCAGAGTAAAATTTGGGAATGTCTTTTTTGTTTTATTGATGGACTTGAGATTTTTATTACAAACGAACAGAGATTCTCTTTTGGCAAAACAAAATAAGTAATTAAGGGCCTATCCCCATCCCTGACCTTTCAAACCATCCCCATCCGCACTTAAATAGGGCCAGGGTCAGAGGCGGGGATTCCCCGTTGGGAAGCCTTTTTCATATCTGTTCCATTTTCCATTAATATAATCATGGTGAAAATTACCAAACTTTTTTTAAGATTACCAACTAAAAATTAATTTTTATTTCCTTCTTTTTTAGTGAGAATGATGTAGTTAATAATTATCTTTAAAACAAAACTGACTAAAATCAAGTTTAAAAGGTAAAATATACATGTATAAGCATAATTCCAATATATAAGATATATGTATATTAGAGCGGAGATGAGCTCAGGTTTACTTTGTCCCCGTCCCCGTTTCCATCCTCGAATATTGTCCCCTATTTCTGCTCAATTAAAGGTGACGGTTACAAGAAACGACATTCAATGATGGATGTAGACCTATCGGGCAGGGATAATCATTCCTGTCCTGGGGAGAGGTTGCGACCATTATCAAGAACATGAACCAAACAGACTCGGCCGAATCACGGAAGAGGAATGACGACAATAAACGAGGATGGACGACAATATTATATGCTCGAGACGGAAAAACGACAACCTATAGGATTACAAGTTTAAGAAACGACAACTTATATAGGAAACAATGTGAAAATTGACAGTGTATAAGGAGAAAATGACAACTAAAAAGACACGACACATACCATAGAAACAACAGAAAGTTAGAACGACAGCTAGTACTGAAAACCGGCAGTGTAGATTGATCGCCTTTTTGGAAAATATGGGAGATTTAATTACGTTGAACAACATATCTATTAAGTTGAGAGGACAATTTAGTAATACACCTATACATATTGTTTTCCTCTCTGGTGCTAACATATTTTTTGAACGACAGCTAGTATTTAATTAAACGTATTTGGGACCGTGCTCTTGTATATCCTTATTGCTAAAATATTCTGTAATGCTGGAGTAAAGCCTCCTTGATGAGGGTGCGGGCCGTCATTAAGGTATTTATCAAACATTCTTATTAGCGTTCGTGACAACTATTTTGTATAATTCAGAAGAAGTTTAATAATGTTGGTTGCCCTCTTCCCTAATTTTTTTACTACATAGTCGGGATCCATTTTTTATTAAAAATAGTGTATTGTTATGTCCTTTTAACAGTTTTCTTTTTGATAAAAATGACAAAGAGCTGGACGATTTCCACGTCCCCGACTTCATCCTCTAAAACAATCTCCATCCTCGTTTAAGGAGAAGTGGCACGGAATCGGGGTATCGCCGTTGGGGCACCTTCTCCATATTCATCCTAATCCCCATTATGATATGCATTATTCAAAAAATTTAAATAAGTTAGCAACAGACAATGAGTTGATATTCACTTAAATTTATTCGATGTTTCACAAAACAGATCAAATTGAACAAAATTATGTATAAAGAACAACATAAGAATTAGGGTTTATACTAAAATACACATAAAAATAAATGTCTATTATGTATAATTTTTCTTACATAAAACGTACACTGGGATGGATATTGTTCCTGAAGGGAAAATTACCCGGAATGCATGCGGAAGCGTCTTTTAAAGGTTTTAGTTTCAATCTACAATCTACACCGTTTTAGGATTCGCCAAGAATAGACTCACGATACCCCATCACCATGAACATGATCTTTACACTCCAAGTCACGATCTTTCATGAACACGATCATCACATCCTTGATTGCTTATGGTGTTTGTGGTTATTACAAAGGCGAAAGACCCGAACAACCATAAAAATTCACGACTTGAGAAAGACAAGGAGAGAAAGAGTATTTGATTTTTTGTTAATAATCATATCAGTCCAAATATGCCTTGTCTATATATATGGACACTTCTATAAAAAATGATGGACGTATCTAGACAAGCACAATATATAAAAAATATCGCATTCATTAATTGGCAGAGAATAAATTTCCCAATTAACTCAATCAATCATATTAAGAATATTATATCATAATATTCTAAATTGATATTTTCCTTATATGAATTTTATTACAAATAAATTTAATCATATTTCACTATGAGTCATGCACCATTGTGGACGACCCAAAGTCCAACAGTTCCCCATCGCCGCCCGACCACAATTTAAGTAGAGGAATTTGTCCACATCCCCTCCCTAAACTCCATTAACATTCCCCATCCCCATTTTGTACATAATTTTTAGTTGGACTCGAAAGTAGATTATATTAAAGCCAAATTAAATTATAAATGTATTTGTGTAAGGATATTAAAATAAGTTCAAATTGTTTAATTGGATCCTTTATTCTTTAACAACCTCTTCCCTTCTTTCATTCCGTCTTGAAGAATAACCAAAATCAATTCCGTCACGCTTTCATTCATTTGGAATCCAAACTCCTACTTCATTTGTATTTACTTTATTTTATTTATTTTTATTACGTTTCCCTCTCTTTTCTTCTTTTATGTTCTTCATTTCCATCATTCCTTAAGTGCCATAGGAGCAAATTTCACAATTAACACGTAGTTGCTCAAAATCTACCAAAACCCATCAAATTAAATAATTCAACAAAAGGGAAAAAAAAAAACTAGATAAACACACGATATAAAGATTATTTTCCCAAAATAAAAAAATAAAAAAAAAATAAACAGAAGAATAAGGATTAGTGTATTCTTGTAAGCTACTGATATTTAGTCCTAGAAGAACTAAAACACCCAAGAAAAACTGTCATTCTTTGACTAGGATTTAAGTATCAGATAATTTCACCAACACCGCCATTTAAAGCTCTCTCTATATATATATATATTGGTAGCAAGGGATTCATAAAACTATATATATTTATATCCAGAGCAAAAAATATAAATATACATATATACTTATTGCTTGAAATTTATATACACACATATACAATCTATTATTTCTCACATCCTTGTTGATTATACACTTTCTAGCCAGCATGTTCGAGTTGAGAATCTGGGTGGACGGTGGTATACCAGCAGCCGAATCAGCAGCAAGCGAAAACCAATGTTATTTGGCCTTCCTCTCAAGGTACCAACCACCGCCGTCCGCGGAGGCCGATGAGCCTAATTCCGCCGCCGCATCCACCTGGCAGCACAGCGAGTCCATGATACTCCGCCGCCGCTACTTCGAATGCGCCGACGAGTTCACCCGCTTCTTGCTGTCCAACATGGGTGTGACCGCCTCCGTCGTCGACGATCTGGCGACGAACATATCCGATTACGTCTTGCAGGAGGCGCGTAACCCTTCCCATTCCGGCTACGTGGTGTTGTTCTTCCTTCTAGAAGTTTCCGAGCGGCCGGGGACTACTCCGGATGACGACGAGATGATGCGTGTTTTGCGGGAATCGGCCGAGCAAGAAGTTCGTACTGTCCCGGCGACTGAGTCGTCCGTCGAGGCGTTGAAGGAGATGAGCGTGGATGCGACTACGGCGGCGGAATGTTGTACAATATGTTTGGAGGAGTTGTCGATGGTGGTGACTCAGATGCCTTGCTCTCATGTTTTTCACAAGGAGTGCATCGCTAGGTGGCTGCTCTGCAGCCACTCGTGCCCGTTGTGCCGCTACGCCATGCCGACTTCATCTTGATCGATCTTCAATTTGTGCAATATATAGAATGTATTTTTGGTATATCCCAGCGGTTATATATTATACCTGACTTTATCTAAATGTAGGGTGTTCAAATCTTTCATTCTAGCGTAAAAAAGAAAACAAGTTTTTTCTTGATTTAAGTGATATCTCCCATTCTTTTGCCCTTTTTAATCTGCGAGTCGATGACTATTCATAGTTATTATCTTGATATTAAAGAAGAGTTTGATCTAACATTGTATTCCGGTTTTAGTTGATCTTGATTCAATGTTAAAATATAGTGATTTTCATTATTTTAACTGTAATTGCAAAATATTTGATTCCATTTATAAAATATCCTCTATCTATTTTTTTGCATGATATATATGTGTATACGCATTGGAAGCATTGGAAGATTAAAGTTCATTTATGGAAGAATTTTGCTCTAGACGTTTTGATGGTTTAAGTTTGACTCGCCCTTGTTTGATGTCAAGGTTCAATCCAATCCATAAAGGTTTAATTCATTTTTGTCTTTTTCTTAAAAATCAACCTTAGTTTTATTATTCACAGTTTTTGTAACTCAAATATCAAAAGTTCATAACTTTACATATATAAGTCCAAATGAGTTTTTTTTTTTTTTAAATTGCGTAGAATTTTGAGACGAACAAAACAAGTTCAATAGTGATATTTTTTTCCGAACACATTTTAAATTTTTACACTTTTTAGTTTCGACAGTTCAAACGTCTCAGTCCTCACCAAACACACATTCAATTTAACTCAATTCTAACTTAAAAAATTCAGTTTCAACCCATGCACCAAACGCATGCTTAAAAGAAAGAAAGAAAGAAAGAAAGAAAAAAAAAAGCACTAGAAACAAGAAAGTACTATTTCTTATTTTTGCTTGATCATTTGTAAGTTATAACTAATTAATTAACAACTTGTAATTTTCGTGGTTTTGAATCTTACACCTTTGTTATTTGTCGAGCAGATCACTATATTTTACTGCTTCTAAATTTCTGTTCTTTTTAATTTGATGCAAGACATAATTCCAAATGTTCAGGTACTTAACTATAGGAATTATGTGTGACCAAACTACTATTATTCTTTTTACAAAGAAACACAAAATAAGAAAAAGAAATACTAAATACTACTTTTCTCTTTCGCTTTTATGTTAAGTAAATACACGTAAAAATTAGAACGCTTTCCTTATCAATTATCAATATTTATGAAGATTAGCGTACTAAATTAGAAAATAAAAAGAGGACTGTAATACAAATATAATTTATGATATAGAATCAAGTAAGTTACTTAAATTAATCAAATCTTCTAAAATTAAGAAAAAATTAAAAATAAATGCAACTAAATTTAGACTATTACTTGTAGTAAAAAAAAAAAAAAATTTTTGAAAAGTTACCAAGTCAACTTTTCCTAATAATACTTTGTCATTGTACCCTTTTTTTTTCTTTAATTTTTAGAATTTTTTTAAAAATATTTTATTGATAAAACTGGTTTGATTTTTATTTTTAACGCCTTTCTAAAGTAGCACTTCAAACTAGTTTTTGACTGTTAAATTTGGTTAAACTTAAACCCATATCAAAATTAGAAAATATATGTATGGTTGATAGACAATTTCGATATAAATTTAACAGTTGAACAAGCATAATCTTTTCAATAATCAAATTGTCACATCTTATCACATAATACCTATATTTTTAGGAAAAAAAAAGTATTCGTATTTTTAGTGCTACACACACACACACACTAGAAGAATCTGACGTTTTATCTTTAAAAAAAAAAAAAAACAATTTTTTAATTTTTTTAAGAGAATTTGAAATATTTTTATTGGTGTTAATAACAAAAGAAAAATAAAACCAACAAGAATTAAGAACAAGCACCAACGTGGGAAATACATAATATTATTGTCACCGAAATTACCACACTCGTTACTCTAGACGTATGCTACGGTATCAAGCCGTCTGCCAAACTCTAGACCCTAGATGGAGATCAGAACTCCACAGTGACGGCTAGCAAGAATGGTCGGGTTCCATGGATGAAGGGGATCTCTGGCGAAATGGATAGAGGATCTTGAGGAATTGCAACCTCAAGGTCCAAATCCCTTGTCATGCCGGCGGCGTACGTGGAGGATCTGTAGCATACCCGATCCGTCATCCGTTTGACTTCTTTAGATATGTGGAATGACTCGTATATGATGGCTGCTTCTGCGTTGTTGTGTTTTGTTATTTTTATGTTGTGATACTAGCAGTGGTTTCCTTCCGGGCTTTTTGTTTATTTGCCAAATTTACGATTTGATAGTGTGTTTGTTCTACTAGACCTATGTTGATATGAAACTAGTGATGGTTTTTATGCTACAAGTCGCGACCTCAAATCTATAGGAAATTTACATCCATTAAAAGGGTATTGTCGAGAAAAGCCTTAGACATGCTCGAATTTTTCTGTTATCGGATCTCAAATATGTCCTTCTTATTTAATTTTAACATAATTTACTAGTCAAACTCATCTCGATCGAGTATTGTGTTTTTTATAATGCTAGATCATAGTGTTGTCTTGTTTTGTTGGTTCTTTTATAGTAGTTTGAATGCTATTTCCCTTTAAAAAAAATCAAGAATTATTTTTGAAATTCTTTTGTCATACTTTTGTCACTATGTCATATGTATTCCTCTTTTTTTTTTTTTTTGGCTGATTAGTCTAGAACTCAAATTAGTACCTTCCTGAGAAAAAAAAAATCCACTTGGCACTAAGAGCTTCTTCAATCCAATGATTTATTTGATGTTTTAATTAAAATTCAAAATTTTTAATTTAATTTTTATCTTTTTTTAAAAAAATTAATAAAGATTATAATTAATTTTTAAAAATCCACCAATCCTAACTTAAAAATTTATATCTTTTTTAACAGAGGAACCAAAAGAAGAAGTTTTCTATGTAAACCAGCAGAACAGAACTGAGTACGGACAACACCACCGCGAAACCGCGAGAAAATTCAAAAGAAACTGTTCTCGAGAGCGAAAGGAAACCTAAAATGTTCTTCTTCTTCGTCGGCGGAGTGGAGCAACAAGTCCGGCAGGTGCTGAAATACGGCGCGGGCAGGTGCCTATCGTGCGGCTCCAAGGCCGATCTGGTGGACTACGAGAAGGTTCTGAAGCTCTTCTTCATCCCGGTATGGAAGTGGCCGGGAAAAGATCCCATGATGTACTGCGACAACTGCAAGCTCTTCTTCCCTCCCTCCTACTCTCTGCCGCCTCGGACAACCGAACCGCCGCCGCCGCCGTCGTCGGTGCCGGTGTCTCTGCGTTGCCGCTACTGTGACCGCCTTGTGGAGCCCGATTTCCGATTCTGCCCCTTCTGTGGCTCTTCTCTTTAAACTTTTATATTTGCCTTCAATTTTGGTCTCTCGTCGTCTGGGTTTGGGTGGTTTTCTGAGGCTTAAATGTTTGTTTGTTTGTTTTCTTTGTGAATGTGTAAATCAAGTTTCCGTTTTAATAAAGTGATTAAAGGTTCGACTTTTGAATCTTGCTTCTTGGTGTCGCGAAATACACTTTCTATGGAATTTTTAGCTCATTTTGTCTGCTTAGAATTTTCTCAGTAGAACTTCAGGTACTGGAGTGAAAAATTTGGAAATACCATTTAATTTGCCTGTTAACTTTTTATCTTGAATCTCAAATTAGTAATTAGATAATTTGACAGAGATTTGGAAAGGACAATCTTGATACTATAATACGCAGCAGATATTTTCATGTTAAAAGGTAAAAAGGGGTCATTTTGACGTGCAAATGTGAAGGAGAAGAAGAAAGTTAAGAAGAAAAAGAAAGTTCAGAAGAGGGAAAAAAAAAAAAAATTGGAATTGACACTGTACACGGGAACAAATAACTAGTGTACAGTTTTTCTTTAATGCTTACAGGGAATTTTCCTATATATAGAGACAATATAAATATGTGCCTCAGATCTAATTAACAGTTCCGCCGAGTCAAACTGGGATCGCGTTTTCGTTTTAGAGCCAAACTGCACAAGTTCGTCAGATTAATCAGTTGATGATTGTTCATCTTATTTGCAAGCTTTGTCCGAAGAGTGGTTTCGGTGATTCATGCAGGTTTGGTTCCGAGGAGCAAGACAGGAAGTTAATCAATCCATCACTGGAACTTGAATTTACATGGATTTGCCGAAAGGCAATTGTTTAGCTCCTCTTTCCACTGCATCTCTCCATAGTCTGTATCTAACTCCTAGCTTGTCATATGAGACCGGCCAATTCCACACATTTGCACCGTTTATCATGCGCTCTTGTTGGCCAACCACAAGCCTCAGATCCTCGTTCAGAACCTGTGAATGTTAGAGAAGCAGAGTTCTGAGCAGGAAAGTAGAGACAATAATCGCCTTAGAGTAAGCTGCATTGTTTCTTGGAGAAAGATGATTTTGTTTACCTGTTCTGCAAAATGCCTCCAAAGGTGGTCCACGAACGGGACGTGTTTCAGCAATGGAGCAAAGTCTAGTGACATTCTGTATAATAACCTTGTCTTTTGTCTTGATGAAGGTAGGCACACGTGAAGCTGGTGAAGGTGCGTAGCGCACTGCTGGGTATTCTGTCCCTCCAGCTTACCAGGTTTTGAGATCCCAATTGTTGAAAGTACCATACAAGGTGGTCTAAACTCCATGTCTATCGGATACGGGTCCCAATATCCTTGGAGCCCCGACGCCGGCGTCAAGAATTTCACCAAGCTGAGAGTTTGGAACAAGTGCAACATCATGAGCAAAGCCAAGGTTAGATACTTGGATTCATCATTCCCAATGGTTTAAAGACACTTTTTCCATGCTTTGCAGATGCTGAATGTTTTGTCCTTGTCCCCGTTTTCGGGGGATGTTCAAATAAACATGAATAATTTTCTACAAGAGAGAAACTAACCTGGGGACTTGCCATCCCTTGGCAAAGGTGGATGTGTGAGTGAAAGGCGCATGTGCAAGATCCAAAAGGTTATCTAAGAGTAGTCCATGTTCAACTGGAAGTTCCATGACTATCTGATTTAGGAAAAAACATTTGCGTAAACCTTCTGACAGACTAAATAAACAAATCATCTTACTGAAATTCTCACATTTGTTTTGCCTGTAGAAGAGCAAATAGGATTTGATTTTGTCCAGAGTATATACCTCGGCGTGGATTTGAAATCCTTTAGGAGGCTGCAAGGAAGGTAGAGTAGCAGATGGTGGGTCACTGCCAGGCCAAACCCAGATCATCCCTTCTTTTTCGAAACACGGCAAAGAGTTTATTTTAACGTTTAGTAGTCGCGTCGATGGCATTTTCTCACACTTACCATCTGTTGTGTACTCCCACCCTGATATGAATCATTCATCAGAGTGTTAAGAAAATTACTGATCAATCTATATTTACTTGTTTTCCTTGTTTATAATTTTGAAATAAGGCCATATGTCCTTTCGGTTTCCGATGTTTACTCACCATGGTAGGGACATTGGATACGACCCTCATTTACCGAACCAAGATGGAGAGGACATGCCCTGTGGGCGCAAGTGTTCTGTACACATCCAGGCTTCCCATCTTTTCCACGGAAGATAACCCACGGTTCCTCAAAGCACTCGATCGGAATCTGAAACGGAAAAGAGAAATGGCTCTCATGAGAGATGCGTTGGGTACTCTAAAGGTTATATCAGCAATGCAAAACAGGACAGCTCGTCTGAAATAGTTACAATCAAGAAAGGAAAATAATGAGTAGCGTACCATAGTATCATCCTTAAGGTCTGTGGAAAAGGCAACAGGGTACCAGAAGTTCTTCAAGCGAGGATGATAAGGTTGAACCGGACCAGACACATTCAAGCTTTTGCGCGGTAACCTTCGCTCTACGGCATCCAGAGATTGCGTGGAAGAAATGTAAGAACTGGAAGTTTCCTCAGACTCCTTGGCATTCTTGTCCGGTAACAGCCTATCATTCACCAATTCTTCCATGTAAGCTAGTTTATCTAAAGCAGCGGCAACCCTTGCTTCGGATATATGCACCTGTTGTTATTATTGTTGTTCATGGGTTAGACTCTGGCATGGCTACATACTAGATTTAATATGTTCATTTTTTTTTTATTTGTTTCTGATTTTGCAGACCTGTGTATGAGCTTGTCCTAGTTCTTCTTGCAATTCCGCTAGCTCCTTCTTCATGGTACCGATCGACTTGTAATCGCGGGCCAAGGGATTCAAAACTTCCACAACCTGCACCACACATGTTAAAAGACTTAAGAACAAGAACTAGATTACCACATCTAAGAACCGGAACACGTTCACCAAAACAAAAACCTTCTCATGAAGAAGCATGATTGTGAGAACGTCTTGCCGAGCCCGCCAATCGCAGTACTGAATATCGTATCGAGCGACTTCAAGTGCCTGATTCACATCCAAGAACTTCCCTTTGCACTGAGGAACCTTAGATCTTGGATCCTCCACGTCAAAGAGAGGTCCCCAAACACTCTTCTTCTCCACCCATGATGATGCTTCCTCTTCCAATACAGCATACACTCTGAATCCTGCTTTCACACCCTGAAATGCCGCACACCCCCACCTTAACAATCTATATATGTGTGTGTGTGTGTGTGTGTATCCTTTATACAGAAATGGATATATTTTCTACCCTGCAGAATCACTAGCCCATGTACATTTTAATTTCATAACTTTTTTTTTCCTTATTTAGAAAGAAAAATTACAATTTGTACAGTCGAATAGTAAGTGATCAAGCATTTTCCCAACAAAACCAGATAAATTTTTAAGGAAAAATGGCGAAAAATCATTCGATTTTGTCTTGGTCATATTAATGCACGTCTTTTTCAGTTATTACTACAAATTTAAGCAAACACCCAGATGAACATATAAAAAAATATAATTTTTTTGCATACCTTATTGTGTTTAAGCTTGGTTGATTTAGAGAGAGAAATTGGCAAGGAGAGAGCTGCAGCTGTAGCTATGGCGTTCATGGCGTTGTTGGAAGCTGACAGACTCTAGAGAGAGACAGAAGAGAGGGAGAGAGGGAAGAGAGAAAACCACGAGAGATTTGTTGTTGGGATGTTGTTGATAAGAGGCTGGAGTTGGGTGCGATCTGGGCTTGCCTCCCATGGGCTGCCACGTGGACAAGCGTGGACTCACTTCTCTCCCACGTGGCCTGCCTAAGATCCACATGCTCCTTCGGAGAGTATCCAGGGCTCTTTGCCCTCCATGTGGGGTCCTCTTATATCCTGCCAGCTCGGATGCCTCAAGATTTCTCTCTCTATCTTCTGCTTTGAGTTCCGTGTCTCTGTTGTTTTGGAAAATTTTGAAAAGGTTTTTGTCGTTTGAGGTTGGTGTTCTATATTTACTAGTTGCCCTCATGTGGGCCGACGTTTATTCTTGTCCATCAATCTCTCTTTTATTTTTATTTTTTAGGGGCATTAATTTCTTTTCCCAAGGTTTGTTATTTCTGCTTAATATCTTTGGGTTTTTTTTTTTTTTTTTTTTTTTACCAATATATTTTGAGGGTTGGGGTGTGTGCTCTTCTTATTCCTCCATTACTCTTGGTCTTAATTTTGGATCAAGGGTGATAAGTTTAATCAAGTGTTGCATCTCCACGGCAAAAAAAAAAGTTAGGTGTTAGCACGTTGGACATGATCACATGAATTTGTAATGTATAATCAAGACCATAATTTTCATTAGAATTTTGTAGTGTTATTAGCACTCAAATTAATAGTATTCTAATAAGAATATCTAATTTTAATTTTTTTAACAAATCTACTTAATATATAAATTGTTATTTTTCCGGGGAAAGAAAGATCAAAATAAATTACCATTCTTTAAAACAATAGTAGAAATTAAAATATTATAATCAAATAAAATAATTAAGTTAAACTAAAAAAATAAAAACCAAAAAATACCCTTAACCCTCAAATCACCAACCTCCGCTTCTCTCTCTACACCTGCAGAGTCGTCGCCGGCAACTCACTATTGTTGCCGATCGGAGTCCGCCGTCACAGTCGCCGGCATCGTTTCTTCGTTGTCGTTGTCACCGACAACAGCTCTACTCCGTCACAAAAGCTTCGCGATCTCGACCGGAGCTTCGCAATCTTCGCCGGAAACTTCGCGACCTCCGTCGAAAGCTCGCAGCCGAGAACTCGATCTGCTGAGGATCTTCTTCAGCTTCCTCCCCTCTATTCTCCTTACTTTGGCTGTGCCGACATGTCTTCTCCGATGACGGTCCTTCCTCTCCGTCGTGATCTAACAGTTCCCCACTTGCCTCGCCGAGATCTCAACGCGAAACGAGTGTCTCGACAGACAATCCCCGTCGACGATTCGCCAGCAGATCCTCGCTCTATCTTCTTCTCCAACGACTCTTCCCCTGGAGGCGACAGCGAGTGTTAGTTTTAGATCTGAAAAAACAGATATGACGATGTGTGGAAGATTTAAGATTTCTGTAAGTTTGGGGTAGTTTTTCAAATTATAATTAATACCTTTCAACTCCAAAATTATGGAATAAATATCAATCTTTTTTTTTTTCTTTAAATCCAAATATTATCTTGTAAATAAATTTATTTAGTAATGGAATGTAAAATATAGTAAATATATACATTTACTAGAAAATTTACTTCTGATTTTAAATATTACCAATTTTACCAAATTAAATCCAAATAAATACGGTCATTATTAGTGTTAACATTTATATTTATTAGTAAATATATTTATCATTAATATGGCTAAGGTATTTACTTACCAAATTAAATCCAAATAATTACGTTCATTATTAGTGTTAATATTTATATTTATTAGTAAATATTATTATGGCTAAGATATTTACTTACCAAATAAAATCCAAATAAACACGTTCATTATTAATGTTAATATTTATATTTATTAGTAAATATTTATATTAAGCATTAATATGGCTAAGGTATTTATTTACCAAATTAAATACAAATAAATACGTTAATAGTGTTAATATTTTTATTTATTATTAAATATGCATATAATTATTATTATGGCTAAGATATTTACTAGTTATTTATTAGTAAATTTATATATTTACTAGTAAATTTAGATTTACTAATTTATTTAAAAATCAAAATTTTCTTACCTATTAAATAAATGTCAAATATTATGTACATTTATTAGAGTAAGTAAATATATTACCTAGTAAATACCTTGGCTATAATGCTAGTAAATAGACAAATACAAATAATAACTAGTAAATATAAATATTTCCTAATTAATTTATTAGGTATAAATTTTTACTAGTAAATATTAAGATTTATTACTTGATAAAAATGATAATTTTTAAATCGATTAAAATTAAGAGTAAATACTAAGATTTATTAATATATATTTTGATTTACTTGATAAATTGATAATTTTTAAAACAACTCTCAACACTTGATTTATTAATAAAATACTAAGATTTACTAATAAATATTTGATTTACTTAATAAAATGATAAAATCGGATTTTCCAATAAATCCACTATTTATATAGTAAATATGTTATTTAAAAATAAATTTATTTACTGATTTTTTCTTTATAAATAGTAAATCTAGTATTTGGAAATAAACTTATTTACGCATTCTTTTTCAGAAGTATATATTTATTATTAATTAATAATGAGCTCAGTTTTATTAAAAATTATGAATCCACCCCAAAATAACCAAAACCCTAATCTTACTAGCCATCTGTCGCCGCCACCGTAACAGCACCGACGGAAGGAATCGCCATAATTGCAACTCGCTCGAATGTCGAACCTCGCTGGCATTGGAGATGGAAAGAGAAAACAGAAACTAAAAGGAACTGTGGCTGCCGAGGTCACAATCTAATCGTCGAGGTTCGATCGCTGTCGCGATCCAGTTACCGTCGAGAACTGTTTGCGATTGTGGTCCGTTTGCCGTCACCTTTCGAGCGCTGCCGAAGAAGCTTTTTGGTCGCGAGCCACCGGAGATCTTCGTGTGACTTCATGATGACGTCAGCCTCTGATCTCAAAAGATGCGCCTAAGCAACCTAATATGCGTCCATCTAAGGAAGATGGTTCAACTCAATTCGGTTTGATGGTCTAAGAAGTAATGCAAGTCAATAAGCTCACGTCTGACCAGCCCACTATCTGGTTCAATTATTCAACAAGTTGTTTAGTTAATTAGAACCAATGAATCTGATCATTATCTAGTATTAGTGTGTGATTATTATCTATTATTAATATTGTGTCTTTTCTTTTCTTAGAGGATGTGATTATTATCTACTATTAATAGAATGTCTTATCCTATTATTGGAGGGTTGTTCCAAATGATAATTTTCGGATTAATGAGGACAGACCTGTTCAGATTTAAAAAAAAAAAAAAAAAAAAAAAAACAGGAATCGAGTTTTTTTTTTAAAAAAGTTCTTATCTCTCTAGTGGAATCCTTTGAGTGGCGAGCTTATTTTTGAGTTCTCATCTTTAAGGTGGTGAAATTCTTATCCTTAAAGTGGCGAACTTTAGTTACTTTAAGGTTACTGAATTTTCTTTAATTCAAGACCGGTGTCAGCCTCCAACATCGGTCTCTCAACCGTCATCCTGTCGTCCATCTTTGCGAAGTCCATTGGCGTGGCGACCTCCCATCGGAGAGAAATAGATACAGACAAAGTGAGAAACAGGGAGAAGAAGGATAAATGGTGAGAGAGAAAGTAGAGGGGTAAGATGGAAAAAAGTTGATTTATTATGGAAAAAAAAAAAACAACGTATGCTCTTATTTATTATGATTTTAAAATATGCTATTTATTTCATTAATAGGAATAGAATATGTTAGGTGGTACAATTTTTAAATATCTTGTTGATTGTTAGTTAAAATTATCACATCAATTAACTTAAAATCAAAATATTATATTTATTATAGAACATAATAACTCATCATAACGTGACTTCTTAAAAAAATAATAAATGAATGAATAAAAGAGAGACCACAATTAGTGTAAACACCACAACTTTTTTTTATCGTCACGACTTGTTCTATTTACTTCTTTCCCCCTTTTTTTTCCTACGCTACTCATTATTATTTACAAGTTGGGCCTATGGTTTAGGCCCATCCAGCCCATTTGAGGTAGACAAAACTTTTAGGCCCATTGATTTTTTTAAGCTTTTATTCTTCTTCTTTTCAAAACTTTTAAGAGAAAATTATCCAAATAACACCATTTTTTTTATCTATTAATCAACATGATACAAATTCTCCCATCTTGATAACATGACACAAACTTTAGTTCACTTTAGTTTAATTTTGTTTTTTTATTGGTCTAATGTTACTTTTTTGTATTATATTAATATAATGATTTTTAAATTTGTGTTATTTAGATACTTTCCTTAACTTTGATTGAAAAAAGTAAGGAGTTTGTTATTCTAGGAATAACCTAGCGGTAATTTTATACATGACTTTATAATAAGGTGAAGAGTTTGAATCATCCCATCTCAAATCCAAGAAGAAGAAAAAAAAAAAAAAAAAAAAAAAAAAGGAAGTAATGAGCTTAAAAAAATAGAATTCCAAATAAAGCCACTTTAGTACTCTTTTGATTTCTGTTCTCTCTTTGAAACAAAAGTTTTTGAAACAATGATTAAAGAACGGTGAAAAAGAAAAAGAGGGCCAAGCAAACCTACCTATGTTTAGGGCAAAGTGATTTCCTTACTTGTCCCCTTTCTACGGGGCATAAAAGTTCATAAAATTTCTTAACATCATTTGATTTTCCTCTTTATTCTCTCTCATTATATATGAACTCAAAAAGAATTAAATTCTCTAACAATACCACAAAAGTAAATGAGCAAGGTGATTACAAGCAGCAGTTGTAGACATAATCTAGCAGTAATTCTATACATGACTCCACCATGAGGTGTAGAGTTTGAATTTTCCCACCCTCGAGTTATAAAAAAAAAACAAAAAACAAAAACAAGTATAATATAACATAACTTCACACCCAACTCTATCACAAGAGTGTAGATTTCAAATCTCCTCTTAAATTATAAAGAAAAATATAAAAGTGAGTGAGCTAAATTGCTGATTCCGCCGCCGCCGCTCTTCGTATGTAATTTCCTGTTAATGGGCCACTGGTTCAAAATTGGGCCGGATCATCTTTAAGAAAGATAGGCCTCATGGGCGAGCCCATAATGGCAAATCAGGGGATAAGATGGTCGGTAAAGGAAGCATCCCAATCGATCAAAACACTACTTTTTGGCATTGCCTTTAACGAACTTCCAATTAACGAATCCAACCGCCATTTGATTTCGACGACAATCACTGTAAATGATCCATCATATGGATTAGAGAGAGAAAGACGAGAGAGGAGAGAGACAGAGAGAAAGAAATGGGTCGAACGACGACCACAGGACAAAACCAGAACAAGGTAGGGGCATTCTTCCTGGCCACTCTGGTTCTGTGGTTCGTCTCCGTCTGGTTCGAAATCCTCTTCAACAAGCGCTCTGAGCTTCTCAGCGTCGTCCTAGGATGTTTCTTCTTCCAAACCGCCAACTGGGTCATCCGCTTTTTCTCCTCCCGTGACCCCCTCTTCGTCAACACCTCCGTCTCTCTCCTTCACTCCACCATTACCTCTTCTTCAGGTTCTCTCTCTCTCTCTCTCCTCGTTTTACTTAGATTTCCATCACTTGTTTTGTAAATTTCTGTAGATTTTTGCATCTTCATTTTTGGTATTGTTATGTGAAAGTGTTGAAATTTGTTCGAGTACTCTATGCAGTGGTTTTCATTTTGGTTAATCAGTGGTTAAGGAATGGTCCGAGTGGGATGTTTGAGCAGTCTCAGCTGTTTGGGGGCACTTGGCCCTGGGCATACGCAGCTCTGTGCTTCTCATGTGGTTACTTTGCTTACGACCAATGGGATATGTTGCGGTACCGGTTGTATAGCGGTTTTGTTCCTGCCATTCTGTTGCATCATCTCATTCTCCTCATTTGCTTCACTCTCGCTTTGTATCGGAATGTCACCATCAACTATCTCATTCTCACGCTCATTTGCGAGGTATATTCGCTGTTTTTCGCTCACTTGTACCGAATTATTTACGCTACTAATGCTTGAATCCGCATGATTTGTAGAAAGTGACTGTTTTTCGTAGTGTGTCTGTCTTGTGAGATGAATGAGTTCTACTTGTAAGTGCGATTTCGGGTTTTTAATTTCTCAGGAGGAAACAAGGAAAAACCAAAGATGAATTCACAATGGATCCACTTGTTTTGATGATTAGTGGATAATTTGTGATGCAAATGAATTGAACAACTAGTACTAATCTTCTTTGAAATGAGTTACTACTAAGGTGCCAATCCGGTTTTTAGCTTAGCCTTTAGCTAAAGTTCAAGCAAAAGCCGTTCGCTTTCTTTTTCCTTTTTCTTTTTGCATTGGTTTCTGCTACCAATTGGAGTTAATCCAGTTCTTTAGAGATGAAAACTAAGAAATTGACTAGGCAAGCCGATACCTAGGAGTAAAACCACCTTCAAGTTGAACAACATGTACACAAATTAAATGATTGATTTGTAATAGTGTATTGGTATTGTTAGTTGTTTCAAAGTTTTGAATCTTGGGGTACTGATGATGTTATGTTTCATGTTAATCATGCAGCTCCATTCCATCTTTCTACACATGAGGAAAGTGCGGCGGATGACTGGATTTCGCGACGCCACGAGCCCAATGGTGAGGATAGAATGGATTCTAAATTGGGTCACCTTCTTTGTAGCAAGGATTGCATCTCACATTCTCATCACTGCCAAGCTCATCTGGGATGCTCCCAAATTTGAAAAGGGCGTGGAGCTGCCACTAGCCTTATTCGGAATGGCTGGAATGAACTTGCTTAATGTCTTCCTTGGCCTTGATCTCTTCAATGCTTTCAGAAGGGAGAGGAATCCTCAGCATACCGATCGACACCGCGAATGAACAGACTCAGGTCTGGAAAGAGTTGCAATTTATTTCAATTTTTTGCACACAAGTTGTTGGCATTGAAAGATGTTTTTCATACAGAAATCAGTGGTGTAAAAATGTGTAAAAAGTGCATACTTTACCCTCTCCTCTCCCACTAGTCCTCGTCAAAACCAACAATAAAATTAACATTGTTTCTTTGTAACTAGTCTAATGACAAAGCCGTGGCTTGCATGTTCTGTGGGAGAGGGACAACCTTGGGAAGTCTTTTTCTTAACTTGACGTTGCTGGTGAAGATGAATGAGAAATGCCTTGTCGTTTACTACTGTACTTGTGCTCGACGACATTGATATTTGTTGGTGTACGACAGCGTGTCTTGTTCTGTTGAGTTGTAGACATTGCCAAAAAAATAAAAATAAAAATAAAGGGTCTTTCGTAGACAACAGCATTTCATTAAAGAGATGTTTACTTGAGCTGAACAACATGTCATTAAAGACATTGTTTTCTTGTTCGTAAAAAACAATTTGTTTTGTTGTTAAGGAATAAGATAATTGAAAAGAACATCTGTTTGTTTGTTGTACATGATGTTGTCAATCTTGTAGTAAACAACAACTATATATATAGAAAAAAGTCCCATTTTCATATACTTATAACTTTTTATTTAAAAATTTGAAGTCTAAATCTGTTGTCTTGTTTTCATGTCTTGAAAACCGTCCTTCAATAGACTTTTGATAACTCATCAATTTTTTTAATAATTTTTAATATTTAACATTTTTAAGAGGTTAAATTTTAAAATTCAGATGATATAACATGACACTTGTAATATCCTTTAAGCTACTAGCTTCTTTAGGAGAATAAGATTAAAAAAGAGAGAGAGAGAGAGAGAAATAGATAAGGATTGATGATATCTTTCCGATAGAATGCAAATCATCTGTTGCTTAATGGAAGGACATGTCATGCTTAGAGATTAGTAGGAGGTGGCATATAGGAGATGACTCATTATTTATAAGCTGGTGGTGGCCAAAAATTAGGAACATTAGAGTAAGTTGCATAGTAATTGAGCACTACAAATTAAGCCAGACAGTGTAAGAAAGTCTTCTAAGCTTCCAGCCCACGTTTTACCTTGTGTGTGTATATACACATAGGATAGGACGTTTTAGTGTTTTTGCTTCCTTATCTAGAAAGAAAATATAAGGAAAGGAGAGGAACGAAAAGAGGAGGAGGCGAAAAAAAAAAAACGAAATGATGAGAGAAGAAAATAGGAAAAAAAAAAAAAAAAAAGAAGAGAGAATTGTTTCCATTATCTAACAAGCAGCTAGTTGATGTAAGTATACATTCCGTTGCATTACTTGAACATTATTATGTTTTGGAGTATGTTTCCAATTTTGTTATTGTTATTTTTATCATGCTTTGAAGAGTATACATTCCGTTGCATTACTTGAACATTATTATGTTTTGGAGTATGTTTTCAATTTTGTTATTGTTATTTTTATCATGCTTTGAAGAGGTTTTAATAAATTATTTTTATGTATGGTGTGAAATCTCATGCTTATTAGAACTAACCCATATAAAATTTAAAGGGTCAAATCCTTGAGAAAAGAATTCCAAGAAAATGGCCATACAGAAAAGAAGGGGTTCTAATCGTATGAGATTAACATCATACTAGAAGGTCATATGCAAAAGTTAAAGAGTATTTTAATTGTGGAAAAGTTATTTAGTATATTTACTGAGCTATTCACTAATATAATTCTTGTGATGCAGTTTACAAGGTCAGTAAGATCAGGAAGTTGACTGAGGCAATGGTTTCAGAGTCCCATGACAAAATTAGAGATTTGATTTATTTTTAAATATAAGGTTCTAGTTAGTTAACATTCTTTTTGAGTTGCTAGCTCGGGAGAGACGTTACAACACTATTGGAGGGACAGTCAATGAGACAGGAAATTCAGCATAGCAAATCTCAATTCAAAAACTTTTAACAACTAAGTTGATTTATATGTAACTTCTTGTTTAAAATTTTATACATGATATTATTAAAATATATATTGGTATAAATAACAAGTTTCACTAAAAAAAACCATAATGTAAAGACATTTGAATCACCTAATTAATATAATATAACAAAGGCCCGATACAAGTAACGTAAAGAGTGTCGTAGAGAAATCCCTCTTTCTCTATATATATATATATATATATATATATAGATATATTTAACATAATGATTTGGGGCTATGTGAGACAAGCTCTGTATGCCACATAAATGACCACGCTTCTGTGACATCCAAGTCCCTTGTAACCAAGGAGCCGAACAATAATTAAGGGTGACAATTCATGTTGGTGGGTCGTGTTTGTATCATGTTTAAGCCCTCAGTTGACACTAAAACTTTTGACCTAAACCTAATCCATTAAATAATCATATCAGAAAACTAAACTCAAACCCAACCCTTGAATTAAAGGGTTGACACGAACATGACTCATCTAACCCGTTTAATATACGAATTATAATGTGTCGTGTCAACCTGCAAACCCATTTATTAATGGGTTATTAAAGTATCATTTTAATCTGTTTATAACCCATTAAACCTACGTGAATTATGATTAAATACCTAATTAGCAAGTTCATCCATTTACAACTAAAGTTTCAACTATCAACATCAGTTTATATAAGCAAAACAACATCAGTTCACATAAGCGAAACAACATCAGTTAAAAGTCTACAAGTCCAAAACATGCTCATAGGAAGGCTGAGTTTGAATGCGAGGGCTAGAGAGAACGAGAGAATGAGAAAGATGGAACTAAAAGAAGGAGAAGACGAGAGATCGTGAGAGACTAATGCGTTTGGTGCTAAGGTTTGGATTGTTTGTGTGTTAATCGAGGCATTTGAATTGTTTTAGTTAAAAAGTGTAAAAACTTAAAATATGTTTGGAAAAAAATAAATAAAAATATAGAGCTTGTTTCATTTGTATCGAAATTCTATGCAATTAAAAAAAAACATCTCATTTGGATTTGCCTGTGCAAAGTTATGGACTTTTAAAGTTTGAATTCCAAAACTATGTGAATAGTGAAGCTGAGGGAAAAAAACAAAAATTAGATTGTTATTCTAAGGTTTGAATTGTGCGTCCAAATGCATGTTTAATAGTGACTAAGATAGTGTGAATGTGATCGAGAAAGAGGATGGGGTAGGCAGGGAGAAGAAAACCATAACAGAGAGGGTGAGGTGAGGCGGCTATAATGTTTGAAGAAAAAAAGAAAAATGAAACCCTGCATTTTTCGTTTTATATTTTTCCCAAAATCAAATTTTGTTAAAGATTCAAAATAGTATAAAAAATATTTTTGAAAACGATATAATATAACACTAAAAGGTTAGTAAATGGGTTATTAATGAGTCGTGTTTGTGTCGACTCATATATAACCCATATATTAAACATGTTAATTGCGGGTTGGCGGGTTCAACCTATTTTGATCATTTTATTTAAACGTGTCTAACAGTTTCAACCCATTTTGATCCAAACCCATTTAAAGAAAACCCAAACTCTCTAATTTCGTGTAAGTTTCGTGTCGTGACCTAAATTGTCAACCCTAATAATAACGTTTGTTTTATAATTAGGAATGACAAGAATATTTTTACTCTCGAGTAGACCATGTGGTTACTAGGGAGAAACGACATGTTGTTTACTCCCAAGTTGTTTTCATAATGCTCATTCGATATTTTTTTAAAAGGGAGGGGGGCAAAAAAAAAACCTCTCTTGATTGATTAAAAAAAAAACAAAAAAAGTTGACACGTCTTAGCAGTTAGATAATTGTCACAATCTTACTATGCTAAACCGTGTTTTTATCAAATTGTACTCTTATAATCCTCATAGAATTTGACCCTTTAATCCGTCTTTTGTCCCTTGTCTAAAAAACTTTACGCTACTTTTTTATTGCTTGACTAAATTCCACATATATAAAATATAAATCCCACCTCATCATCGGTTGGAACCAAAGTGACCAAGTGTTTGTGTATATATATATATATATACATATATATATATGTATATGTATATATATAATTATTAGCATATGTGTAGTCTACGATCAGCTGTATTCTATTCGGGCGTCACTATCACGTGTCCCACCATAATCTATGACGGTAGACTCACTAAACCAATACATGGGAAATCCACCCAAAAAAAAAAAAAAAAAGGTAAATATTTTAAGATATTGCTTCTATAATTGAAGAATCATGGTAAGCCAAGGAGACCAAGTAAAATATTTAGAAATGGAGTCGTCACCGGAAAAGATTCCTACGCTTTTGGTTTGCTGGGTCAGAATTAGATTGCGAACATATATATTTGTACATATTTATATATTATTATATAGATTACTCTGATTAAAATTCATTCATGCCTCTGAAAAAGGATCTAATTAAGTAAAATATATTTTAATGGATAATGGATGGCAGAACAAACAGCATTACTTAATCGATCAATCAACTTACTGGACCAGTCAAGTTGGTCTTTACATGTACGGACAATATTATCCACGTTTAATTTCTCTCTTTTTTTATCTCCTTATTTATTAATTATATCAATTTTAGAGAGAAAAATCAACTAGTCAGTTTCTAATTATTTATCTATAAAGTATACAAATTGTTTTAGGTTGAGTAATATGGCAGTCAATTCATTATGATAAAATTATAATTGACAACTACACCCACGTGATAGATGGATTAGCTAACAGTCAGGTTATTTTGTTAGATTTTTCTCATTTGTTCATTCAGATTTGATTTTTATTGTCTCTTTAAGTCTCATTTCACTTTTGATTATTGAATCATGATTTAGTGATGACATGATAGATTGTGGGTAGACGACTAAGAGAAATTATTATAAATGACATGTCTTTATCATATCTAGATAAATAAATTTTCATATGTGAATCTTAAAATTTAAAAATGATGAGACGACCTTAGATCTTTTTTTATTCATCAAAAAATTATAATTGACAAGTAAAATATATTCAATTATTTTTGTCACCGAATTAAAAAAAATATATTTTTGGCTCATAACAAATTTGGCTAATTTTTTTAATTTTAATTAATGATAAATAAACAAAGTATGCTGCATGGACCCTACCCTGCATATTTTTCTTTTTGTTTTTGGTTTTTGAAAAAGGACAGACAGAGAGAGAGAGAAGATGGTAGGATCCACAAACCGTCTTTGAAAAAGGAGAGAGAGAGAGAGAGAGAGAGAGAGAAGACGGTAGGATCCACAAACCACGATCGAGAGTCCATAGTCGATGAGTTTTCAATTTTCTTTCTTATTTTCTGATTTTTACGTGAAACATTTGAAAAGGCCAAAAAAAAAAAAAAAAAAAAAAAACCCTTAATCGGTAGGGGTCCTGTTTTTTAATCATCACAACAGGACAATAATTGATTATATGAGATGAATTTATAATCTAACATTTTTAACCTCAAAAATTTATAATATGACTTATAAAGCTACTTACAGTTATAGGTCAAATTATAAAAAATTGATCAAAAAATTAAAATAACAATACCTATTAAAAGAGTAAAAATACAATTTAGTTTAAAAATATTTTTATGTTTTATTTTTATCTTAATGGAATTTTGATTAGACTCATTATTATTAAAAATGAAAAAAATTATCTAAAAAATTATATTTTTTTCATTCATTAATCGACACGATACAAATTCCTCTCTCTTAATTAAAATAACACAAATTATATGTTTATTTTATATCATATTGATTTATTATCAAATTTTTATATCATATTGATATAATAATTTTTAAATTTATATTATTTCAATACATTTTATTTTATTTTTGTATTATATTAATTTAATATCAAATTATTTTATCATATCAGACTCATTATTATTAAAAATGGAAAAAATTACCTAAATAGTTATATTTTTTTCATTCATTAATCGACATGGTACAAATCCCTCTCTCTTTATTAAAATGACACAAATTATAGGTTTATTTTATATCATATTGATTTATTATCAAATTTTTATATCATATTGATATAATAATTTTTAAATTTATATTATTTAAATACTTTTTCTTTTATTTTTGTATTATATTAATTTAATATCAAATTATTATATCATATTGGTAAAATAATTTTTGAATTCATATCGTTTAGGTGTTATCATCAAAAAAAAAAAAAAAAAAAAACGTATACCTTAAACAAGCATGATGTCCAACATTGAAAAGACCCTTCTTCATATTCTAGTTTTCCTTTTCTCCAAAACCAAAAAGAGAAGGAGAGACTTTTATGATATTAATTCATAATAATGTTCTGTTGGAAAAGACGTAATTGTCAAGTTGGTCAGGGTGGGCCAGGAAAAATAGCAGCTGAGGACCGACTTGAGTTAGGCGGGGAAGTGGGGAGGGAGGACCCCACCGAAAAAAAAAAAAAGGGCTTCTAGTAAGAGAATGGGAATCCTAAATATCAGGCGGTAAAGGAGGCAAAAAGGGTGGGGGCCCAATTGTTGTATCTGGTTGGCTGGCTGTATTAGTTTTTTTTTTTGGTCTCTCACATAGAAAATGAACTGTAGTTACGGATATAATCTAACATAAATTTTATAAGTGCAGCATTGTTATTTCATTTTCTTTTCTTAATATATATCCTCTTAATAATAATTAGATAATTTATTAAGTTATTTAAGAATTTTTAGTATTTAGTTTTTTATGTGATTAAATTTTGAAATTTTGATGTGATATAAAATTATTAAAAGGATAGTTAATGAGATATGAAATTTGAGACAACAGATCTAATTTCACATCTTGATTGTGTAAAAAAATACAGAGTTCGGATTCCTTACTCTCAAATTAGAAGGAGAGAGAGAAGGAACTAAAACGCAATGCTGGTGGTAAATGAGTTTGAACATACCTCTTTCTGTCTTTCTTTTTTCGTTCTTTTTGTTTTGGCTAAAATTTGATAAAATTTATTTCAAAAATTAAGGGCTCCTTTGAAATAATGATTGGAATTGGAGTTTGGATTTAAAGTTTTGTAACTTAAAATTAAATTATGTGTTTAGTTAAAATATGAATTAAAAACGAATTGTGATATAGGAAATAGTGTAAAACTTTAAAATGTGATTAGAAAAATATACAATATAGATATTGTTTTATTTTACTTATCATTAATTAGAAAAATATACAATATAAATATTGTTTTATTCTGCTTATCATTATGAGCATTTAGACCAAAAAAAAAAATCATTTTGTATGGAAATAAGAAAGTCATGAACTTTTGTGTGCATTTAGACACAAAAAATTATCTCATTTCATCTGAAAATAAGATAGTCATGGATTTTTGAAGTTTTAGTTTTATAAAAAATCTTAGAGAATTTTTTTTTTGAGATAAATAGGCAAAATTGCCAATAGAATTGGTGCTCAAACTATTGAAACAGACATTTTAGTTGAACACAGATCAACTATTCAAATCAACCACAAAGATTGGAAATTTAATGAAGCAATAAATAGATCCCCTCAAGTTATAATTTTTAAGTAATACTCAGAATACTTCCGGTACACACTCATTCGAGTTAAATTAATATTGAAAAAATAATCTGTGATCGAAATATTTTAACAGTTTAGTAACTTAGCGGTGTAGGATCAATTTAACTTTGCAACAGGTGGACCCCACATTCGTCGGTCAGTCAAGGGCCAGGGGGCAGGGTGGGCGTAGTTTGTGGTGGGACCCAAACCCCACATCAAGAGGGTTGTGGTGGTGGTGGTGGTGGTGGTGGTGAGCTTGCTCTTTCTTTTAGTCTTTCCCATCACATCATCATCCTCCTGTCTCTGTCCCTCTGACGCACTCATTTTCATGCCCTCCTGTCTCCTCTCTCTCTCTCTCTCTCTCCCTCTCACTTTCCAATTACCAAATAAAAATAAACTAAAATATTTTCTTTTGTTTTTTTCCCTTTTCCTATGTTATTTGCTGTCTCCGTCATTTCAGGTTTCTCTCTCTCTCCTCTCTCCTCTCTCCTCTCTCCTCATCCTTTCTATCTCTATCTCTATCTCCATCTCATTTTCCTTGTGTGTATGACTATACATGTATATTTGTGTATTATAGCTCTTGCAGGAGAGAAAAGGGGGAGGATCCGTTTGGTTGGTTGGTTGGACTTTTTGTGGGGTTGAGTGGCCAAATACTCTTTATACAAGAGAGAGAAACTAGAGAGAGAAAGCGAGAAGAGAAAAAAAGAGACAGCTTTGGAATTGGAGGTCTTTCTTTCTTTCACTCCTCCGCCTCCTCCTTCTGCTTATTATTATTATTATTATTATTTTTGGCTGCGCTCTTCGACTCCAAACCCTACTCCACCACCCCCCAAATCCGATTCCTTTTCTCTCTCCCTCTCCCCCAGATTTTCCAGGTTCATTTTCCTTAATCCTTCTCTATATCTATTTCTGTGTAGTTTTTTTTTTTTTCTTTTTTCCTTTTTTACTTTCGCTTTGTGGGCATCTATTGTTTCTTCCGACCTTGAATCTGATTCTGAAGTTTTTCATTCTGCTTTTCCGGAATTTTTTTTTATTCGAATCATGTCTTTCTTTCTCCGTTTGATCTGCCTTGAAAATCATGATCAGTATAATTGTATGGAGTTTTAGAGCTTCCCTGACCCAGAAAAAGAAAAAGAATTCCAAACTGGAAATTTACTTGTAGATTTTGCTCATATCCCCAAAATTATTGGCAGATACAAGTTATTAAGACAAACGGGTATTTTTCTTTTTTTCTTTTTCCTTTTTTTTTTCATTAAAACAAAAAGTAGAGATTTTTATGTACATCGATGACTAATGATCCGAGGATACATGGTTGGAGTACAAGTTCCCAGTATGGAATAAGCCAAATTGAATTCGTGGGGTCGGGTGTGATTCAAGAGAACTGTTCTAATAAAGTGATGTTTTTTTGTTCATTTACGATCTGGGGTACTATTTTCTGCAGGTTTTCATTTATGTCCGTTTGTAGAAGTAGTTCTTGTTTAGGAATGACATTTTTTTGGTTGTGATAAGCATTAATTTTGGTTACAACTTAATAGTATTTTAATGTTATCGGGTTGTTCCGTAAATGAGTTTCAGTTTCTGTTTCTATTTTCTCTACTGCATTCTGAATATGCCTTTCGTATTTTAATTCAAGTGAGTTAATTTTCAAGGATGAACTTCTCTTTTGCAGAAAATGCACTTGGCCATATATAACTTGGGGTTTTATTGATTCCGATTTCGTTAATTTGATTGGAGTTGCTCTGCATTCAGTAATCTTGCTTTAATTACTCATGGACTTGATAGTCTTCGTAGATTTTAAGGATATCTAGATCCTTTTGTCTAGGGCGTGCAGCTTGTGATTTTGGTGAAGAGAAGTATCGGGTTGCTTGTCGTTAACTCATTGTCTTTGAGGTTTTCGTCAGGCTACTCATGGACCATCATGATTTAAAGGCAAGTGAAACGAGAAGTAATGCTGGTCATATCTGTTCTCCCAAGAAGCAAAGCCTTTTAGAGGGGTTGGCTGGTGCAAATGTTGAGATACTGAAAGAGGGGCGTGGATATACTCCCGAAATTAGTAGTTGCAGAGCTGAAAAGTTTGCAGGAATCGAAAGGAATGATCGTATCTCTTCCTCAGGTTGTGTGAAGGAAAGTAGCGGTAATTTGAGACCATCTTTTACTGTTTCCGCAGCGAGACATCGTAATGGAGCTGGAAGCAATGAGAGTCTGAAGAACGGCGAAGCTTCTGGATGTTCTGCTGAAGAAGTTACTACTTTCAAGAAAATGTCCATGAAGTGTAATGTTGAGTCAGACAATGGACAACCCCTTGATAAAGACTTATATGCTGGAATGAATGGATGTTGGGTCAATACGGGTGAAAATGGATCAAGGTCTCGGATGCGGGCTGTCTTTCCTGATAAGCAATGTAAAACTGAGTCGTCTTCTTCGAATTCATCACACGTCATTCTTCCAGCTTCTTCGAATGACAGCTGTCAGGATATGTCGTTGGATATTCAGTCATGCAAGCTGAGCAAAATCCATGCAATGGAGACTGCTACTTGTACTGACTTAAAGAGTGATCTCAAAGAGCCTGCTTTTGGAAGTTTACGGCCAGGTACAGCAACATGTAATCCTCAAGATAAGCTGGAAAAGACCATTTCACACGGCAAACGAAGTGATACAGATGAAGTTTCTGAAACCCTTGGTGTCAGAGCAAGGAAGAGTGAGAAAAATGATATTTCCAAATCCAATCTGTTTAAGAAGGGAAATGAGAAGGTTGATGTTCGTTGTAAAGAAGAGGTTCTCTATACGCAGGGTGATGCCGTTGATGTGGCTGCGACGGTTGCAGGAGAAATGGAGCAAGATTTTGAGGCTTCAGGAAGCTCCTCCTCCAATGATGGGAGAAACAATGGGATGTTACGTCAGAGCTATGTCGATTCTGTTGATTCGAATAGAAAAAGCTGCTTAACAGAAACTGGGTCTGTGATTCAGCAGTGCAAAGGTCAAGAACCATTACCAGACCTGGGTGCGAAAGTGATTAATGAAGTTAATGGTGGTCTTCAGGTGCAGGAATTGTCTTGTGAAACCACTAAATCTGTAGGTTTATCGTCTTGTGGTCATCACTCTTTATTCGATCTTAATGAAGATGTCCTTGAATACGACGTGGAATACCTGGGACAGTCGGGAAAAGAAACTGCTTCTAAGTTTGTGGGAAGTGTGTCGAAGCCAAAACCTGTTATGGCTAAGCCCGGGATTCCCTTAGACTTCTTAGCACCAAACGTAAAGAAAGAAGGGAATGTAGGTGGTTGGAGGGCGTCTACTAATAGTAGTGCTTTTCAACCAACTTCGGTCACCAAGAATTGCAATGAAAAAAAGGCCATGCCCACGAGTGATGAGAATGACAGGGAAATGCACTCGGTGGTTAAAAGGATTGACCTTAATCTTGCTGCTACAGGAGCTGATTTTGACGTTGAACTGCTTCAAGATGAACCGGCCGTAACTGAGTTGAGTATCCCTTCAAGTACGGAGGTGGGTTCTGCGCGAGCAAGAAAGTTAGATATTGATCTTAATTGTGTGAGCGGAAATGATGATGACTGTCACCAATTGCCTCTTAGAACTTCATTTCCAAAGCCTTCTGTTAGGGATTTTGATTTGAATGACAGTCTGACTTCTGTGGAGACATGCAATGTTGCTTGCCAACCAAGTCAAGGCCCCCAAGCGTTGAGGAAAATGGGATCAGATTGTCCTCTAGTTTCTTCTGTAGAAAATGCAAAACACCAAGACTTGAGAAGTTTCAGATCTCCTTATTCTGCAGATTTATGTTCTATGCCGGGCTTTATCCCTGGTCATGTTCAACCTTTTCTGGTTGCAGCACCTAATATGCTTCCGTCAAATGAACAACTACAAAGAGTTGCGTTCCTGCAACCACAGTTATCCTACACACAACCACCACTTAATGCTTTCCGGGTTGACCCAAAAGATGGCGAATCTCCAACAGTAGGCACACACACTCTCATACCATACGTGGTGGATCCACATGCAACTACCATCATGTCGCAAGTATTCGGCTCTGGTGGTGTTTCTGCCTTTCCCAATCACGTCTTCCCGGTTCCTCACGGATCAAGCCCCGACAACATTGCTATCGCAAGGCCCAATCTTGACGCATACAATGGGGTGAATGCTTTGGAGAATGTAAACAGGGGAGCAAACAGCGGTCAACTTTGCATGCCGTCTAGTAATTCGACGGTGGAAGAACAGATGAGGAGTTTTCAGCGGGTTGCTGTTCCTGCCGCGGGCATGAAGAGGAAAGAACCAGAAGGAGGGTGGAATTCTCCGCAGTTTTCCTTCAGACAGATGACTGCTTGGCGCTAGGTTTTTGTCTGTCTCTTTGCAGATTGCTAGTTCCAAAACTATTAAGCTGAAGTTTACCTCTGATTTATTAGAGTTCAATTGTTTAACCTCTGATTAAGTAGTTAGACTCGGACAAGAAGCCGCCATAAATTTGGGTTGAGATTATATGTTTTTTTGTACATGATTCTTTTGCCATTTCTGATACTTGAAAAAGTTTTTAAAAAAAGCTTTTGTAAATCTCAGTGTTTTGCTTAATGAATATAAATCACTGCCTCTAGAAGCTAATCTTTTTAACATACTTGGTTTTCACTATTTCTTCCTGAATGAAATTCCTGAATGTCAGACTTTGAATCCGGATCCCCATCGTCGTCGTCGTTGTGAATCCAGCTTCAACTGCGGCTGGGCGTGGGATGGCGGGAGTGGGTTGAGATAGAGGAGCGAACGGATTGTCATCCACGAAGTCACTATGATCGGCATTCAGACATGGAGCTAAGGGGCCAGAGTGGCAAGTCGTGTTAATGTTTCGACTTGGTATCGCAGCGAAACAAACTTCAAAGCCTCGACATATTTAGGTAGTCGTGATACGAAAAACCGACTATTCGAAATTCATCAGAACGAATCACCAGAGATCTTGGCACACCTTGACCCTCCTAACTTTTGTAGTTTGTTCAAGAGGACTTGCACTTCATTATTGTGTGTGTGTGTGTGTACGTATATGTGTGCGTATATAATATATATATATATATATGTTTTAGTTCCAACACTGTCCTTGTACTTCACCTGCCAATGTCTCTGAGAGGGCCACTTCTATATAGATTAACGAAATTTCAGATTCCCAAACACACAAAGCAAGGCAAAGCAAAACAAAACAAATTGCATATTCTTCTCATCCTGCAGAAACGTTGGTTGTGACAGACAGTAACAGACAGTACAGTGGTAAATATTTTTTTCTTTTAAAAAATTATGGTGTCTTTTGAGACATTAGCGGATGATTTTGTGACTTTTTAGCAGTCTTTAATAAAGTTACCTCGAACTTTCCAAGCAACGTGGTACGTAAACCATATTCCAATCAAACAAAGACTAAATAAATAAATAAAAAAACTAGTGAATTTCATTAAATCAAGGAGAATATATTTTCTTTTAGAAATCATTTCTTCGTTTTTAACAGTATGATTGAATTGTACTTCCTACAAGGGGTTTGATTGAATCAAATCTGCGATCTTGAAATTAATAATTCGTCAAGTTTATGTGGCTGTATTAGCACCTTCTACTTTGATTTTAATATGATGTTACGGTAAATTTTCTAATTTATCTCCTTATTTCAAAGCTCCCAATATCACAAAAGTTAAACAAATATTACTCAAGAGAGTACCAAAAATATATATATATATATATATATATAAACTAATTTATTTGACGACAGAGGTAAATTTAGAATAACTTTGTTTTTTTTTTTAAATAAAAGGTAGGAAATTACTGAACACATGCATAACAAAATAATTAAACCACTTAAGTACTCTCTTTTAGCATATTCTTTTTCATGAAAGGGATCCGCCAACAAAGACAAGAGAAACAAGAAAAAGAAGAAGGAAAAAAAAAAAGGAAGCTAAAAAGCTAGCATGTGCTTTTGCATGTGGGTATGATGCTATACAAACAAAATTACAAAAGATAAGGTCGCACCAAACATGAAATTCCAAAACCCTTTCATGGATTCCACCCCCCCCCCCCCCCCCCCCCCCCCCCCTTTTTTTTTCAAAATATTATTCTCATTTAATATAAAAATCAATATTCATCTACAAAATAAATACTATTAATAGTGATAATAACAACAATAATTTTATCATATTGCATTTATGGGAGTCATGGCTTGTGGTTAGATCATGTTTTATTATGTTGTAATTAAATTCACCGTCTACAATCATTGACTCAAGAAATATAATAAAAGGTAAAATAATGGAATATTGGACCACAAACCTTATGAAATTATGCACAAGGTTGAACTTTAATAAAGTTTATTATTTCTGTCGGACATTTGTATTATTGACCGCACAAAACTTGGGAAGTGAGCTCTACATTTAATTATATAATATTGTAATGGGTTTGTAGTTTGTACTCAGCATCTCTTGTCTTTTACGTATAAAAGAAATTAAATACATTCAATTGATTTAATTAATTATAATAACTCGAGTTAGTTATATTACTTTATGATCTTATACCAAATATATTTCGGAATTTTAATATACATCACAAGAGAATCCGTCATAAAATCATAATTAGTAATCAGGCAGGATAATAATATATTTATTATCTCGATTAAAGATCTTGGATTCAAGTTATCACACTCACAGTGAAAATTAAATTTCTCCGAAGTTATTTATCTTCAATAAATTAAATTTTAACTTAGTGGAAATTATGACTTCTTTTTCTTTTTTTTTAAAGAGAAATTATAATTATTCTTCAGTGTATTTTACATACCCTTATTTTTTTTTTATGATTGGTATAATTTTTTAAGAATAATCATGTCCCTTAATTTTTTTTATGACCGGTACAATTTATTAAGAATAATTATTTTTAAATTGAATAAAGTGTTATAAAAATGTTCTCAAATTAATTACCATCTAAAATATCCGTACACATTTTGAAGAGACTGACTATAGCACATTACAACGTCTTCAAATATCATCATAATATTCTCAATTTTATATTTGTTGACATAACTAATAGTAATTTCACATATAATTTTATCATAAGGTCTAGAATTCAAATTCCTCATCTATAAGTTCAGAAAAATGTTATTTTAATTCGAGAAAAATAATTTTATTGTAAGTAAAAAATAATAATGTTAGGAAGATTACATCTAATAACTAAAAAAAAACTCATCGAGATACAAATTAATATTCAAAATTTGATATTAAAGTTTATATTCCTGACGTTACCTTTAAAAAGGATAAATTTTATTATTAAACTATGTTTTACCATATTGATATCCGTAAAAACTAAAAACTACTTTTAATGGTAACTCACATCATTAGAAAAATAATTTAATAATTAAATAAAGTACAAATACGGTCTGTAACGTAAGGTTTTTTTTTTTTTTGAAATAACTGTAACGTTAGTTTTTCTCCTTAAAAGAAATTAAGGAAAAAAAAAAAAAAAAAAAAAAGGTGCAAAGCAATTTGCCTGGAAGATATGAATGTACTTGCACAGAATTTTCATCGTCAACTGAAAATGCTGGTTGGTTCAGACTTCACAGTTCACAGTCAGCTTACATGAAATAATATACATCAGAGTCTTTGCACAACCGCCACGTGTGCTAACTTAACTACCATTTTTTCCGTATGAAAAGAAGATATTTAAATCTCTTTTTTTTTTTTTAAATTTTTTTTTTTGTGTGGCTAATGAAGAAATTACTCCCTGGTGAAAAAGCAAAAGATTGTTTACCCCAAAAAAAAAAAAAAAAAAAAAAAGAACTTGAGAGCTGCAGAGAAAAGTGCCAAAAATCAATCACTCAACTGATAACTGTGAGAGCAACACCCTCTTTCACTTAAAGTGCCTTCCGACGCAGACCTCCCTGTCTCCACCGCAACTTTTCCTTCATATTTCTGGACCATCAACTTCTTTAATTTACTAAAATATCCTTCCCACTGGCCCAATTTCCCTTTTTTTTTTTTTTTTTTTTTTTGGGTCATTCAGATTTAGTAGTATGTCTACATATTTACAATCCAAGATCATGAATTTGGAGTTTTATTTTTATACACTGAGTTGGGCCATGAGCAACTTTGAAAAAAAAGGTGGGATTCTTTTTGAAGAGATGTCTTTCTTTCTTTCTTTATTTCTTATAGATATTCCGAATCTCTCTTTACAATTATATTTATTATTTATGTTTGCATCAAATCTTTTTTTTTTTTTTTTTTTTTTCCGTTGAATATACATGTAGGCATCATTTTGATCAACAAAATGAAAGAGGATAAGAAAAAGGCGATAGAGCGTCCACTAGTATCAAATAGAAATGGCTAGTCAAATTTTTTTTTTTTTACCATATAAAACCTGCTTTATTTTGATTAGAAACATTTTATGGTTTTGTAAAATTATGTGCTATGATTTGAATTCATAATTAATATTATTTTCGATACGAATTATTGACCATCAAATCTAATTTTTTCCATTGTTTTTGTATCCATTATAATGTAATAAAAGAACATACCCTAAATTGTTAAGAATAATGGCATTGAGTATCTAGATCTTTTTGTTTTAGCATTTATCAATTCTATTTCTCCATGGGGAATAAGGAAAGGGACATAACTCAGTAATAGAGTGACACTTTGATGTGGTGGAAGTTATTGGTTGGAGTTTGATTAATTCTAAACCCAATGTGAGTATTCTATTTTTATTCGATCTCCACTCATAATCGAATGACAATAGATAAGAAGTTTGCGGGTTTAACATAAGGGATTATGGATAACGAGAGCGTACTTCAGACAAATATGAAACATATGAAAATAAGTTGTGCTTTGAAATTGATGACAATTCCAAATTCGTTTTATCGAACGGTTCACTCCCCTCTTTGCTTAACTGCTTCCCACTTATGCTAACAATTTTGATTTTAGATTTAGCAAACTTTATCGGATAGATTTCTTTTTCTTCCTTTTATTTATCAATTTATCAATTTATCAATTAAAGTAAACTCAATTGATGCTTAGTAGGCGTGTGAGTTGTTTTAATATATTAAATTTTGGATTCAAGTGTCAGGAGTTAGTAAATTATTTTCTTTTATTTGTCAATTTGTGCTATATATTAATATGAAATTCTTTATAGTTCGATATCTCAGATTTATAACCTAACAACAATCTACTAAAAGAACAAAAAACAAAGATCCATCCTACGGTAAAAATTTTGAGCAATGATATCGGTCATAGTAGATTAAGAGTTCATATCTGTTGTCTCATTTTTAAGTCTCAATGACTGTTTTTTTAATAGTGTTTTGACAACTCATTAATTTATTTAAGAATTTTAAGTATTTAACACTTTTTATATGATTAAAATTTAAATTCAGATAATTTGACATAATATTGTTGGGAGATAGTTAATGAGACATGAAATTTAGAACAATAGATATTGAGTGTGGTTGGTATATCCTGTTAGTGGCAAAATAAATAAAGGAAAGTTTAGACATTTCGGAATATTTTATAAATATAAATTAACGTCATTATAATAATTATTACGTAATTTTGTAACATAAAATGTAACAATCATCATGATAATTATTATATAAATATTTTAAGGGAAGTTACTACGTAATTATGTTGTTATATTTAAAATATTCTTAAAGAATTGTTGTAGTTCATTCCACCCTTTATGAAAATGCCATATATGATCAATGCAATATTTGGTAAGAGTGATGAAAAAAAGAAGGAGAAACAAAATATCTAAATGAGGAAAATAAAAAGGAAGAAAGTAGATTTTTTTTCACAGTAAAAGGGAAAGAAAATAAAAAAGAGAACATCTAATAAAATGCATTTTATAATTTGAATAAGAAGATGACTAGAAATTAAGGTAAAAATAATTAATTCACATATCACTTTTTTTTTTCCCCTTCAAATTTTGTCCTCATCTTTTTGTTTTTAGTATGCGTTTGGTACATGGATTGGAATTGAGTTTTTTTTGGTTAGATTTGAGTTAATTAGTTATGCGTTTGGTGCATGGGTTTGAATGACTGGAATTAAAAAATGTAAAAATTTGAAATGTGTTTGAAAAAAAAAATATTAATATGGAGCTTATTTTATTTGTATCGAAATTCTATGTAATTTAAAAAACAAAATCTCATTTGAACTTGTACATACAAAGTTATGGACTTTTAATGTCTGAGTTGTAAAGTTATAATAATAAACTGTAAATAGTTAAAATTGGGAAAAAAAAAAAAAAACAATTGCATATGAATGCAATGCAGTCGGAGCACCAAACCTTGCTTAAAATTAAAATGATTAAGAAATGGTGAGTTTCATAGATTTGCTACTTATTTTCTTCTAAATCTCCTCAATACTAAATAATTAAAAATTTTGTTTTCTATTTAAAATCTTTCCTCTAAACTTTCGTTCTCACGCTTTTTCACTTCATCAAACAGACTAGTTGGCTAATGGAAAACAACTTGGCTTTGTTCAACGTTTTGGGCTTGGAGTTTCAATCTTGAAAAGCGAAACTCACGAGTTTTGAACCTTTTACGCAAGAAAAGGAGTACCTCTATGCTGAGTCGACTCATTTTTGTTTCTTTTTTTTTTGCTAAAAGCTGATTCGGCTCCCCCATTTATTAATAATTAATCACCAAAAGCTAGATCTTTCATCGATAATTTTATTATTAAAAAAATTTTGCAAATCCAATTTGGGAGCTTTTACAATAGAGTTTTCTATTTTGCTCTTTTAGTGGAAATTATTTTTTAATTGTTTAGTTAAATTTTTTTTTAAAAAATGCGATTCATGGGTATCATAAATTAACGTAACAACTAAAGTCGTAATTTTTATAAGTGGTGCAAAATAAAAAATTATATTGTAGAAACTTTCCTCTCTTTTTTTTCCTTCTTTTTGAAGGAATTGAGAGTTGCTCAAATAAATAAATGGTATATAAAAGTAGGGACAATCTTTATGGCTAGACAAAGGGAGACTTATGAAATTGCTGACCTCTTAGGCTAAAGACTTGACAACCTTCGCAAACAGTTTGAACTTTAATAATTGAATATTTGCATCTACCACATTCGTTGATAGGGAGAGATCCTATTGAATAAAAGGCAATTTTCCTTTTCCTTCAAAGATTTTAATTTTTTTTTAAAATTTAATTCATTTATGGAGTTATGTCACTTTCACCCCTATGTACATTAATCACACACACATGAAGTAGGGGAATCAAGTAAATCCTAATAAATTATAATTTTTCAAATAATTATTGATTGAAAAAAAATTTATGAATATTTATATACCATACAAGATCATCACTTTCGTTAACGTGAGAGTTGAAACTTGTCAAATGATTATTAGTTTTTATGATATACATAATAAACACACACATAAATTTTTTACAACCGAAGAATAAGGTGAATCTACAAGTAAACTCCACTAAATTGTAATTTCAAGATAATTTCATCGTTTCATTTTAGCAAATCTCCCACCTCCACCTAAACATTATCTCTTTCCATAGGCAAATTCATTACAATTCCAACCATAATTTAATCTCCCTCTCTCACTGACTCTTCTTTCTCTCTCTAGGAAAAAAACAAAGCTCAACAAATGTAATCAATTCATTGGAATCTCCCTTTCAAAGTCACATAACACCTCACAGACCCCACCAAACACTCTCTCTCTCTCCTCTTTCTCTCTCTATATAATAGATGTGTTATGTTTCTGCCTACAATCTTCAAATGGACATCTCATCTGCCAAAAAAACCCCCTTTACCGCATTCTGTTTCTGTTTCTCTTCTCTTCTTTTCTTTGTTTCCCGTTTTCCTTAGACCAGACGTCGTCGTGATAGCTCTGTTTCAACCCAATTCCCCATAACCGCCATGACCAAACTCGTCGTCGAGGTCCACAATGCCACCGATCTCATGCCCAAGGACGGCCAGGGCTCTGCCAGCCCATTCGTAGAAGTCGACTTCGACGACCAGCGACAGCGGACCCAGACCAAGCCCAAAGACCTCAACCCTCAGTGGAACGAGAAGCTCGTCTTCAACGTCTCTAACCCCAACCACCTCCTCCACAGCACCCTCAACGTCACCGTCTACAACGACAGTCAGGGGAAGATTCACCGGAAAAACTTCCTCGGCCGTGTCAGGATCTCCGGCGCCTCCGTCCCCCTATCCGAGTCCGACGCCCTTCACCAGCGTTACCCGCTCGATAAGCGCGACATTTTTCAGCAAATCAAAGGCGACATCGCTCTCAGGATCTACGCCGCTCACGATTACACCGACACCACTCCGATCGCCAGCAATGTCGACGCCGTCTTGGAGTCCGACACTCCTCTGCGCGAAATCAACCCTAACAGAATCATCGAAGGGGAAATTGGCCAAATTCCGGATCCGAATTTCGCCTCCACCGCCGCCGCCGACGACCATAAGATGTTCAAGAAGAAGAAGAAGGAGAAGGAAGTGAGGACTTTTCACTCGATCGGGACCGCTGGCGGCGGCGGCGGCGGCGGTCACTCCGCTCCGGCGGCGGCGATGCCGTCCGGCTCCGCCTTTGACACGAGAGAGAAGCGGATGCCGATTTTCGAGACGAGGAGGGACTACGCTCAGGCCGGGCCGGCGGCGGCGGGGACTGTGATGCGGATGCAGGTGCCGAGGCAGAATCCTGAATACGCGCTGGTGGAGACGCGGCCCCCGGTGGCGGCGCGGCTGCGGTACAGAGGAGGGGACAAGACGACGAGCACTTACGACCTGGTGGAGCAGATGCACTACTTGTACGTGAGCGTGGTGAAGGCCAGAGACCTTCCGGTGATGGACATCACCGGAAGTCTGGATCCTTATGTGGAAGTGAAGCTTGGGAACTACAAAGGAGTGACCAAGCACTGGGAGAAGAACCCGAACCCCGTCTGGAAGCAGATTTTCGCTTTCTCCAAAGAGAGACTGCAGTCGAATTTGTTGGAAGTAACTGTTAAGGATAAGGATTTTGCGAAGGATGATTTCGTCGGAAGAGTTCATTTCGATCTCTCCGAAGTTCCTCTGAGACTTCCGCCGGACAGTCCTCTGGCTCCTCAGTGGTATAAACTGGAAGACAAGCACGGAATGAAGACCAAGGGCGAGATCATGCTCGCCGTTTGGATGGGGACTCAGGCCGACGAGTCCTTCCCGGACGCTTGGCATTCTGATGCTCACAACGTCAGCCATGTCAACCTTGCCAATACGAGGTCTAAGGTTTACTTCTCTCCTAAGCTTTATTACCTTAGAGTTCACGTCATTGAAGCTCAGGACCTCATTCCCTCCGATAGAAGCCGGGTTCCCGATGTGCATGTGAAGGTAATATTCGGAAAATTTGTGAAATGAGTGGTTGATAATTTGAGTGTTGGAGTTTGTGACAATGTGTTTCGAATATGAAAACAGGTTCAGCTCGGGAATCAGCTCAGACTCACGAAGCCGTTTCAAATGCGGATGGCGAATCCGGTTTGGGATGAGGAGCTCATGTTTGTCGCGTCCGAGCCGTTTGAGGATTTCATAGTTGTGAGTGTTGAGGATAGAGTTGGACCAGGGAAGGATGAGATACTAGGAAGGGTGATACTCCCGGTTAGGGACGTTCCGCATAGGTTGGAGACTATTAAGCTTCCCAATCCACGATGGTTCAACCTCCACAAGCCCTCAGTGGCGCTCGAGGAGGAGACGGAGAAGAAGAAGGAGAAGTTCTCGAGTAAGATTCACCTCCGGCTCTGCTTGGAAGCGGGGTATCATGTTCTCGATGAGGCCACGCATTTCAGCAGCGATCTTCAGCCGTCGTCGAAGCATTTGAGGAAGCATTGTATTGGGATTCTTGAGCTTGGGATTTTGAGTGCTAAAAATTTGCTTCCCATGAAGAGCAGAGAAGGGAGGACCACTGACGCCTATTGCGTGGCAAAGTATGGCAACAAATGGGTTCGGACCAGAACGCTTCTCGACACATTGTCGCCTCGATGGAACGAGCAGTACACTTGGGAAGTTTATGACCCGTGCACGGTGATCACCATTGGCGTGTTTGATAGTTGCCACACGAACGGAAGCAAAGACGATGCCAGAGACCAGAGAATTGGGAAAGTTAGAATTCGATTATCCACTCTTGAAACCAATCGAATTTACACTCATTATTACCCGCTTCTTGTTCTCACACCATCCGGTTTGAAGACGCACGGCGAACTACAATTGGCGCTAAGGTTCACTTGCACGGCTTGGGTTAACATGGTGACACAATACGGCAGGCCCTTACTTCCAAAAATGCATTATGTCCAGCCGATTTCCGTCAAGCACATCGATCTGCTTAGGCACCAGGCAATGCAGATTGTCGCAGCAAGGCTGGCACGAGCTGAGCCGCCCCTCCGGCGAGAGAATGTGGAGTACATGTTGGACGTGGACTACCACATGTGGAGCCTAAGACGAAGCAAAGCCAATTTTAAACGCATAATGTCTGTTCTCTCCAGTCTCTCCGCCGTGTGTAGATGGTTAGACGAAATCTGCTACTGGAAGAACCCCATCACCACATGTCTCGTCCACGTCCTGTTTCTGATGCTAATCTGCTACCCGGAACTGATCCTGCCCACGATTTTCCTCTACCTCTTCGTGATCGGAATGTGGAACTACAGGTTCAGGCCGCGGCACCCTCCCCACATGGACGCCCGTCTCTCACAGGCGGAGTTCACCCACCCCGACGAGCTCGATGAGGAGTTCGACACCTTCCCGACTAGTCGTCCCGCAGACATAGTGAGGATGAGGTACGACAGGTTGCGGAGCGTGGCGGGGAGAGTGCAGAGTGTGGTGGGGGATTTGGGGTCGCAATTGGAAAGGGCACAAGCCATACTGAGCTGGCGGGATCCGAGAGCGACGGCCATATTCATCATCGTCTCCTTGATATGGGCGGTGTTCATATACGTAACGCCGTTCCAAGTTGTGGCATTGTTGCTTGGGCTATACTGGTTGAGACATCCACGGTTCAGGAGCAAGTTGCCTTCTGTCCCCGTCAACTTCTTCAAGAGATTGCCATCCAAGGCCGAAATGTTGCTCTGAAGAAAGTTAAAAGTCGCGAAAGTATTATTATTATTATTATTTTTTTTTTCACCTGTTTTTATTGCAATTTTTACCTACGGGAAGAGGGGATTTTTGTTGCGCAATTTTTCACACGCAGTTGCTAGGAGAAAGAAACAAAAGATGAAGATGGTCGGCCTGAATAATAATAATTATCGCACTGGATTTGTAACACTAGAAGACAGAGAACAAGCAATAATTTTGCTCCTTATTCTTGCTACTGCTAAGCCCCACCTAATAAAGATTCTCACGTTTCAAATATGTGTATATCCCCAGCTTTATTGATGCTTATCCATAAATATACAAACTTTTTTTAAATTTTTTTTTTTTTTTTTTACCTTTCTGTATCTTTTATCAATTTTTTTTTGGGATGAATGCTCTTTATTTGTCGGGGAATAAAGAAATTAGAAAGAAGAAAAAAAAATTAAAAAGAATATTCAATGAACCAAGATATTCCATCAAAACAATCATATAACAAAAGTTTCCAAATGGATGGAACAAAAATTTGCACATGATAAAATCTTTCATCAAAACCGTTGACAAAAATGGGTAGGTGAAAAACCGACGGTTTTTTTCAGTTGGACGAAGTCCTAAGTCCAAGATGTGCTAGTAGTGCTAAGATTGTCATGAAGCTCACAAGCATTCCGGCCAGAAGAACTCTATCAACTGCATTCCATGAAGTGCCCTTGCTTTCTCCAACCCACTCTTGCGTTTCCTTAAATTCAGATGCAACTTCACTCTCCGCTGTTTTTTGCATCTTTCGCTTCCTAAGCAACCATCCAATCGGATTCCGGCTGCTTTGATCCTCTTGTGAAATGGCATTTGTTGAGACGGCGCTTTCTTCCAACGTAGTTCCTCCACAGCCTTCTGGTCCACAATCACAAGTTTCTTGCAGTCTGGAAGGCGCACAGGTGTTGCAAGGGTCGGAGCACGGGCTGCATTTGTCCTCAGCTGACGATCCCCTGCTTGATGTTGTTTTGTATTTTACATGCTGGAGAGTTTCTATCACTTCTCCAAAAACTGACCACCTTCCGACGGACGTTATTTTCACAATGGCTGAAGTGCCCAGCATACTCTCTGGAGTCTCTGGAGCAACCACAAGCACCTGCACGTACCCCTTGGTATGGCCAACCTGGAGAAAAGAAACAACAAAAACGCTTCAACAGAAATACAATATACAATTGATTCATACATGAAATGTGAATTTTCAGCCAAAAGCATAAGGGGATGTCGCAAAGTCGAACCCTCCATTATATAAGTTTAGACACCTTGCACACATACGTACCAAGTGAACTCCATCTGTTGCAATATCAGTTATCCATATTCTTTCCACCCTCCCCTCCATTCCATTATAAGGTGTGAAAGCTTCAAAAACCGACGTCAACTCACGGCTCCGTTTCTTCACAATAGTACTGGGAACCTTTTTCATCCTTGCTGCTGGCGTCCCTGAGTTCAGAAAGAAACTGAGTTGTAGAGGATAGATGCATATATGTCTAACTTATTAAATATTCTAGTGGAGTAATAAACTCTAACAAGTGGTACTTGATCATTAACGTACCTGGTCGAGGATAAAATTGTGATATATGAACTTGGGGGAATTTGTACTCCTTAATAAGGCTAACGGTTTGAGCGAAATCCTCATCTGTTTCACCTGAAAAGCCCATGGAATGGGTGTAGTTTCCTCAGTTACTAATTCCTGACCAATTTATTACAGAAGAAGAAGAAGAAGAAGGGGGGGAAAAAAAAAAAAAAAAAAAAAAGAAGGAAACTCGAACACTCCAAATTTTTTTTGACAAAATAGTACTCATAATCCTGGCATGTACCTTCCGGATCAAGGAGGAATCAGAGAATAGGTAAAGTATAATGCAAACAAATTTTAAGGAAAATCACCAAAAAGTTATGGTTTGAGATGGCGGGATACTTAAACTTAGCTATGAGAAGAAAGGGAAAAGGCATCAAAAGAGTAGTAAATATGAAAATTAGACAGAACATCAATCAGCAAGATCCAAAATCTAGAAGATCCGTAAAACTTACGCCAGTTCACCATCCTCATACTTACCAGGAAATCCACATATTATATCAGTTGCAATCTGCATCCCAGGCACAAGCTCCGTCAGGGTATCTACCACAGTCCTGAACTCACTAACAGTATATTCCCGATTCATAGCCTAAGACATTTATAGTGTCATCAGCATGATATATACAAAAGCAACAGGAATTACATTTCTATATGCATTAATATATATAACTTGACATTCAAGTCTCGGCAAAGATGCAAAATCATCAGAGTAACGCAGTTTGCCAATTTAGGAGGAAAATTGAATGTTGGTACTTACAGTCAAGACTGCGTCACTTCCAGATTGAACTGGTACATGCAAGAAGGAATATACACACGGGTGGCACAAAACATCTGCTATCTCTTTCAAGTGCTCCAGAATAAAAGGAGGGTTTGTCATACCAATACGAAGCATTGTGCTTGCATCAGGAGGAAGTTCAGCAACGATGGCCTTCAACAAAATTGGAAGATTGACCCCAATGTCACGACCTGCAAAATTTGTGCACAGAGTTTTGAATTAGGTAGATAGAGATATAATTACATCCAAATGGATTTCTTTCTTTCTTACTTAATTTTTTTTTTGGGTTTGGGGGGGGGGGAGTAATTTCTGATAATTTTACACGGTTGTATTTAGCTTCTAAGATTTTTTGGGCTAGGTAGCGGTTTAAAAAAGAGGCCTTGCAAGTATGAAAGTAAGATAAACAAGAATCTCGCACCATAGTTTTTCATTGCAGCTAAAGTTCTAGAGCTATTCCCATTCACTTATCCCCTTTATGGATAACATCATCAAATATAATAAATTCCCAAGGACTTCGACATCCACAACACAGCCAACATAGAACATTTATCAATGTAGATTACCATAAGCTCCAGTATCTTCACTGCTCAACCACATCTCCTTAACTCCATCAGCTATGACAGTGTTTACCCGTCCTACCTGCAGTGTTGACATTCCAATAAATTTCGGATCCAATTAAATGGAGAACAGAAATTGATGTTACACCCACTTACAAGGCTATCAACTGTATAACTCCCCAAGTGACCACGGGCATGCTTTGTTTTGCAGTAAGTGCAGGCACCTAAACAACCGACATTAATGGGAAGAATCTCAACAAACTTGTTCTTTCTCACCTATTACAGAAAGTTAATTAGAAACTTCTCTGGAATATAATTGAATTAGATAAATACTAGTCCAAAGAAACTATAAATCTCTGATATGTACCTTAGGAAGGTCAAGTGCAGGCAACGTTTTGCGGGTCAAAAGCCGAACCTCATGACCTTTCAGAGTCTCTTCAACAACTTCAACCACACGGTCAATTTGCTGGACTCCAACTACACTAACCCCTTCTAGTTCTTTCAGATTTCGACTTCCTTGAGGTACACAACCAGCCACCACCAGCGGCTTTTTTGCATTTTTTCCTTTTGTTATTATAGTGTCCATTGCAGACTGACTTGGAGATTTAACCGTACAGCTGCATGAAGTAGCAAGAGTCAATACCATTAAATTTCAGCTGTAGGATACATTTAAATCCACATTTATATGTATGGTAATGGTAACAAATAGGATCAAAAAACCTTCAACTTGAATCATTAGAACAACTTAAAATGTAAAGAACAACATAAACATCCATAAAATCTAACATAAAACTAACAGATGACAAACGAGCTCACAAGATCTTCTCGTTTGTTACAAACCAAGAAGCAACAAAAGAGAATTTGGATATGACTAGTAGTAAGCAAGCCTACGCACCAAGCACAGTTTGGATGAAAGATTTCTTCAAGGAAGCTAACATCTCAGAACACAAGTAGACTAACTTAAAAATCAGAAGAAGAAAAAGAAAATCCTTACGTATTTATAAGCCACAAATCTGCTTCATCAGGGTTGTCACTTAATGAATAACCAAATGCTGAAAGCTGACCGGCCATATACTCACTGTCACTCTGAGACATTTAAAATTGCAAGAATCTTTTTAGGAACAAAAAATGCAAAAATTAATCTTCTTATTAAGTTGGAAATAAGGCTATGAAAGGAACTATTTGATTTCCCTCCTAGAAATAAAGGTTGTCTCACTTTGTCACATAGAACTTAAATTTCACATTATTAGCATTCGGGCATATCAAATGTTCCACTATTGGTCTCCCTATGACAGGAAACGCTCAAAGAGAGACAGAACGAAGCACGTGAGGCACATGTAACGAGTGAGTGAAGGTAATTTGATAAATTGAATGTTGAGTGGTTGATAGGGCAAGTGAATTAAACTGAAATTGGATTCATTTTACCCAACTAATCTAGCATATGAAAGTCACAATTTTGGATTAGTTGGGCAGCATGGATCCGATTCTATTCACCCATCCAATCAACTACTGAACATTAATGTTATCAAATTACAATCAACCCACTCATCACTTGAGCCTCACACGCTTCATTTCATCATTTTTCATACCGTTTCTGTTAGAGAAGGACAAATAGTGAAACGTTTGATAAGCTTTGGTGCTAATAGTGTAACATATTAAGCTCCACAAAGTAAAATGAAACAACCTACATTTCTTGGGAGCCTAAATTGAAATAAAATTTGAATATTTCTCAACCAAAAACATTTCGGAAAACAGGGTTCTAAACATTCCACACAGTTCATTGTGTCCTTAAAACAAATGAAAAGAACACATATATAATCTTCAGATACTCAGCAACAACAGCTAAAAAGACCCCCTTGGCAGCAATTTAAAGGTCATAATTAAGCAACATAGCATGTCAGTATATTTAAGTAACAAGAATTGCAAGCTGCAAAAGCAATAACAAAGCGGATGATAATATTCAATTCAGGACTATAGTCCACATATACATACATATCTGTACACACACACACACACACACACATATAAAGATATAACTCATAAGATAAAGGCTTACCTGGTTGTGTGAGCATCCGAAGGTCTTGATATAAATTGTCTGCAAAAAACAACAAAAAGATCAGAAATTTGCAAAACAAAAAAATAAGAGAGAGAGAGAGAGAGAGAGGGAGACCTGAGTGCCGGGGATTTTAGGAGAGAGGGAATTGTTGAGGAGGTGATTGGGAAGATGTTTAGCCTTGGTCTTCTTGGGATTGAAGCCAACGGCTGTGAGTGGCAAGCGAAAGCCAGGAGGAGCGCCGCCAGTGCTTCCGACGAGCAAATCCTCAATGTCCTCCATCTCCGTCGCCAGCAAAGCTACTCGGAAGACCTGCCGCCGGCGAAAGTTTTGGACTTCTTAATTCTCACGCGCACAGAGAGAGAGAGAGAGATCGAAACCCGAAAGAAAAGAGAGCCGCAACCGCGCACTGTGGTGGCGACACTGCCCAGCTCGCCTGATGTGGGCTTAAAAGGCCTTCCATCATGGGCCTAAGCCCAATCACATTATATTCTATTTGGCCCATTAATTCTAGGGAGCAGATTTTATTTTTATTTTTTATTTTTAGGAGAAAATTGCTTAAACAATCACAAAATATATTCTTACGTAGGGGGAAAAAAAAAAAAAAAACTCAAACATACATAATTATTAATTTTTTTATGAAGTCAAAAGGATTGAACGTAGCATTTTTCTTTTTTCAATTTCAATAAACGAATGCAACATTTTTCACCGCAGAAATTAGTTTGCTTGAATTTTTCTCTCAGTTGTTAATTAGATAGCGTCATATCTATGCTCTCATTTGACTGGCTTATGGATATAATAGTAATTAATACTGGATACTAGCAGTATATTTCCAAATTATAATACTGAAAGATTTTTCTTTTCTTTTCTTTTCTTTCTTTTTTTTTTTAAAACCTGTTTCACGTACAATGTATATTGGCCCTTCACAAACTTGGAAAAAAAATTTACTTCCATATACCCACTCTTTAATTTTGCATACAATGCAAATGTATCAAACTATATAGATATAAAATACTATATACATATATTGAGGGAGAGAAGAAAATTAATCACAATAAAAAAATAATTAAAGAGAGGTAAGTTAATTAATTTTTATTTAAAAAAAAAAAAGAAGGAAAAGTAACGTAAATTATAGACAAAACAATTGACAGAAAAGGACGAGTTGTGGCTGGTCAAATGCATGAACGAGGAGTGACAAGTGGTCTCTTACACTCTTTTAACTTCTCTCCCTCTCTCTCTCTCTCTCTCTCTCTCCTCTCTCTCTCTCACTGAAAAACCATCACATGCAAAAGATATCCTCTCTCTAGGTTTCAGTGTCCATCTATGGAGGGACAAAAGAACAACTCAGGCTTGGACAAAACCATTTATGTACCTTCAAGGGAGCCTGATCGCCAACGAGAGGGATTTTGTGTTGACCAAATGCAGCTTTCATTTGTCACTCACATTAGAGAAACAAATGATAGGGTATATACATAAATCTGAACCTTGTTTTATATTTTTATTTTTTCTGATTTATTTAAGTTTATTTTTACGGTTGATCTTTTTCTTATGGCATTGTTGATAATCTGTTTTCTACCTTGGAAAATAAACAAACAAGAAGAAATTATTAGATATTATTAAGTGAAAGATCTAAAAGCAAAAGATTATACACAAGCCCTAACATAAAAAGATTTCCATAAAAAATAATAATAAAAAAAAAAAAGCAAAAGAAGATTTGGACATTGGAGCAGTACTGTACTGTGGTTATTGGTGATGGAAACAAAAATACTAGAAATCAATTTTAACCATTTGAGTTTATTAACGAAATTTTAGATAATGAGTTAGTGTTTGGCTTTGTTTGGGGGTAAATTTTGTTTATTTACTTAGAGGTCAAAATTTTAAGATGATGATAATACATATATTTTCTGTTAGCGCTACAAAATTTCTGCCTTCTTTTCAGAAGTTTGAAAAATTTAGGAAAATTTTGTTATTTAATAATAACTCAATACAAATATGCGGTTCAAAAATCTGATGTAAAAATTGTTAGATTATATAGTTTTATATTTATTTATAACTTGTTTTATATTATTATTAGATTTCCTTCTTTTCAGCAGTTAATGATAGATTAATCTTTTTTTAAAAATATATTTTTCAAGTTAGCCTATATAAATATCTCATGATGTATTATTTTGATTTATTAATTGGAATGAGAAACCCTAGCTTTCTCTTGTTCCTAAATTGGTTCTTGGTTTTCCACATGGCATCAGAGCCACCATCTTATGGATTTTGTTAATCTTGTTGAAGAACGTTTGTTTTCTGCAAAAGCTTTTACTGATCGAATTCCTCGTTGATTTTTGCTGGGGGCACTGATGTTCGTACAATAGCCATCCGCCGCCATCTGTACATATCCGTAAGCTGTTCGTACGCATCCACACACACCGTCCGTACAAGCGTGTCATTTTTTTTTTCTTCGGATTGTCCGTACAATCGCTCTCTACTTCTATTTGCTCGCTTCCGCACTTCTTGATTGTTTTTTGATTTGATTTCGCATCGCAATATTGTTCTTTCTTGTTTGGTGATTATTGCCTCCTTCTTTATCGAAATTTGGTAATCAACATTAGACATACATACCATCTTAACCAAATCCCGCAATGGTTGCACCGTCATTAGATCCGTTAATGTTTGAGCAGTTTCAGAAATTTCTTACCACACAGTCACAAGCTAAGTCTGCCTTCTCACATATAGGTTTGTCATCCTCTAGTCATTCAGGTATATTTTCCTTCTTGTAGTCTTAGATTTTGAAGCTTATCATCATATGTCCCATAATCTATCATCTTTTGTTTCTTTCTCTCCTAATTCATCTGTGTTAGTCATGACTGCTGATGGTACTCCTATGCCATTAGTAGGCATTGGTTCGATTGTCACACCTTATATGTCTCTTTTTAATGTTTAACACATTCTTAGTTTTACTTTAAATCTTATCTCTTAGTTAATTGTGTGAGTCAGGATACTTAGTCTCTTTTTCTTCTTTCACTTATTATGTGCATGATCCACAATCTCAGAAGCTGAACAGCTTCTAGTGTGAACTTGTCATCTTTTCGTCTGAGTTGTTCGTCTTCTGATTTTTATTTATGGCATTCTCATCTTGGTCATGTTTCAGCATCTCGTTTATAGTTTTTAGCTTATACAGGAGCATTAGGCAGTTTAGTAACTAATGATATTTCTGATTGTAGTGCTTGCAAACTGAAAAATTTTCTACTTTACCATTTTGTAAAAGTCTTTCTTTTTCTCTTGCACCATTTGATCTTGTTCATTTTGATGTGTGAGAACCTTTTCCTGTGCTTACAAAGGGGGGTCGCGCGATATTATGTTTAGTTTATTGATGACTGCACTCGATATTGTTGGGTTTATCTTATAAAGCGTCATTCTGATTTTCTTACTATTTTCAATATTTTCCAAGCTCTTGTAAAAACTCAACATTCGGCTGTCATATAGTGTTTGTGATTTGGGAAGAGAATATACTTCTAATAATTTTTTCTAATTTACTTGCTTCCAATGGATCAGTTCACCAAACTTCTTGCGCAGATACTTCAGAACAAAATGGTGTTGCCGAAAGGAAACACATGTATCTTGTCGAAATTGCTCGTTCTCTTTTGTTGTCTGTCAGTGTTCCTAGTGAATTTTGGGGAGAACCAATTCTTACTGTTGCTCATTTGATTAATAGGATTTCAACCTCCCACAGTTCAAGTCTATTACCATTTGAAAAGTTTTACGGATATGCTCTTCATTATTCTTCCTTACGTGTTTTGGTTCGACCTGTTTTGTCCTTCGTCCTTATGTCGAATGTCGTAAATTGTCATCGCAGTCTGTTATGTGCATCTTTTTGGGTTATGGTGCATGTCAAAAAGGATATCATGTTTTTGATCTAGTTAGTCAAAAATTATATGTCTCTCGTCATGTTGTGTTTCTTGAACATATCTCATTCTTTTCTATTCCTGCTAGTTCTCACAATGTGACCAAGTCTGATCTCATACATATTGATCCTTTCACTCTTGGCACTGACATAGTCCCACCAACTGTTTCACAAGCACCTGCTCCAGTTTCAGATAATGTTTCTTGTAGAGTTCTCACTGATAGCTTATCAGATTCTGGTACTTTGGTTCCTAATACTACCATTGCTTCCTCTCTTCCTATGCTGCCCAATCACCTCCAGAGACTGCGGCTCCTCCTCCTTTTCGTCACTCTACACGTTCTCGCAAGTTTACTAAGCTACCAGATTTTGCTTACTCTGGTTATTCTAGCTCTTTCACTTTTTTTTTTAGTTTCTATTCATTGTCTTTCTGAGTCATTATCCTATAGATAGGATGTTTGTGATCCACTTTGGGAACTTACTACTTTGCATCAGACACATACATATGGGACTTGGTACCTTTACCACCAGGTAAATGAGCAATTTGTTCTCGTTGGGTCTATAAAATCAAAACCAAGTCTGATAGTTTTATTAAAAGATACAAAACTCGACTAGTTGCTAAAGGTTACTATCAGGAGTATGGTATGAATTATGAGAAGACTTTCGCCCCGGTTGCAAAAATGACTACTGTTCGTACTCTCATTGCAGTTGCCTCTGTTCGTCAATGATACATATCTCAGATGGATATTAAAAATGCCTTTCTAAATGATGATCTTCATGAAGAAGTTTACATAACACCTCATTCTGGTGTTTCTCATCAACATGGTGAAGTTTACCGGCTCAGAAAAGCCCTTTATGGTTTCAAACAGGCACCCTGAGCCTGGTTTGAGAAGTTCTCCATGGTGATTACTTCGCTTGGCTTTCGCTCTAGTCATTATGATTCATCTTTGTTTGTCAGATGTACTGGTGCGGGTCGTATTCTTCTGTCTTTATATGTTGATGATATGATTATTACTGGTAATGATGTTGACGGGATTGCATCACTGAAGATTGAGTTAGCTAGTTGTTTCGCCATGAAAGATCTCGGCTTACTACATTATTTTCTGGGCATTGAGGTCGCCTCTTCTTCGAAAGGTTATCTTCTCTCCCAATCAAAGTATATAGTTGATATATTTGAGCGTGTACGTCTTACTGTTAATAAGATTGTTGATACACCTCTTAAGACTAATGCCCGATACTCTCTTTCTAATGGTCTTCCTTTGTTGGATCTTAGTTTATAACACACTATTGTCGACATCTTGGTTTGTCTCACTATCACTTGACTAGATATTGCACATGCGGTTCATATAGTTAGCCAGTTTGTCACTGCACCTACTACAGTTTATTGGGCTGTAGTTCTTCGCATTTTGAGGTATCTTCGGGGCACTCAATTTCAGAGTCTTTTACTTCTATCTACTTCGTCCTTAGAGCTACGTGCTTACGCTGATGTTGATTGGGCTAGTAATCCGACATATCGCAAGTCCACCTTTGGTTTATGTATCTTTTTAGGCAACTCTTTTATTTTTGTGAAGAGTAAAAAGCAAGACGTTATTTCTCGATCCTCCACCGAAATAGAATATCATGCCATGGCTTCTACTACTGTGAGATAGTCTGGTTACGTCGGTTGCTTGCATATTTGGGTGTTTTTCTTCATCGAACGACTCCCTTATATTATGATAGTCATAGTTCTATCCAGATTGCCCATAATTCAGTGTTTCATAAGCGGACCAAACATATAGATTGATTGTCATGTCACTCGACATCACTATCAACTTGGCACCATCGCATTACCTTTTGTTTCTTCTTCCATATAGATTGTTGACATGTTTACCAAGGCTCTTTCCACTTCGTGTTTCCATTTCTTATTTGACAAACTCTTAATGGTACTTAAAGCAACATTTCTTATTTGAAGGGGATGTTAAATTATATAGTTTTATATTTATTTATTACTTGTTTCCAATTATGATTAGGTTTCCTTCTTTCAGCAGTTAAGGGTAGATTAGTCTTTTTATATTTTTTTCTAGTTAGCCTATATAAACCTCTCTTGATATTTTATTTTGATTCATTGATTAGAATAATAAACCCTAACTTTCTCTTGTTTCCAAATTAGTTCTTGGTTTTCTACAAACTATCATGAATTTATCATCATGTTTCTCTGTGTAGTTAATTTATCATCATGAATTTATCAATTCTTTAAGAATTTTTGTTGTTAATTAGAACTCCATTGAAAATTAGAACTGTCTGAAGTTTGTCCTACGGTTTATAATAAAAATTTTATTTCCAATTAATTATGCCGCCATTTGTGTGTTTAATTCTTAATAGCGGGTCTTCCCCCAATGTCGACGGAATTTTTTTTCGGGATAGGCAATTAGAATTAGAAGTAAAAAAGTATCATAAATTTTCCCCAAGATTTATAACAAATATTTATTTTCTATTAATTGTGTCATATTTATGTGTCTCATTTTTAATGGCGGGACTTCCCGCCTATTGCATCTCAACGAAAATTTTTGTCAGGATAGGGATTACATGAGAAAATTCAAATACTAATCAACAAACCCATCTAACAACAATTCTCAACAAAAATTTTCAGGAGAAATTTCAAACTCTAATAAAAAATAAATTATAAGAACAATATTTAGGACATTTTTACTAAAAAGTAATTGGCTTAAATGGTCCCTGAACTTTTTAAGAGGTGACACTTTGGTCCCTATTCTTTTTGTTTTGGCCGTGCTGACTCTAAACTCAATAAAAATGTGACGTTTTGGTCCTTTTTGTAACGACCCGTTTAGCACGGACCGTTACCATACATACATACGTACATACATGCTTGACTTGTCTTATTTACTTATTTACTTAGCAATAATAGTGAATTTTTTTTTCTATGGGAGTATGAGCGTATATACGAATATTGTCTGAAGTTGTTTGAACATAAAATATTAAACATTAATTAACAGAACGCGTAGCGGCTTATCATTCCCCACGTTTCACAGTTCGCCCCGCCACGCTCTACCATCTTGTATCAAAAATCGTCAGTAGGTTGCTTATTTACAGCATAGACATAAGACGTGAGCTTTCGCTCAGCAAGTACAACTATATTATCCGCAACACATACAATTATAAACTTAGCATAGCATAACCTAACATGTTCTAACCATGCATGATCCGGTTATGCTTCATTATGCTTTCTTTTTATTTCTTATCATGCGTCCATAATATACTTTCATTTCTTATCTTGCTTATGGGCCCCTTGTCATGAGTGTCGGTACTGGGCGCGCAACTATGGAGTGGTTGGGGCGGCCAAACCATTTCCAACTCAAACTATAGTCCAACTCGACCTGACGCGGGTCGGCACGACACATGCAAGCTTGCTTGCCATCATGCTTACTTGTTCTTGTGTCATCTTGACCTTGTTTTTATTATTTGTGAACATGCTTCATGATGTTACGCGTACATAACTTATGATCATATCTTAGCCATGTAATCTACTTGATTATATCGTGATTCTAACATACATCATAGCATTTAGCATATCATATAGCATACATCATAACATACATTATTCTAAGGCAAGTAACACAACAAAGCCCATGCTGTAGGCGGAGTTGTACTTACCTTGTTTGCTATGTCCAATAACGGGCTGATCCAATTCAGGACGCCTCAGCAGGTTACCTCCTGCTATAATAAAGGACATATGGATTAATATGTTGGTGATTTAGACCAACCTTTATGTAAAATTTGAGTTATATGTCCCCTCCCATAAATCCTTATTGTCTTACTTGGTTACTGTAAGTAACCCTAGGGTTTAAAACTTAACTTTGGTTTAAAACCTCATTTTTTAGAAGAAAAAAAAAACTTAACATTTCAAAGCTTAAAAATCCTTTGTTCAACCCTTGAAAAATTATAACTCTTGAGTAATATTTATAGAAATACTTAAGTGTTGGAAACTGCCTTTGGAACAGCTTCCCTTAGTCAGTTTATCATTGCATGTGCAGAAATGTCATTTTCCTGCACTGTTTTAGAAAATCCTGTGCTGGAATTTCCTTTTTCCTGTACAGTTTTTGAAATCTGATTTTTATTTAAAAATCTAAATCGAATTTGAAAAAGTTTTCTTCACGAAAGTTTTAGATCTCGAAAAATCCTATAACTTTCGTGTTTTACTCAAAATCTGGTTGGGGTTCTATCCCATTCATATTCTTAGTTGAACTCACCTGGCCGTGCATAAATCCTGGGCGCGGTCAGGCTCGGATTTTCACATAAACCGAGGCCGTTAGAGTCTTATTTTGAAAAACTGCTCACGTATCCCCCGGAAAACCCTTCTCTACAACTTTTATGTTTTAAGTTTTACCAAATTCGACCTCTAAAGGCCTCAAAATTTGCTTTTCCAGAAACTGGCCAGTTTGTACCCGAACTGGCAGTTTCCTTATTTTAGGTTGATTTTACGTCCTAATCGCGTAATCTAACTCAACCAGTCACCGCGGGAGCCTAAGATCACACATGCAGCGCTTTTCTAACATAAGATTTCATTAAACACATTTTACATTATTCCCATGCAAACCCTCATTGACTTTGGATCAACCAAAGTTTGCATGGTTCTAGGTTGCATAATTCATTCATAAAACATTTCTAGCAACCTAACATACACATATTCATCATGCTTAGCACATTATGGGAACATATAACATATCATTCATCAAGCAAGGATACCTAACTAGTCATGCAAACATAAACATAGAAACATGCAAAATTAAGCATATAACCAAATCAAACCACCCTTAATACCTAATCAAGCACCATACCTATCTAATCTAGGGCAATAAAATAACTTGAACTTGAGCTCTTACATTTTTCAACTTGAAATACAAATAAATTTCAAATTGAAACTTAATTGAAGAGTTTAGGGTTTTGGGAGGGTTACCTTGATCAAAGCAAGCTAAGCTTAGGGTTTGGGTCCAAAATTCTCTCTCCCCCCCCCCTTAAATCTCCTCCTAAATCCGGTTGTCACCCACCAAGGTTACCAAAATTTGCCGCCACCTTTGCTCCAACTCCGGCCACCCCTAGCCTCCAAAATTTAACTTTCCCCTACTCTTTTCTCTCTCTCCCACAACCGGCCACTTTGGCCAAATGGGTCCCAAAATTTTTTTTTCAAATTTCTTTCTTGATTTCCACTAAAAAAATCCGACCACCCTAAATCTCAAACGTTTGGTTTTTGCTTATTTTTCTCACTTGGTTCTCTTCCTTGAGTTCGGTTTTCTTAAGGAAAATTTGCCAAAATTTCACTAGATTTCTCTAATTTTGTGAACAAAAGTCCAACTATTTATAGGTGGTGGGGGAATTCTTCAAAATTGCTAAAAAACCCTTCAAAAATCAATATTTGCACAATTGGATGCATAGGTGGCCGGCCACTTGGAGTCTAGAATTCTCCAAGAATTCTTTCCAAACTTGTTTAATTAATTATGATGTCATAATTTGAGGATTAGATGATGTCATCCTCATTAAGGCCTTGTTTGGCTTTTTCCTTAATATGCAGTCCAATTTCATGCTATCACAGATATTTTCAATACTGCTATCTACTAATAACAATATTTTTACACTGAATTGCAGTTCAAAATTTATCTGTGTAAAATTGGACTGTATAAAAATTTTCTCGTAGTTTGAAGCCCCTTGGCCCTTGATACCTTAATTTATGTGCTTGATTTTTCTATGGTGGTTTTAGATCTTAATCTTGCTATCTTATCCGTAAAAATAGTTTTCGCAGTATATTTCCCATACTGCTTGCCATTTCACAGTATCATCACATGTTTGACTTTTCTAGTCAACCTTTGACTTTTTAGGTCAACTTTGACTTTTAGGTCAAACTTTGACCAACATGAAATCATAAAATTTTCTATCCCTTTTTACTCAAAAGGTCACATGCTTGGCTAAACAATCATTTTTGAGTCTTGAAAAAATCAGGAGAACTCATAAATTCAATTAAAAACCCTAATCGGGCTTTTTCATGAATACCTTCACGGTACAGCATAAATTTCTTTACAAGAAATCGTAATGTCGTAAAAATTTAGTTATTACACTTTTCGTCTACAACCGTTAAATTTCTAACAGAATGACTCACGTGCAATGCATGTGATATAATTTGAGAGAGTATTTTAGTAATATAATAATAATTAATTTAAATAAATGAAAAAATAATTAAAAAAATTCATTTCACTTTTCTTTCTCTCCCCTCTATCTCTCTTTCTACCTACCTTTGCAGATAGGTCCCCCACAGCCTCCATCTCCTACTGTCGCCCCCCCCACCTCCCAAGTTCCTATTTGGTCCCCTCCCCCCACCCCCCATACAGTTGCGATATGAGTTCTTGTCGAGTTCGCGAAATCTGCTGGGTTCGGCCCCCTCACGAAATCTGAGTTTGCCCTCCTAAACCCCCCCCCCCCCCCGCCCCCCCCCGAGTTCAAATCTGGGCACCCCTACCAAGTTGCCATATGGGTTGCCCCCCCCCCCCCCCCCCACCCCAAAAAAATGGCATTTTGGGCTCATTGGCGTTCACACTCCTAGCAAACCCAGATTTGGGTTGTGTGAGGAGAGGGGGTCGTTCATGCTCGTCAATGAAGGCGGGGGCCCGGCGACGGAGAAGACGAGGGTGGTCTCCTGCATTTGGCATCGGATCTTAGGAGGGAGGGGGAGGGGAGGGGCGGGTAGGGAAGGGCAAGAGAGAAACACAGTTTCTCGATCTCCGGCGTTGCGAGACTCTCTCTCTCTCTTTTTTATTTTAAATTTTTTAAATTTTTTAAATGATATGAATAAGGGTATTTTCATCTTTTTAGGGGTATTTTCCTTCAACAAACACAAAACGTGCTTCTCACGTGACCATTCCGTGAGTTTTTTAACAGAACTAGACTGAAATGATTAAACCGTCACCTTTTTAAAGAGTTTAGGGTTAACACGGCAAAAAAAAAAAAAAAAGGGACCAAAGTGTCACCTTTTAAAGAATTTAGGGGTTATTTACACCAATTACTCCTCACACTAAAATGGGAGTCATAAATTTTTTCCTAGGGTCTTTGATAAATATTTATTTTCTTTTAACTGTGCCGCCAATTGACATCTGGTTCTTAATGGCGGGAATTCCTATCTTCCCTAGCTCGACAAAAATATTCGTGGGATAAGAACAACAAAAATTTTCGTTAAAGGGCTAAGAACTACGACAAAAATTAATTTTAATTCAATAACTATTACTGCATTATAAAAAAAATAATAAAGAATATATGAAGTTAAGGGGGTTTAAGCCCCATAGGCTCATGTTGCCTTCGTCAGTACATACATAAATATATATACTTAAAATGAGAACAAGTACAGTTTTTAATATTGGCAACTAATACATTTTAGTCAAGTTGTCACCCATTAACTATCCTACCTCGCACTAAACCATCAACTCTGTAATATTAAAATGAATAAAAATTGCAAAATATCCAAGAGAAAGAACTACCCAAACAAGGAAAAAAAAAAAAAAAAAAACCCGGACAGAAAATAACAAAATGAATAAAATCTCATGCCAAAGCTGATATCAAAAGGACCAGTTGAAACCCCTTTGAAAACCAATTTCTAAGATAGACATCATGATTGAAAACATTGTCAGTAAAATCCAGTGAATTATAAAAAAATTAATTAATTAGTAACAGAATATAAGAATGTCTATACTTCAGTACTTGAAAACATAATTACAAATGAAACAAACAACCAGAAAAGATCAAAAACTGTCAAAATTTGCCTCTCTAACATCGTCAATAGGTAGGAAAACAAACATATGGAAGAGGGGTATTATTTTTTATCACCAACAACTGAATATAAAATCTAAAGCCAACGCCCAATCAAGAGGACCAAGAGAAACTATTAAACTCAACACCCTCCAGTACCAAGTCTATATCTACTACAAAATTGCCTTCCTGAAAATGTGAGAAATAACTACATTAACGCTATGTTTGGTAGGGATGAAAAATGGAGGGATGGAAGAAGGTAGAGGGATTTTAGGATGGAAATTCAAAAAATCATGGTATTTCGTTGTAGCGATTTTTTGAAGGAAACAAAAATAGGAGGGATTAAAAAACATGTGGGACCCACATTTTCTAATCTCTCCAAAATTTGAGAGAAAAGTGGAGTGAAAACTTTGTCTGAGAGGTAACACTAATAAAACTACAAAGCTATCCTTATGTATTATTAAAAACAATCCTTGAAGAAAATAGAAATTATAGGTAAAATAATAATTGCATAAATAATCTTTTTTCTTTCTCTCAACTTTCACTTGCAATACCAAACAACTTTTACTTGTAGTAAAATCTTTTTCTTCCCTCTTATTTTCTCTCCCCCCATTTTTCATTTTCCTCTTGTTTTCTTTCCTTCTTATCAAACAAACGTTAAGAGTTTTTGTCAAAGAGATCACACGAAACAAACAATTTCCATATTTTCAAGGAATTGAAGTAGAGTTTTTGTAAACCAAAAGAGATAACTAAAATCACACTCGAGCCAAAGATTATGCCATACGTACTCCCGGACCACTAAGAGAAACTATCAAGCTCAACACCTAGTAGCACTCCATGGTGAGTTTAATTCTAGTTGCAATGAAAAATAATAATAATAATAATAACAATACGTGTACTTTCCTTTGCATGGTTTGTTGAAATAGTAATTACCTTTCATAGTTATTTTTTTTTGAGTATGTAAAGCTATATATATAGGAATAATTCGCTGATTTATAAAGTTAAAAAAAAATTTCAGCGGAAAAATGTTGAATCAGAAAAGCCAAACGACCAATAAGAAGAGGAAGTTTGAGGAGAGTGAACTTGAACCAACAATGTCCGTTGAGGAGTTTTTGCGTGATTCATACAATAAACTCGTCAATTTCAAACGTCGTACTCCAAATAATGGAGAATTGACAGAATTTGAGCCAAAGGAGCCATCAAAGGTAACTTTTTTTTCCCCCTCTTAATTTAAGTAGATGATTATTTATTTATTTATTTTTAAATCCCCTTAAAGATCTTTGTTACTAGGCATCACTTTCATGTATATATAGGAAAGAAAAACTCAGCCAAAAAGAAAGGGAAGAAAATCAAAGCTGGCAATCATGGTGACCTGCAGCCCCAAGTGGCTACATTGGCCGTAGCGGAGGATGATATGCCGAATAAAGGTGTTCGTGTTTAAGCTTAAAAATTAGGGTTTTTTCTGGTACTATCTTTCTGAGCATGGAATAAGTTTAGCTAGCTAGTTCTAGCTTGTTTTGTGAACCATTTATATATTGCTATCAATTTTCGTAGATCGAGAGACTCTTAGTTTATATAAAAGGGCTATTGTCACATGATAAAGTCTAGGTGACTATTGATTTGAAGAATAATTTGTTGGTGCTATAGTGCACTCATGGGAACTTTCTGGTGGGTATAGAGAACCATGATTTTAAAGTTTTTAATCCTTTTGTCTGTCGATCTATTTCTTATTGGAAGTTTTCGTTCTTGTTGAACATTTTCTTAGAATACTATTAAAATTAGAGCCATATTATCGTTGGGATAATACAAGAATTATGAGGTCCACGAGTGACCCAATACTGAATCTTATAGAGTTATTGGGAAGCCCTAAATCATTGCTGATGGTAGAACAGTAACGAATCCTTCTGCACCAATCGTTTACCTTAGATTGATGTGGTAAATTGGTGCAAATTTTTTTAGCCACTCAAAATAATCACTTGAAAAAAAAAGGCTCTCAAAATCTTAGTTACTCATTTTGCCAAATAAGTTTAGTTAAAAATATATACAGTGCAGAAGTTGGTAATTTCTTTTAAATCAAATAAAAGGGAGTGTGATATGTTGTTAGAAACACCTTATAAATTGATAGGAACCTCATAAAATTCAAATATAATGGACGTTATAAATGATGGGTAACAACATAGAAAATTAAAACGACTTTATAGCGAGCAAAAAGAGAGAAAAAGGTCTCTGATTTTTTCATCTTCTTTCTCTTAGCTTTATGTTCAATCCTCTTCAGAATCTAAATCAAAGCTCCCAGGCTATGCCAAAGAAAAACAACCAAAAGATAGAGCTGCTTGATAAAAATTGAAATATTCATTACTAATTATCGTTTTTTCTTTTGCGTGTCAATTAAATTACTAATTAACAAGAACAAACTTTGTTGTCCACCCATATATCATGCCTGCCTAAGTTTGAGCTTTCTAATAATTTTCATTTTGCGAGATGAACTTCATAAATGTTGGCAGATGTACGAATAGCCAAAGAAAAATGATAAAATTATAGACTAGAACCACCCTATCCTAATGTCATCCATGTTCTTTGTTTGTAGCTAGTGAGAAAATTATCCAAATAGTCACATTTTTTTTAAGGAGAAAGAGCAAAATAATATTTTGGAAGAGAAAAATAGTAAATTATAGCATAGTTAAATTTATGACCATACAATATTAAAAAAACCCCTTTTTCCTCCTCTTTCTCACTCCTCTCTCTTTCTCTCTCTAACATGAAATCATGTATATAAATTTATTTTTAAAAATTAATTGTAAATCCGTTATTTAAAAAAAATTCAAGGAAATCCACAGATTTACCAAAAAATATGTTATAATTGATCATTTTTTAAGAAACCTGCTATAAACTTCAAAAGTATCTATAAAATATGCTATTTACTACAATTTTTTATTTTTTCATTCATTAACTAACATGACATAAATTCTCCCCTTTTAACCAACATGACATAATCTTTATTTATATTTTTGTGTCATTTTGGTCTAATGTCAAAATTTGTGTTATATTTGTGCATTGATCTTTAAATTCGTATAATTCAAGTACTCTTTTTATTTTTATTTATTTACTTTTTACTTTTTTTGCTGGAAGTGTCATTTAGGTACTTTAATTTTCATGTTTGGCTACCACAATCCAGTGTGCTTTAAAAAATTCCTAAATGCGGCATTTAATATCCTACCAATCATGGGTGCAAGTAAACGTAATATTTTCTTTTTCTTCTTGAAGTCAAAAGGATTTAAGATAACGTTTTTCTTTTTTCTATTTCGATAAATGAATGCAAGCATATTTTTCACTACGGAAATTAGTTTGCTCGAATTTTTCACCCATTTTCTTATAAGCATCATATTTGAAGTAATTAATGTTGGATTTGACCACATATGCTGGCAATTTGTTTCCAAATTGTTTGTATATTGGCCCTTCACAAACTCGGAAAAAAATTTACTTCCATATACCCACTCTTTAATTTTGCATAAGATGCAAATGTGCTTTGATTTCATGGCCAGAGCATTAAAAGGTATCAAACTATAGAGATATATAAACTACTATATAGAGGGAAGAGAAAAGTAAAAGCACGGTAAAAATATAATTGAAGAAAAGTAAGTTAATTAATATATATTTTAAAAAGAGAAAAAAAAACGTTAATTACAGCCAAAACAATGACAGAAAAGGACGAGTTGTGGTTGGTCAAATGCATGAACGAGGAGTGACAATTGGCCCCTTTGTCGAAGACTCTCTTATACTCTTTTTAAACTCTTCTCTCTCTCTTTCACTCTCTCTCCTCTCACTCTTTCACAAAAAAGCCATCACATCCAAAAGATATACTCTCTCTCTCTCTCTCGATTTCAGGGTTCATCTATGGAGGGAGAAATGAAACGCTCAGGCTTGGACAAAACCACTTTTGTGCCTGCAAGTGAGCCCACTTTTGTGCCTGTCACTCACAACAAAGAAACAAAAAATGAGGTATGTATACATAAATCAGAGTCTTGTTTTATTTGCTGATTTAATTTGGGTTTATTTTATGCCATTTTTGATAATCTGTTTTATAAGCCTGACTCCTGAGTGCGGAACACACATGACATGCACGGCCTGTTTCAAAGTGTAGTTATGCTACCTTGGGGAATAATCAAACAAGAAGAAGAAATTATTAGACAATATTAATTGAAATATTAAGTGAAAGATCTAAAAGAAAATTAAGATTAAACTCAAAACTAACATTCATATAACAAGATTTCCATTCAAAAAATAAAATTAAATTAAAAAAATGCATAACAAGATTTGGACATTGGAACAGTAGATTGTGAAACAAAATACTAGAAATTAATTTTGTATAACCGTCATGACCACTTTGAGTTTAATGACGAAAATCAAAGAGAATGAGTTGGTCTCTGGTTTTGTGGGATAAATTTTGTTTATTTACTTTTGGGCCAAATTTTGAGTTGATGATGACATAAATATTTTTATTACTACTACAAATTTCTGTCTCTTTCATCTTAGATGGGTTGTAGAAGTTTGAAAATTTGAGGAAATTATTGTTATCTAACTAGAACTCAGTAATAATATACTTGCGGTTCAACAATCCGTTGTAAAAATTTCATGAATTTATCACCATGTTTTCAGTGTGTTAGTACATGTGGCAAGTTAGTTCTTTAAAAAATTTTATCTCATAAAGTTGTCCTACAACTTACATTTAATGTTTATTTCCGACTAATTATGCCCCCATTTGTGTCTAATTCTTAATGGCGGGTCTTCCCGCCCATTCTACCTCGACGAAAATTTTTGTCGGCATAAGGATTCGATGAGATGAACTGTGTGATTGATAAAGTTAAATAAATAAGTCTCATAAATTTGTCCTACAGTCTATAATAGATATTACCCTGCCTATTCATCCCGACAAAGATTTTTGTCGGGATAAGGATTAGCTGAGATCAACTATGTGCTTTAAGTAAAGAAGTCTCATAAATCTGTCCTATAAATTATTATAGATATCAGTTTCTACTAATTATGCCACTATTTGTATCTAATCCTTAATAGACGGATCTTCCCGCCTATTCTATCTTCACAAAGATTTTGTCGGAATAACGGTTTAGATGAGAAAGTTCGAATACTAAACAACAAACCCATCTAAAAATGATTCTCAACAAAAAAAATTCAATAGAAATTACATACTTTAATAAGAAATCCATTATAAGAACTATAGGCATCATAAATTTTTCCTAGGGTCTTCGATAACTATTTATTTACTAATGGCGGGACTTCCCATAAGGGAAGTTATAGAACGGGGCAGTGAAGGCTCGAGCTATGAGAAGATAACCATCCTAACCCTAGCTAATTAGCGGGGTAGAGGAATTGGTTGACTCATCAGACTCATAACTTGAAGGCTGCAGGTTCGAATCCTGTCCCCGCCAGGAAGGAATTACAATGGGTAAGTAAACAAACATGTTTCATATCCTAATAACTTTACTTACTCTGTAAGAACCGGGCAAGGGTTTATACTTGCATCCTATCCCGACGAAAATATTTTATGTTAGAAGGACTAATAAGTACAAACGAAAAAAAAATTCAATAATTATTACTGTATTATAATTGTAGGTATTGTGGTACATTACATCTGTGCATATATAAATATAAAGAAAGAAAATATAGAGAATAAGAAGTTGAGGAGGGCCTAAGCCCCTAGAACCATGTTGCCTTTGTCAGTGTATACCCATATGCACATATTTTTAAAACGAAAGCAAGAAATCAACATTCAATATTTGCAACTAGTACATCTTAATTAAGTTGTCACCCACTTACTAATCTATCTCGCATTAAACCATCAACTCTGTAATATTAAAATCAAGAAAAATTACAAAATATCTGAGGGAAGAGCATCTCAAAGAAGAAAAAAAATCCTAACAAAAAATAACAAACAAAAATTAATAAAATATCATGCAAAAACTACAGTGAAAATGAGCAGTTGAACCACGCATTTGAAAATCAATTTCTAAGATAGACATCATGATAGAAAATAATGTCAGTAAAATCTAGTGAAAAAAACCTAGAAAAAGAATAAGAATGTCTACACTTCGACTTTTGAAAACATAACAAAAGAAACATACAATTAAAAACCATCAAAATTTTGCCTCTCTAACACCATCAACAGGCAGGAAAACGGAAACATGAAGAGAAGTATTGTCTCTTATCACCAATGACTGAACAAAATCTAGAGCCTACGCTCACCAAGAGAAACTACTATGCTCAACACCTCTAGTAATAAGTCTATTTCTACTGCAAAATTGCCTTCCTGAAAATGTGAGGAGAAACTACATAGTTTTTGCCAAATTGATCACACCAAACCAACAATTTCCATATTCTCAAGGAATTGAAGCAGATTATTTATAAAACCGAACGACATAACTAGAATCACACTCGAGCCAAAAGATTTATACTCCCGGACCACTAAGAGAAACAATTAAGCTCAACACCTCTAGTACTAGCACTCCATGGTGACTTAGCTTGTGAATTACAACGAGAAAAAATAGCAATACGTACCTTTTTTTTTTTTTGTTGTTGCTCGGTTTGTTGAAATAGTAATCACCTTTCATAGTTATTCCTTTTGAGAATGTAAAGCTGTATAGGAATAATTCGCTAATTGATAAAGTTACATAAATTTCAGGAGAAGAATGTTGTACCAGCAAAGCCAACGGCCAGTATCCCAGCTAAGAACAGGACGTTTGAGGAGAGTTCTAGCGTTGTGGAGGATGACATATTCGAGGGACTTTCACCGATAATATCTCTTGACGAGTTTACGTGTGATTCATACAATTACCCTCCTCAATCTTAAAGGTCCTACTCCAAACTATGAAAAAGAAAAAGAAGTGCTAAAATGGAATGTTGAAGACGGTCCGAGAGAAGCCTTCAAACCCCTCCCACCCCGCCGTATAAGTACTAATTCTACTACTAATGAGCCAAAGGCGCCATCAAAAAGGCAGCTTTTTTTTTTTTTTTTTTCCCGTTCTTTAACTTAATTAATTAAAGATCTTTGTTACTAAGAATCACTTTCATGTATATAGGAGAGGAAAGCTCAGCCAAGAAGAAAGGGAAAAAAAATCCAAGCTGGCAATCATGGTGATCACCAGCTGCCCCAAGAGGCTACATCAGTCGTAGCGGAGGACGATATGATGTAAGGTGTTCATGTTTAAGCTTAAATTAGGGTTTTTTTTTGGCACTATCCTCCTGATGAGCATGGAATAAGTCTAGCTAGCTAGTTCTAGCTTGTTTTGTGAACCATATATGTTTTGCTATCGATTTCCGTTGAGACTCCTAGTTTATATAAAAGCCACCGTGACATGATAAAGTCTAGGTGACTGTTAATTTGAAGAATAATTTGTTAGTGCTATAATGCACTCATGGGAATTTTCTGGTGGATATTGAGAACCATGATTTCAAGGTTTTTAATCCTTTTGGTTTGTTGATCTATTTCTTATTGGAAATTTTTGTTCTTGTTGAGCATTTTCTCAGAATACTGTTAGAAGAGCTCTTCTATGGGACTCGTAGGGATCTTAATACACGAAAAAGGGTTCAAATAATGAGGTTCACGAGAGATCCAACACTGGATTTAATAGAGCCATTGCGGAGCCTTGAGCATTTCTGATGGTAAAATAGTAAAGAATCCTTCTGCACCTATCGTTTCAGTACAAAAAAAAAAAAAAAAAATAATAATAATAAATAAACTTTTAGTCACAACATTTTCTTATGATCCTTTTAATCACAACAATTTTGTGTGACTAAATGTCACTTGTAGTCACAACCTTGTGACTAATATACAATTAGTCACAAATTTTTGTCGTGACAAAAATATTTAGCAACAAAGTTTTTAGTCACAAAAAAAGTATTAGTCACACAGTGACTAAAAATATTGTGGCTAAAAGTTTTAGTCAAAACAAAAATTTGCAACTAAATACATATTAATATAACTTTGTGATTTAAAGTGAAATTAAGTCATATAAAAATGTTGCAACTAAAAGTTTTAGTTTTTTTGTAGTGAATTTACCTAGATTGATGAGGTAAACTGGTGTCAATTTTTTTAGCCACACAAAATAACCACTTGAAAAAAAAGGCCATTTAAAATCTTGTTGCTCATTTTGCCAAATAAGTTTCATTAAAAATAGTTATAGTGCAGACGTTGGTAATTTCTTTTAAAATAAATGAAATTTGAGGAGTGTGAGATATATATATATATATATATATATTGTTAGAAACACTTTATGAATTGATAGGAACCGCTTAGGATTGAAATATAATGGTTATGAATGATGGATATATATCCACGTAGAAAATTAATATTTATATACTATACCACCAAGAATGAACACGACTTTACAGCGAGCAAAAAGAGAGAGAAAAAAAAAATATCTCATTTTTTCATCTTTCTTTCCCTTAGCTTTATGTTCAGTCCTCTTCAGAATCTAAATCAAAGCTCTCAAGCTATTTCAAAGAAACCAAAAAAAAAAAAAACCAGAACAAAGAGCTGCTTGATTAAAATTGAAATATCCATTTCTAATTATCGTTTTTTCTTTGCGTGTAAATTAAATTAATAATTAACAGGAACTAACTTTGTTGTCCACCCATATATAATGCCAGCCTAAGTTTGAGCTTTTTTAATTTTCATTTTGCGAGATGAACTTCATAACTGTTGGCAGTACGAATAGCCAAAGAAAAACGATAAAATTATAGAACCACCCTATCCTAAAACGTGACTGCCATCCATGTTTGGCTGGTAACATTCCAGTACCTATGCCTCAAAAAAAAAAAAAAAAAAAAAAAAAAAAAAAAAAACACCTCAAAAGACGGAATTTAATATCCAACCAAAGTACCAATCAGGGGTACTGTTGAACGTACATTTTTCTTTTTTCTATTTCGATAAAAGAATATTGCAGCATTTTTCACTACAAAATTAGTTTGCTCGAATTTTTCACTCATTTGTTAATTAACATCATATATATTATGCTTTCATTAGACTGGCTTATATATGTATATATATATAAAGTAATTAAAACAGGATTTAACCCACATATATTAGCAGTTAATTATTTCCTATTTGTTTGTCTATCCGCCCTTCACAAACTGGGAAAAATAGAAAAAAAAACTTCCATATATTCGCTATTTAATTTTGCATATCAAATGTGCTTTGTTTTCCTCGCCAATGCAATTAAAAAGATAACAAAATATAGACTTAAAATACCATATATAGAAGGAAGAGATAAGGAAAAGCATAATAAAAAGATAACTGAAGAAAGTAAGTTAATCAATATATATTTTTAAAAAAGAAAAAAAAAAAGAAAAAGAAAAAACGTAAATTCTAGACATAACAATGACAGAAACGTGTTGTGGTTGTTCAAATGAATGAACGAGGAGGGACACTTGGTTCTTTGTCTAAGGCTCTTTTATGCTCTTTTGATACTCCTCTCTCTCTCCCTCACTCACTCAAAAACCATCACATCCAAATTCTCTCTCTCTCTCTCTCTCTAGGTTTCAGGGTCCATCCATGGAGGCAGAAATGAACTACTCAGGCTTGGACAAAACCACCTTTGTGCCTGCAAGTGAGCCCGATCACCGGCGAGACGGGTTTTGGGTGGATCAGATGCAGATTTCTTCTGTCACTCACAACATACAAACTAAAAATTGGGTATTTATATAGATATATATATATATATATCTGAGTCTTGTTTTATTTTTACGGATTTATTTGAGTTTATTTTATGGCCGTGATAATCTGTTTTCTAAGCCTGACTCCTGAGAGAGGACCTTAGATTAATGTACACCTAATTAGCCAGTTTGAATTGTACGTGAAATATTGTATTTTCTAGTTTCTCTGCAACGCAAATAGTATTCCTTTTTATTTTTTAACTGTTATTATTGTTGCGTATATGCCGTTCATAACCAAAGCCGTTTCAGAATTATCAACTTGCACGGTCAAAAATAATGAAAACAAAGCCACGATAGTAGAGAAAAATAATTATATGTAAACAAAGTCTAATAGTTTTTTAAAGTACTAGATATACAGCAAGATGATTTTTGCTAAGAAGAGAATTGTATTCCTTACTTACAAAAAAAAAAAAAAAAAAAAAAACGAAAAAAAGAGTTAACTACGGTCATGTAATCTTTTTTCAGTTTATATTTATAATAGAGATTCTAATAAAAAAGGATTTAGTGGGATTAATTTACTTTTTTAAAAAACAAAAATTTAATTCACTTCTTTTTTTTTTAATTTGTTTTTAGCCGAAATTCAAAATTTGAAGAATTGAGTAAGATTAATTCAAAATTTAAGAGATTAAATAAGAGTTTTTAAAATACATGAGACAAAATGATAATGATCATAAAGTTCGGAGACATAAAGGTGAGATTGATCCTAGTAAGAATTCATTTGAGAAAATATTCTTACAAAGTTCTTACTTCTTATTGTTCCAACTTGACCATATATATATATTACACATTGTGGTACATGCGTACAATTTAGACCAAGTATCTCTCACACGACGTATTTTACATATGTGGTACTCTCTTTATTTAAGTATATATAGAGAGAGAACATAATCAAAGTTTCTTAACAGATCAAAGATCCCAACTACGTATATATGTTGGCACCCACTAAACAACTCACTCTCATCGAACGTTCATATATATATATATAGACACACCAACCATAAAAAACTAAAGCAGAGCTACTCTAGGAATAGAAAGTCCCATGCACACAACTACTTATATATATATACATATATACATATATAGAGAGATATGATATAAATTCAAACGGAAGAGCCAGGTTCTTTGTGGTCATCGGCCTGAGCATTGTTAGTCAACATCCGACGAAGTCTAAGGGAAACAGAGGGAGCGATGATGGGCTTGCGTTGACTGAGCTGAATGATCTTGTATGTGCAAGAGCCGAGCAATGTGCCAGTGACTGGCCCCACAAAATACACCCAAAGCCCTTTGTACTCCGCACTTGCAAGTGCTGGCCCTAGTGTTCTTGCCGGGTTCATTGATCCACCTGATACTGCTCTGCAAATACACACACTCACATAAATATATATATATATATATATATATATTTCACAATTATAATATAAAGTTTGTTAGCTTTTTTTAGGTGCTCCTTTGCCTGCTTCTTGTCCCATTTCCAATTTTTGTGTGTATGTGGAATATATGCGTCATGCGTGTATTTAGCATTATAAGCCTACTATACTTACATATAATTTGGCTTTTTTTTAGTTATATTGTAAATTTTTTTTTCCAAATTTATTGATTAATTATGGTACATAACTTGTGACAGGCTACAAACTTTGGCCGTCCAATACTTTTGACCTAAATGATAAATACTAGTGCTATAACATTAAAGTGGATTTAGAGATCGATTTCAGACTCAAACTTTGAAATTACAATTAACATATTAATTAATGTAGCCAGCTTAGCTAGTTTTTCTTACCCAGCTACGATTGATGTTATGCACACAGATGAACCGACTGCCAAACCTGCCAACTCTCCTACCTGCAGTAACCCCAAATAAATCATTCGAAATTGTCAAATTAAAAGGATCAGAATTCAATATTGAACATTAACTCCAATGAATGATATATATGTTACAAGAACATAATATTTTTTTGTAATATTATCGGTTTTTGAGTGTCAATTTAATATGACACGTGAGTTATTATTATTTTGTTATTAGGTGTTTAAATAATTTTCACATTAATTAATATTATAAAAAGATGACAACTTAATTATTACGTGATTTGATACTTATAAATTAAAAAATATATAAAAAGTTGAGATCGATGAACATGTTTTTACCGCTTTAGCATCAGTAGCTACGGCAGAGGTTACAAACATCATGTTAAAAGTGACAACTATCTCCATGAGTAAAGCTTGAACATTTGATCCAGAAGGTGTTGTGGTGCCAATGATGTGAATCGGGTCAAGTAGTGCCCGAAGTGTAAATGCAGCTCCAATGGCTCCTGTAAACTGAGCTACCCAATAGAACGGGACCTGCAACCATTACACAAATTAATATATAAAAAATTGTTAATCAAACCATTCGACTTACTTCATTTCTCTGTAATTCATTCGACTTTTATTAATATGTGATACTTAACACTATTGATATCCTTTAAAATATTATTCTACAATAATTTGTTTAGAAGAAAGAGATCTTTCAGACAATTAGACAACAATATTTTATGAGTTATGGTGGTCCAAAATGAATGAATTAATTAATAGACTCATTAATTAATAGGGATTAGTAAATGAACTTAAAGGTTAAAGGTCGACTAAGTACGTAAATAAATAGCACCTCTTTTTTGAATGACCAAATTACGGCCTCGTGAAGGTCGTCTTAAAGTTAGTCAAAAAAGTGGTCGTTCCAAAGTTGAAGGAACTGAAGGTGGGTGTTTTTGGATATGTTGGATACCAACTTATAGCTTAATCAATTATATATATTCCTTGAAATACAATATTAAGAAAAGAAAAATACTAAGGATACCAACTTTAATCCAAACTTTTAAGTATCGACTTATATAGTATTTGAGTTGTTGGTTTTTTATTGATAAGTGTTTAAAGCATTGTCACATCATTAATTAATTATATCTATCAATAAAATTCTGACACGTGAGTTAGTACGTAAAAGTTAAAATTAAAATTGGTGGTCCGAGTACTACTATTATGAAAAATATCACATATCCAACATATAAGAGGAGAGAGAAAAAAAACTGTTTTGTCAATAACAAAAATTTAAAGGAACATATTTTGGAATATATTTTAGATATATAGGAAATAAAAAAATTCAAAACCATCTGATAGCTGTATTGCTTATTTAGTTGATCTTGGGTTGATGTCTATCCGTTTGTGTTGTTTAGTTGCAAGCAGAAAGATTTAGTAAAATATATATGATCTATATATATATATATATATATAAACAATTGTCCTCCAGTTTAAGGAGCTTTATTATTCGGTAATATTATATAACAATTATATACCATATATGATTTTCTCTGTTTGAATATGCGCACCAAGCACTACAATAATATCACAACTTCGTAATCTTTGTGGTTCCCGTGACCAGCCTCGTTACACGTGGCATGTTAACATGAAGTAACAAGTCGTATACGTAAATTTTTCCAAATTTTTTGCATTAGTATATTGTTATTTTTCCAAATTTGTTGTCAAATTATGGTACTTAACTTGTGACGGGCTAAAAACTTTGGTCGTCCAATACTTTTGACCTGTACTAGGATGAGTGACCTTTTCAAAAGTTCTGTGTTGCACTTCTTTTTTTTTTTTTTTTTAATTAATTTATTTTTTTAAGTCTTGTATCACCAGATTTCTGGCTTGTACATCTATTTATTTATTTTTGCTAAAGACTGGCTTATATCTCTTAAAGGAGGCATGTACTGCCTGGCCAAGTTCCTAGAGTTCTTAAATTCGATCGATGTTAAAGACTTCATTTTTATTTTTATATTTTTGCTGTCTATAACACATTAGTTTACATTCACATTTGACACTTATATATGTATATATATATATATATATATCTATACGTATATGCTTATACTTAAATGTTAAATACTATGAATGTTTAGAAGAAGAAAACTTTGGCCACAAAAGGATTATGTGACGCTAATTGCGACCTTAACACATACAGAAAATGACTTACAAATTTATAGAAGTACTTTTCTCCAACAAAATTGGTTCTTAAAATTAGAACACCAATATCACGTTTACCATACTTTCACTATAAAAGGAAATATAGGAAAAAGAATTCACGATTGTAGAATAAAAAAAATTAAAAAGTGATTGATTGTTCCCACTAGGGTTTAGGTCAGCGAGTGCGTATATGGAGGTTCAGGGTTGTAAGTCTCAGATTCGAAACCTCAAGGATTTTTGGGGGTTTTTTTATTTTAAATTAATAAAACAAGTGTCTGTAAGTTTCAATTCATTGTGATAAAGTGATATACCTGTTTCCATGGAAAACGAAGAAAAGCCGCGAAGCCGGTAGTGACGGCAGGGTTCATGTGAGCACCGGAGATGTGGCCAACAGAATAGATCATCACTGTCACAATGAGTCCACCGGCAATTGACGCTCCCAATTGTGAGATTCTTTTGTTATCACTATTAGAAATAGCTGCTGCAGCGCATGTTATGAACACCAGCAGAAATGTCGCTACGACCTCTGCCACTACCTAAGTCACATTTTTTTTTTTGGTTTAAACTTACAAACTATAAATACGTACACAAATATATAATATATACGCATATTGGTACATATGTATTGCTAGAGTATTGATTAATATATATACCTTTCTGAAAAGACCAGGTTGAAAATGTCTATTATAAAGTGCCCAGAAATCGGAAGATGGCCGGCTAGGATTTTCGGATTTTGGATTCAGACTGGACGTCAACTCATTAATGTCACCATTAGACAAGCTTACAGGTAATGCTTGCTCTAGTTTGTCCATTTTTATGTTCTCTTGGAGTTGATGTGGGAAGGGCTTTTACTGAGCTTGGTGGATATTAGTTGGAGAATGTAATTAGAGGGCTATATATATATATATATATATATATATATAATTTGGAATGAGGGCCAAACTTTTAGCTTGGGTATAGGCGATATAGCGGAGGTTTTCATGCATCAATAGTGTTTGGAACAAAAGGCTCAAATAGAGATCAATGTACTAATCGACAATTTAACCTTTTACATCATGTAATGTCACATTAATTAACAATATTAAGGGTGTATATGTTTGGTGTTTAAAAAAAATAAAAAAGAAAAAAAGAAAAGAAAAGGTCTTACAATCCTAAAGCATTAGAGGGCTAGAAAATGGATATACAACCACAAATAAACTTTGCAAAAATAATAAATGACAAAAGGACGAAGAAGCTACCAAGAGATAAAACAGTAATATTTTCTCAATTTAAAACATTTCCCATTACGAGCTCTAAGTTGATAATTAGGTTACCTAATTATTTTCTTCTGAGGTTTTTGGTTCAAATTTTCCCTAAAAAAGATCCATTAATTCTACTAATTTGTCCCAAGAATCCAAAGCAAATTTCGAATCTTTTTGAATAATTATACGGCTTAAAACATTGTTTGCTAACAGTCCAATATTTCTTGAATGTGGAAAACACTAGAATTTTCTTCCAAATTTCCTCTCTATCTGATGGCCAAAGATTTGTTTCCTTTAACTTCTATCCAATTATATATATCACCTTGATGGAGCAACAAATGCGCGGATCAACCTTAAGAATTTTACACTTACAATTTTGATTGTCATAGGTTTTCTTATATAAAAAGAGTGCTGATTTTAGATCTTAATAATAGAGCTCAGAGAAGAGAAAACAAAACATTGAGACCAAATTACTGTTATAGGTGAAAGTGGACATAAGTCTCATATTAAAAATGAATCATTATAAATTTTATGTGTTCTTATATGTTATTTTTTTTCTTTGAAAAATAAAGGTAAGACATATAATTCTAAATGAACTATTCTCAACTAGTTGAAACACATGATTTTACTCTTATAATTCTCTTTACCATCACATGAAGAAAACAGGAGTGCATCCGCAATATTGGGGTTTTAAATTTTATGTTCATTTATACATGTTATAAGTCACATCATGACATATAATGATGTACTTGTTTTTTTTTTTTTTTTTTTCCTTTCTTAGTTCGAGATATGTTTGCTTACCAACTTATTAGTTTGGACGCAATTGTGATTCAATTGTACTTCCTTTCTTAATATCATTTATTAATTTTTTTCTCTCACCCCAAATGTGGATCACCTTGCCAAAAGTCAGTATTTTAAGTGGGAGGCGAGCATTAATATGTAGAAATGTTGGATAAGATTTTGATCTGGTCAGCCCCAAAATAAATAAATAATTAAAAAAGAGTGATCTGGTCAGATCATGATGATCACGACAAATATTGAAGTTGATATTAATTTGCTTCTTGTCACGACATTGGTTCTGTCTGTGTTATGAAAACATATATAGTTTACATGGCTGCCACAAATATATATATATATATATATATATTTGTGGCAGCCATATATTTTCTTCTCTTCTTAAATCCGCACTCAGAAGAATATAATACATAAGACATATGAAATAACCAACTACTTTAGACAACTTCTAATGAAAAAATACTTTAGAATATAAGTGATGTTTAACATTATACTAATAGAAAAATAGGCCACTTGGTGGACCTTATATTGTGGACCCACCATTTATTAGTGAGTGATATTAAACATCATTGATGTTCCCTAGCATTGTTCACTTCTAATTGGATTAAAAAAAAAATGAAGGCCTGAATTGCATGCTTGGAAAGATTTTATACATGGTAATGCTCAGCTACAAATTGTGGGAGAAATGACGCTCTTCTGACGATAGTTTTATAGAAAACCAACGTCTTACCCCTAAGTAAAAATACGTTTTGGGAACTAAATCCAAAAAAAAAACAAAATACCGGTGATCAGGTTAGGATATTCAATGACGTTTTTTAATCCTTGTGAAAAGTTATGCGCCAATCAAAACAAGGCGTGGTACTTAGAATATTCAATGAAAGGTAGATGCGAAAGGTCCCGTATTCAATTCTAATCGAAATTAATGCCCCAAATAATATTTTCAATATATATCTATATGTATATTAGAATATTCAACAAAAGCAGGTAGATGTGAAAGGTCCCGTATTCAATTCAAATCGACATTATTGGCTCAAATAACATTTTCAATATATCTATATGTATATATATACATAGGGGAGTGCACATAACATGCACTTGTTTGCTTCAACTTGAACAATAAACTAATTGGATGAATTAGATGCTAGATTAGCCCTCTAAATATTCTACGTGCACCGGCGTGCCCTTAATTTGTTTTTTCTCATGGATTTTACATGTTGACTTTTTTTTTTGGTATAACGAGTTTATGGTTAGCGGTTATGATTGCAAATACAAAAATAAGCTTTTCTTTATAATTGGTTGCAATCGACTAGTACTACATGTGTGTGTGTATATATACACAATTTAATGCCTAGAATTAATACTATCTAGCATATTATAAAGGCATAATTTAAATATATAGTATATTTGTTTGCTACTGTAAGATTATAGTAGATTTTATGCTTTTGAACTTGTTGATTTACTTGTTTATTCTTAGTAGTTATTATGTTTTTGAAGGTTTGAAGTGAAGAAGGTTTGAGCCTTGGGGGGATTCTGATTAAAGGACATTTTCACATTTCTACTTTAATTTTTTGACTTAATTATGTTATTTGATTATAATATTTTGATTTTTGCTATAATTTTGAAGGATGGTAGTCTAATATGTCATTTTGGTCTTTCTCTCTTTAATGCCTTAGATACCGTCAGTCCAATAATCTTCCAGCAGACAAAAAATCTATCAATTTAAAATTAGGATTATTATTTGCGGGATTAAAAAAAAAAAATCTGTCAACTAAATATAATAGGATGACACTTACCGATGGGGAAATGTTTGAAAATGAAATATATAGCCTAGCTGATCATATGCTAAGAGCTCATTCATGTTCTAAAAAAAATAGGGAATTCAATTAAAATTATTCAAGTTGTGATAGTTTAATTTTTCCTGGTGTTAATTTCCATGGTGCTTTGGATCTTTTGAGTGTTGGAACAGTTTATATACTAAAACCGCCCTATGTCTCCTATTGGTCTGTGTTGGTCCTACGGGAATTTTTTTTTTTTTTTTTAATTTTAAAAAGGAGTCGTTAGAAGGTCCTTTTACTAGTTTACTTCTAATATTTCTCTTTATAAGGAGTGTCGTTATAGTTATAGTTTTTGAGACTGAAAAGTGAAGACATTCAAAAGAAAAAAAAGGAAGGGGGGGAGGGAAAGAAAAAGAACAATGAAAAACGAAGTAGAAAATTAAAGACAATAAATTTGAAATCCCTTCGAAGAAGGTAAATGAACCCAACAGATAATTACTTTCAATTATAAATCCAATCCTTTATTATTTTAACACGAAATTTCAATGCACCTTTTTTTTTCCTTCAGAATCAGCAATATCATGTCTATCCGCAAAGCATTAAGTTCCATCAATATTTTATCCAACTGGCTCGACTAATTTCCTAGGGTTTGGAACCTCTTTAACATCTTTGGCCATATATAAAGCATGTGTAATATTACTTTGATGGTTGTTATTTAGTTGTTCTCTCGATTGGATAAATATAAATGCTCTATTTGCTTTATCAACCTAATTTTTCCAAAAAAAAAAATATTGCGATTGTACTGACTTCCTCCATATCTTGATTAAAGACCCTTTGGGGTCAGATATTTAGGGATTTCAAAATCTCAACTCTACATCAAACTTTCTCTCGCTTTTATTTTCAAAAAATTCAAACTTTAAGGGTTTGTTCGGTATTTTAGTTTAACTCCAACTAAACTATACTTTTTTTTTGTTGAATTTGTGTCTTTTTCTTAAAAGTCAACAAAAATTATAACTATTTTTTGAAAGTCAATCAACTCTAACTTAAAAATTTTAACTCCAACTGGTGATTCAAACGTATTAAAAATTCATAACTTTCTCATTTTAAATCGAAATGAGATATTTTTTTTGTTAAAAAGATCATAATGATGAGACGAACAAGATAAAATTTATTTTGCATATTTTTTTTCGAACACATTTCAATTTTTTGTATTATTTTTTATATTTTTCAATAGTATTTTCGTAGATATACATTTTCAATTTAATCTTTAAAATATAATCTTTAGCTATCCCCGAACGGACCCTAATCGTTGGATAATTCTAAATAAAATAAAGCATGATTGAAATGGTACCTAGTTGACTCTTAATGCTCTTACTTTGCTCGAAACATGTTCTCATTGTGTCAACATACTTGGAATTTGTGCTTTTGGACATCCTGCTCGAAACCCGTGCTTTTAGTGATATATCTTGATTGGAGCCGTTCTCTTGATAATTGTTTTGCTTTTGGTGCTATTGTACAGTCATGAGGAACGAGTATCTAGAGTGACTTCCTGAAAGTCCAATTTTTGTTCCTAAAGAATTATTCTGGACTAGAATCTTCAAAGAAAAGGTTATAAGATGAGAGGTTGAAATTCTCATATTATCATGAAGTTTGACGACTCCGCGTGATATATATTACATATTTTTTTGAGCGACTTGAACTCAAATCGTATATAAAAAGGACAAGTGCTCTATCAATTTACATGTTACCACGTTTCTGGACAAATGTTTTAATGAGATGATAAGAGTGCTCTTATCAAGAGCAGCGGCTCTTTTTTTTTTTTTTTTTTTTTTGGTTAATTAGCATATTTCCTTTTCCAGCTATGTTCTCAGAGTTTTCGGGACAAATAATATTGGTAATTTTCACATAAAAGATCAAGCATGATTTCGTATATATATTGAAGAACAAATCTGTATTCAGAATTTAAAATTTTTTTTTATCTAAATGAATAATAATATGTCACATCTAGATATATATATTTATGATTTCTTTAATTTTGTGTCATTTTTCCTAGCGTAATTGACATTAACTCATGTCTCCTGGCATCGTATCATGCTAACGTACCGATTTTTTGTTTGGGGGTAATTATATTAGTCATATATATCTAGCTAATACCTAGGGCAAAGTATACAGGGTTCATTAATTGATATATTAATGTAGTAGATATAAATATATATATATATATATATATAACCTGCATGATATCAAGATGCATGTTTCTAGCCTTATTGGGTATATTTAAATACGAAAAATGTTAGAGACACCAATTTTAATATCAACTTTTAAGTACCAATTTACATGATATATGAGTTGTCACTATTTTATTAATAAGTGATTAAAATATTGTCATATCAATTAATAGTTTTTACCAAAAAAAATGACACATAAGTTGATACTCAAAAATTAATATTAGAATTGGTATCCCTAAACTGGGCCTATTCTAGTATCCTTCGCGATGGATTCATTGGACGCATTTGATAATGGTACGAAGACTCCGACATTGAGTTCACAAGTTGCTATACTAATTAGTATAACAATTTCGGTTGTTTCTAATTTGACCTTTTAACAACCGCATAAACAAGTTAAAAAAAAAAAAAGAAATAATAAAGTTAAAGAGTTTTTATGATAATACCTCATATTTTTATATTATTGGTAAAATTATTGTAATAGTCGTTGTATGATTGTTAAGAGAAAATTAAGTAAATAGTCATATTTTGAGTTCCTCCTTATAATTTTGCCCACTTTAATATTAAAGTTGATAAATTTTAGTCTTATGAAATGAAAAAAATTTCAATTTTAATGTTATGGTGGACATAACTATAAAAATGTGTCAAATTTATGACATTCTTACATATATAACCCATTTTTAATAATATGATTTACAATTAGAGTAATTTTGCCTCGCAATATATTAATTTTTGAGGTGAACGCTTAAAAATTAGACTATTATATTTATCCAATTGACTAAAATGCAGTTTCTCTCTATATAACATTTAAATAAGAGGTTACCAGGACGGAGTAGAGTTTAATTAGTGTTGTAAATGTTTTATGCAATGATCTCTCTATAGAACGTTTAAATAAGAGGTTACCCAACAGAGTATATAGTTTAGTATTTAATTAGTTGAATTTTTAAATATAAAAAACTCTCAAAGTCCTCATCAAGAGAAATGTTTCTTAAATATATATGTTATCGGATAAGGAAGTTAGTATTATTTTTATTTTTATTATTATTATTTATTTTTGTATACTTAATACAGAAGTCGGCCATACTTTATACAAACGTAAGACGTCTGTCCTTTTCCTTGTTTCTAGCAAAAATATTTATTGTTATTTTGTTTTCCGATCCAAAAAAAATTGTGTGGACTTTTTGTTCTAAAAAAATTAAACAAAACATGGACTTTTACGCATTTTATAAGTCAGTAAGAATGCGACGTTCTACAAATAATAATTATTTATTGCAATTGATTCTCAAAAAAAAAAAAAAAAAAAAACCTTCATTTGCATAATTAAAAAAAATGATAATTCACATTTATCATGTAATCAGTTAATACAAGAAATGTACACCAAGTTTCGGCCGGGATATTTCATTCTTTGGTAACCTGGCATCCCTGGCGTTTGAATTTATTTTATTTTATTTTAGTAGCTAATTTCTTAAACTTGTCAGACAGTTGAAATGTAATATTCCAAGTTGATAACATCGAAAAAATTGACAACTAAAATATACATCCATGCTTCACATTTTCTGACACTTGATTAATTATATATGGCCTGAACTTTTCACACATATAATAAACTGTCCTAAAGAGCTTATACACTCAGCTTATACACTCGGTCGATGTCACACATGATAAACTTGCTTCAAAGTGCGGATACTACCTTGGAAAATAACCAAACAGCAAGAAGAAAATATTAGTTAATATAAACTGAAATATTAAGTGAAAGATCTAAAAGCAAAAGATTAAACTCAAGCCCTAACATATGCATGTCGAGATCTTTGGATTCCCATTAAAAAAAAAAATCAATAACAAGATTTGGACATTGGAGCAGTATATTGTGAAATTCGGGTTACTGGTGATGGAAACAAAAATACTAGAAATTGATGTTAATGTATAATCGTCATGATCACTTGGGTTCATTGACGAAAATAAAAGAAAATGAGTTAGTGTTTGGCTTTGTTTCGGCTAAATTCTGTTTGTTTACTTATAGGTCAAATTTCAAGATGATGTGATAGTTGTTTTATTGTTGCCATCTAAATCTTAGATTTGTAGAAGTCTGAAAATTTCAGGAAAATTGTGTTAGTTAACTAGAACTAAATAGCAAAATATATATGCGGGTGATGAAAATCGGCTGTAAAAATTTCATGAATTTGGAGCATTTTTATTAAAAAGGGCATCATAAATATTTCCTCCGGTTTTTGATAAATATTTATTTCCTTTTAACTATGCCGCCTCTTGAAATCTAATTCCTAATGATGGGACTTCCCGTCTACCCTATCCCAACGGAAATACTCATGGGGATAGGGGTTATGAAACAACAAAACTCATCCAAAAACTATTACTAAGAAATATTTTGTTTGTCAATTATTAAGAAACTCTATACATATATATAAGAACTAATGCTCGACGAACTTTAACTAAAAAAACTTCATAAATTTTGACCAGACTTCCCATCTACCCTATCCCGATGAAAATTTTTGTCGCAGTGTGGATTAGACGAGAAAAATCATTTGTAAAAGAACAAGATACTCGTATGCATGAAAACAAGCCACCATAAAAGTTTCATCCGAAATGAGACACAAATAGTGACAAAAGCAGCTGGTCGGTATAACTGTCATAGGATATAACTTTATTAGTTTACTAGCATAGATATAACTTTTATTTAGCTAAAGTTCCTCCAAGGGCTCCTATATTAACTGGTTTTAAGTTACGTTTTTGAGCGTAGGAGGAGAAGAGTAAAGTAATAATAAAACTAAAAGAGTGTTCTTTAATAAAACTTAAGATAACAATGATAAAAGAGTTCGATGAAGTGTATAGATCTCTTCTTTAATTTGCAGCATCGAGAGATTATTTGAGTCTTTAAATCTAATAATGTTTTTGAAAGCTCTTTGAATCTTAATGTTTTGCCAATCCAAGGTAGTATGTTAACAACATTCTTGAACATATATACATATATGCAATACATATTAATTCATGCATGCTAATCTAAATTCTAACTTTTGCTAAATCAAAATTCCATTATTTTTTTCCTAATTTTTAATTTCATGTACTGTTCCCCCTTATTTTTTCCAGCCTGGATTCAGTTTCTTGTAACTATTTTCGTCATGTATATCCTGTCATATCCTATTTAGCCACCTTATTTAGAAATAACCACTGATATACCACATCACAATAATAAACCCATGACTGAGTTTATAACTAACAAGAATAAAAACTCTCTTCACATTCATTTATATCAGTACTGTTTTTTTTCCTGCTCTTCTTTTCTTGTCTTAAAAATGCTAGAATCTTTTATTTTCTATCTGGAGTTGCAACCCCAAAAATTTTCTAAAGCAATTGATTTAGTTTCCAGAAGAAAAATGCATTTCTTTTCTGATGAGAACGTATCTCTATAACTAACAAACGAGAGTGCAACAAGTCACGAAAATTAACAAATAATAAGGCAAACCTAAAACATCTCTATAAGAAACAAAAGGCCACAAGAATGGAGGCAGACATTAAGGGGGTGTTTGGCGTGTAAGTTTGAGTTAAGATTTGTAAGTTTAAATAGTAAATTTTTTTGAATTTTTTTGAATTTTCAGAAAAGACAAACAACTTTTTGGGGAAAAAGACAAAAAACATGATGAAAAAAGCACAGTTTAGTTTAAACAGAGCTTTTTGCCAAACAAGGCCTAATTTGATTTAACTACTCATGCCCTTTGGAATTATCGGTCAATGATCTTCAATTATGTTTGGCAAATGATCATCACAAAGCCATCAAAGCTAAAGGTTTGGTGACTATGTATGTATGTATGTATGTATGTATGTATATATGTGTTAATGAGGTCTATCAAAGAGTATGGTTTTCAAAACATGATTTCCACTGTTTCTTGTAGTGGAAGATTCCGCTTGTTCTTGATTACATCAATTTGTTGTTTTCAGTCGTTTGGGTAATTTTCATTGTAAGTGGTTATTGTATATTTCAGTTTCAGAGATTTACGTAATTTTTTCTCTTTTCTAATTTATAATATGAGATATGAGCTTAAAGTGGAATGCGGTTGTATGTGGGTGTCAATCGAACTGAGATGCTGAGATGTGCTAGTCTTTTTTGATGCTAGTTGTTCCCTCTCATCTATTATATACATCACTTTCCGTAATTTCAAGATAGTTATATATGGGTGAAGAATATTACTATAGTTAGAAAGAAGGGGATCAGAAATAGGCTAATAGAAATGTGTAAGAATATTACTATAGTTACCCATAACTATCGTATTACTGATGATTTTTTTCAGTTTGCTCAATGGTGGAGCCAGCTTTTTACTTCAGTGATGGTGTACATGTATCAATAAGTTTTTAGGATAATTGAGAAAAGATTAATGAGTAAAGATTAGTAGAAGCTTATATGGGAATAACCACTTTTTGAGTGTGGACAAAACAGAAAAAATTTAAAATTTTTAACGCAATAGTGTAAACACCTTCATCTTTGAGTTTATCCACACTTAAAATTAATTATTTCATGTCAGCTCTAACTAAACACTTTGCTATTTGTCCTAAAAACTCATTAGACATATACAAGAGGATAAATATGCCTCCGCTGAATTAGAAAGTTGGTTCCACCGTTGAGTACGCAGATGATAAGTATAAGTATATAGTGTGTGAATGTATGTGGATTCTCTATGTATGTATGTGAAATTTCAGATCACTAGTTATGCATGACTACCTAATGCTTTAGTCATGCTATATATATATATATATATGTATGTATAATATTGTATTTCTTTGGATGTGAAGGGTTGGTCAAGACCATATACAGCACTCGATGAAAGGAATAAATCAGGTGAAGAAAAGGTTGCTCTATTAGAGAAGACCATCGATTGGGTTCAAAACTGGGACATTTCGCCAAAACAGGGCACAAATAGTAAAAGATATGATTACGTAAGTACTATATCACAGCTACTTAACCTAAAGACCACTCAAGAGCAATGGCATCTTCTGTTATATATATGTGTATCTATATACCATACATACATATACTCATTTTCCTTTATAAGGTTTTTTTCGACTCAGTTCTGCTTGTTAAGTTTTTGACATGATGTCTATCAGCGACTTTTTGATTTTTTAAAATACGGTTTCAGTTGTTTCTAATTGTATCCGCTTCATTGTATTACTGTTAGTGATGTATGTTTCTAATTGTATCTACATTTCAATTTGAGTACTTTTTGTCTTTTGGGGTGTTTTCTTAATTTGTAAACTTTCTTGTAACTTTTAATTTATCTAATTTATAAGTAGGGTGTTTTACTGAAAAAAGATACCTAGTAAGTGTCAATCTACTTAAAATGTATTAGATAAATTTGATACCAGCTATTTTCTCATCATACACGCACACACAAGTGTGTGTTTTTAGAGACAATTCTATGTATATGTTTCTCTAAATATACGGCGGGTAATAAGTTTTAGGAGTATGAATGTTAAACAAATTTCATCATTTTTGAAAATTTGATGATTCAAAGATCATATAATAATTAATCTATATTGTTGAGAAAGTTGAGCATGTCTTTATATTTAGATATAAATCTATCTCTAATAAAATTGTTAGCTTATAACTAGTGTTGTGAATCATGGAAGTTTACATATTACTTTAGCCCATCAAAGTTAATGCAAATCTAGCTATATCTCAAATGTGTACATATTCGTTTTCCTGCAGAACTTTACACATAAGATTGATAATACCATCAAGGGTCGAACACTGTCTGATGTTTATAGGTTCCAAAAGTATGGGATTATTCCAAAGCGTTCGAACAAAGCAACTAGAGACAAATGGCAAGTGCAATCCACGGTGAGTTAATATATATATATATATATATTTATTTATTTATATATTTTGACGAAGTCAGGAATTTTTGTTAGAAGGGCTAATAACTAGAACAAAAGTTTATTTAAGTTCAATTATTACTGTATTATAATTGTAGGCATGTGGTATATCTATCTGTGTAAATATATAATTAGAGCACGTAATTAACATCAATGACAACTAGTACGTACATCTTAGTTAGGTTGTCATCCACTGATCATCCTATATCTCACACTAAACTATCAACTCGGTAATACTAAAATGAAGAAAAATTACAAAATATCAGAGAAAAAGATCATCCCAAACAAGAAAAAACGCCCGACAGAAAATAAAAAACAAAATGAATAAATCCTCATGCAAGAGAAAATAAATATCTACAATTTACTTGAAAACATAATACAAAAGAAACACACAGTCAGAAAAGATAAAAACCCGTCGAAATTCACCTCTCCAATATCGTCAACGAGCAGAAAAACGAAAATATGGAAGAGAAATATTGTCTCTTATCACCAGCGACTGAATGAAAAACTGGAACCTAGACCACACAAGTGACACTATTAATCTCAACACCTCTAGTAGTAAGTCCATATCTAGCGCTGTTACCCAAAAAAAAAAAAAAAAAAAGTCCATATCTAGTGCAAAATTGCCCTTCGTGAAAATGTAAGAAACAAACTACATTAAGAGTTTTTGCCAAAGAGATCACAAAAAACCAACGATTTCTATATTTCCAACGAACCAAAGTAGAGTTTTTGTAAAACCAAACAACATAACTAGAATCACACTCGACCCAAAGATTATGCCATTTATACTCCCGGACCACGAAGAGAAATTGTTAAGCTCAACACCTCTAGTAGCAATTTATGGTGAATTAGCTTGTTAATTACTATACCAAAAATAATAATAACAAAATGTACTTTCCTTTGCATGGTTTTGTTGAAATACTAGTCATTACATTTTCATAGTTATTCCTTTTGAGTGTATAAGATATATAGGAATTTTTCTCCGGTTAATGAAGTTACAAAAATTTCAGCTGAAAAATGTGGAACCAGCAAAGCCAACTACCAGTACTACCCTAGCTGAGAAGAGGACGTTTGAGGAGAGTTCTAGCATTGTTTTTATGCCTTCAGAAAACGACATCTAGGAAGAAGAAGCAGCACCATGATAACCTGTAATGACTAGCTTTTTACAGTATTACGATTTCCTTTTTAAAGGAATTTGAAATGTACCATGAAGGTATGAAAGAGCCCAATTAAGGGTTTTTATTAAGTTTTGTGAGTTCTTATGATTTTATAAGACTCAAAAATGATTGCTTAGCCAAGTATGTAACCTTTTAAGTAATAAGGGTAGGAAATATTATGATTCTATGTTGGTCAAAGTTTGACCAAGAAAGTCAACTATTGACCAAGAAAGTCAAATCTTGACAAGAAAGTCAATGGTTGACAAGAAAGTCAATGGTTGACTAGAAAAGTCAAAGGTATGACGGTATTGTTATGTAATTAGCAGTATGGAAAATATACTGCAAAAAACCGTCTTTACAGACAAGATAGTATGAATAAGATCCAAAACCAACATAAAAAAATCAAGCACATTATTTAGGATATTAAGGGCCAAATGGTTTTAAGTTATAAGAAAATTTTTATACAGTTCATTTTTACAAAGATGAATTTTGGACTGTAGTTCAGTATTACAGTACTGTGCATTAGTGAGCCCAGTATTGAAGACATCTGTGTTAGCATAAGAATGGACTGCATATTAAAGAAAAGGGCCAAACAAGTCTTAATGGGGCTTACATCGCTCAACTTTTTAATTATGACATCATTTGTTAATTAAGCAAAAATTTGAAAAGAATTAGGGGGAGTTTCTAGACCATTGTGGCCGGCCACCTAAGGGGATTCTTGGGCAAATTGATGCTAGTTTGAGGACTTTTTGGCAAATTGAAGAAGTTCTCCATCACCTATAAATAGGGGTGTGGGGATGTCTCATTTTATTCATTAAATTTGAGAAAAGCAACTAGATTATGCCCAAATTTCTCCACAAAATTTGCTCTCAAAACCGAATTTAAGAAAGGAAGGGAGAAGAAGAAAAATCCAAGAGGGAGAGCCTTAGGATAGTCGGATTTGTAGTTAGAACCCCAAACAAAAGTTGAAAAATTTTTGGTACCCATTCTAGGCTAGAGGCCGGTTGTGGGGGGAGAAGAAAAAGTGAGAGAGAAAAGGTCCAAGGTGACCGGATTTGGTAAAGAACAAAGCTAGGTAGCCGGAAATTTTGGAAACCCACCACTCAAGGAAGACCGGTTCTAGATGGTGGCAAAGGAGGAAAAAGGGGTGAACCAAGTCTAGCTCAACCTTGGAGGTTGATTAAGGTAAAATCTCTTTGGCACCCTAAGCTTTTCAATTTAAGTTTCAATTTGAAATTTAAGTGTATTTCAAGTTGAATTTGTAAGAGCATAAGCTCATTTCATTTTTCAAGCCTTAGTTTAGAATTTTAGGTCTTGTGCTTGATTATTAGGGGTATGGTTGGTTTTGGTTTATAAGCCTTGTATGTTATGTGCATGCATGTATATTAGGGTTTTTATGCTTAATGTATGATGATGATGTATGTCCCCAATTATGTATGACGACAAGGTTTACGATAGAAATACACTGCATGTTTGATCTTAGGCTCTCGGCTGCTGCCGATTGAGGTAGAGTGCACGATTAGGACGTAAAACCAACTTAAACAAGAAAACTGCCAGTTCGGATGAAAACTGGCCAGTTTTCTGTAAAGTCGGTTTTGAGGCCCTTAGAGGCCGAATTTGGAAAAACGTAAAACATGAAAGTTGTAGAGAATGGTTTTTCCTAGTGGGTGTCATGAACCGTTTTCCAAAATATGGCTCCAATGGCCTTGGTTTTTACAAAAATCCGAGCCTAACCGTGCCCAGACTTCATACACGGCCAAGTGGGTTCAACAAAGGAAACGAGAGGGTTAGAGCCCGAACTGGGTTTTGTGTAAACACAAAAGTTTTAGGGTTTTTCGAGATCTAAAACTTTCATGAAGAAAACTTTTTCAAATTCGACCTAGACTTTTAAATAAAATTGGATTTCAAAAACTGTGCAGGAAATAAGAAATTCCTGTACAGGATTTTTGAAAACAGTGCAGGAAAAGGATATTTCTGCACACACACTGATAAATTGACAGTAAGAAACTGTTCCAAAGGTAGTTTCTAACATTCAATAATTTTTACAAATCCTACCTAATAGTTACAAATTTTCAGAAGTTGAACAAAAGATTTTTGTACATAAAATATGAAGTTGTTCCAAAAGAAAGTAAAAGTGGATTTTTGGAACCAAAATTAAATAATAATCCGAATAGGGTAAGTTTTGAAACCTAGGGTTACTTGATGTAGCCAAGTAGGATACTATGTGATTAGGTAGGGGGACATATAACTAAGGTTATATATGAATGTTGGTTATATCACCAACATTTCTGACCCTTACCTTTATATTAACAGAAGGTAGCAAGCTGTAGTGTCTGAACTGGAACAGCACGGTGTCGGACATAGCTGACAAGGTAAGTACAACTCCGCCTACAGCATAGGCTTTTGTTGTGATACTTACCCAAGTATGTTTGATGTATGTTATGATGTGTGATATAATGAATGTTAGGAATATGTGATGCTAGGATACGATGCGTAATATGCCAGGGTTATGGTTTGATATATGTTATGATGTGTGATATGCAAAATCTAAGATATGATTATGACTTATGTATGAGTGACATCACGAGGCATGTTCACCAATTCTTAAGTAAGAACAAGATCAAGTATGAGATGATGAAAAGCAAGTATGATGACAAGCAAGCTTGCCTGTGTCGTACCGACCCGCGTTAGGTCGGGTTGGACTATGGTTTGAGTTGGAAATGGACTGGCCGCCTCAACCACTCCATAGTTGCGCGCCCAGTACAGACACTTATGTTAAGGGGTCCATAAGCAAGATAAGTTATGAAAAAATAAGAGAGCATAATGAAGCATAAACGGCTCATGCATGATTATGTTATGTTAAGCTATGTTATGTTATGTTATGCTATGTTATGTTATGCCATGCTATGTTGTGTTAGTAATTGTTGTGTCGCGGATGTTATAGTTGTACTTGCTGAGCGAAAGCTCACGTCTTACGTCTATGCTGTAGGTAAGCAACCTACGGGAATTACGTGATGCAAGGTGGTGGAACGTGGCAAGGCGAACTGTGAAATGTGGGAATAATCGCCGCTACGCGTTTTGTTAATTTATGTGTATTATTCTATGCGTATTATTTTATGCCCAAACACTTTTATTTGGCGAATGTTTATAAGTACGTACATTTTCGTGTGAGTTCGCACCGTACAAAAGAAAAAATTTCCGTTGTTTTCGCTAAGTAAGTAAGTACGATAAGTATGTATATATGGTAACGGCCTGTGCTAGACGGGTCGTTACATAAGCTCTTTCGAAGAAGAGTTTTTGCGTGATTCACGCAATAACCTCCCCAATCTTAACCATCCTCCTCCCAACTATGAAGCAGATGTTGAAGACTTGTTAGAATCGAATGCCGAAGAGGTTCTGCGTACCCTCCTACCTCGTGCTAGAAGTACTAATTCTACTATACTCCTCGGCCAAAGCCAATACCAAAAGGTGTCTTTTTTTTTTTTAGTTAATTTGATGATTTTTTTTTATCCCCTTAATGATATTTGTTACTAATTAGAATCATTTTCATGTACGTATGTGAAGAAGGTAAAAAGAAGAGATCGGCTGAGGAAAGCTCGGAAAAAAGGAAAGGGAAAAAAATCAAAGCTACCGATCATGGCAGCCTGCTGGCACAAGAGGTTATATCAGCCATACCAAAGGATAGCCATCTTTACGATGTTCTAGTTTATTATGATTTCAGTGTAAAGCGTATTCATGTTTAAGCTTAAATTAGGGTTGTTAATGGTACTATCCTCCTGAACATGGAATGACTCTAGCTAGCTAATTCTAGCTTGTTATAAATTGCTATCGACTTCCGTAGAGACTCCTACTTTATATATTAAAGCCATCATGACATGATAAAGTCTAAGTGACTAGCTAGCTATTAATTTGGATATGCAAAATTTGTTCGCCGTAAGGTACTTGGGAAATTTCTGGTGGCTATGGAGAACCATGATTTTAATGATTTTAATGATTTTGAATTTTGCTGTATTTCTATAGAAAGTTTTTATTCCGGTCGTGACCACGATAAAAAGCACGTTCTATTGATAATGACTAGTTTCTGGGAGACTCATAGGGATCTGAACACACACAAAAGGGGTTCAAATTAATAATGAGGTCCACGAGAGACCCAACACTGAGTATGGAGCCATCGCGGAGTCCTAAAGCATTTCTGATGGTAAAATAGTAAAGAATCCTTCTGCACCAATCGTTTACCAAGATTGATGTGACAAACTGACGTCAATTTTTCAGCCACACAAAATAACCACTTGAGAAAAAAAAATCAAAATATTTTGCTATATAAGTTTGTCAAAAATAGATATAGTGCAGAAGTTGATAATTTTTTTTTTAAATAAATGAAATAAGGAGTGAGATATGTTGTTAGAAACACTTCAGGATTTCATAGGAACCGCATTAGGATTGAAATATAATGATTATGAATGATGGATATCCACATACAAAATTGATGGACTCTACCACCAAGAATCAAAACAACTTTATAGCAAGCAAAAAAAAAAAAAAAAAGTCTCTCGCTTTTCCATCTTCTTTCCCTTAGCGTTATGTTCAATCCTCTTCAGAATCTAAATGAAAGCTCCCAAGCTATTTCAAAGAAAAAAAACAACCAGAACAAAAAGTTGCTTGATTAAAATTGAAATGTTCATTACTAATTATCGTTTTTTCTTTGCGTGTAAATTAAATTACTAATTAACAGCAATAATCTTTGTTTTCCACCTTATATCAAGCGTACCCAAGTTTGAGCTTTACTAATTTTCTTTTTTACGAGATGAGCTTCATAAATGTTGGCAAATGTACGAATAGTCAAATTAAAATGAAAATTTTATAGAACTACCCTATCCTAAAACGTACTATGCCTAAAAAAAAATAAAAAATAACCCAAATACGGAATTTAATATCCTACCAAAGTTCCAATCAGGGGTACTAACGTAACATTTATTCTCTTGAGGTAAAAAGTATGGAACGTTACATTTTTCTCTTTTTTTCTATGTCGATAAATGAATATTGCAGCCTTTTTCACTACAGAAATTAATTTGCTCGAATTACACATTTGTTAATTAACATCATATCTATGCTTTCATTAGACTGGCCTATAAAATATGTATATATTTATATATAAAGTAATTATTACAGGATTTAACCCCCATTTATTAGCAGTTAATTAGTTCGAAATTGTAATTTGTATATCGGCCCTTCAAAACTTGGAAAAAAATCTTACTTCCTTATAACCACTCTTTAATTTTGCATACAATGTAAATGTGCTTTGTTTTCATCGCGAAAGCAATAAAAGGTATCAAACAATAGATATAAACTACCATACATTGAGGGAAGAGATGAGGAAAAACACAATAAAAAGATAATATTTGAAGAAAAGTAAGTTAATTAATATATATATATATATAAGTGGTTGGTCATATGAATGAACGGGGAGTGACTATTGGTTCCTTTGTCTAACACTCTCTTTCACTATTTTGCAACTCCTCTCTCTCTCTCTGCTCACTCAAAAGCCATCACATCCAAAAAGATATTCTCACTCTCTCTAGGTTTCAGGGTCCATCCATGAAGGCAGAAATGAATTACTTAGGCTTGGACAAAACCACTTTGATGCCAAGGAAGCCCGATCGTCAACGAGACGAGTTTTGTGCGGATCGGATGCAGCTTTCTTCTGTCACTCAAATCAGAGAAACAAAAAATGAGGTATTTTTATACATAAATCTTGGCCCTTTTTTTTTTTTTTTTTTTTTTAAATCTGATTTGTTTGAGTTTAATTAGTGGCAATTTTGATAATCTGTTTTCTAGCCACGGCTTGCCTCAAAGTGCGGATGCTACCTTGGAAATAACCAAACAAGAAAAAGAAATTATTAGATAATATTCATATAGAAATTTTAAGTGAAAGATCTGAAAGCAAAAGATTAAACACAAGGCCTAACATGCATAACGAGATCTTTCGATTCAAAAAAAAAAAAAAAAAAAAAAAAACCAATTTAGACATTGGAGCAGTATATTGTGAAATTGGGGTTATTGGTGATGGAAACAAACTAGAAACTAATTTTGTATAATCGTCATGACCACTTGAGTTTATTGACCAAAAAAAAAAGAGTTAGTGTTTGGCTTTGTTTGGGGTAAAAGTTTTTGTTTATTTACTTATAGGTCAAATTTTAAGATGATGTGATAGTACTATTTTTTTTATTTTTTTATTTTTTTTGTTAGTGCTACAAAATTTCTGCCTTCTACATCTTAGATGGGTTGTTAGAAGTTTCAAAAATTTAGGAAAATTTTGTTATTTAACTGGAACTCAATAGCAATATATATGCGGTTCAAAACTCCGTTGTAAAATTTCAGGAATTTATCATGATGTTTTCAGTGTGTTAGTATATTGCAAGTAAATTCTTCAAAAATTTTCGAATTTAGTTAGAACTCCATGACAATTAGAACTGTGTACTCTATGAAGTCAAGTTAAAAAAGTCTAATACATTTGTCCTATAATTTAAAATAAATACCTATTAATTATACCGCCATTTATATATTTAATTTTTAATGGCGAGACTTCCCGCCTATTCTATCTCGACGAAATTTTTTTTATCCGATATCGGGATTAAATGAGAAGAACTGTGTGTTCGACAAGCTAAGTTGCTTGACAAGTTAAGTGAAAGAATCACATTTCCTAAAATTTATAGTAAATATCTGTTTCCTACTAATTTATTATATGCTTCCAATATTTGTGTGTCTAATTCTTAGTGGTGGGTCTTCCCAGCTATTTTATCTCAGACGAAAATTTTTGTCAGGATAGGGGTCAGATGAGATGAAGAAATTCGTACACTAAACAACAAACCCTTATAACAAAAACTTGGGGCATACTAAACAACAAACCCTTATTATATATTTGGGGCATTTTTACTAAAAAAGTTGAGGGGGAGTTAGCCCCCCAGGCCTTCTCTCTTTCGCGGTCTCTGCATGAAACCATCAAACAACTAATATTCATGAGTTCACTAGCATAGAGATAAGTTTTATTTAGAAAAAATTCCTCCAAGGGCTCCTAATAAAATAAAGTGGTACAAGTTAAGTTTGAGTGTGAGATGGAGAAGAGTAAAGTACTCGTAAAACTAAAAGAGTGTTGTTGATTAAAACTTAAGATGACCATGATAAAAGAGTTCGATGAGGTGTATAGATCTCTTCTTTCATTTGAAGCATCGAGAGATTAATTGAGTCTTGAAGCCTTAATGTTTTTTGAAAGTTCATTAAATTTTAATGTTTTCATAATCTAAGGTAGTACGTCGTTAACAGCATTCTTGAATATTTATGTGTGTGTGTGTGTGTGTATGCATGTATATGGAATACATGGTCATGCATGCTAATCTAAATTCGAACTTTTGCTAAATCGAAATATCTCATATAGTTTTTTTTTTTTCCTTTTAAAATTTCATCTACTTTTTCCCCTTATTTTTTCCCTCTTGGATTCAGTTTCATGTATATATCTTGTATAAGATATATAGCGACTTTTTTCTTTATATATATCCTGTCATATTCTATTTGAACACCTTATTAGTAATAGTCACTAATATATCATATTACAATATTAAATTACCCATGATTGAGTTTGCTAACAAGATTAAAAACTCTCTTCACATCCCTTAATATCAGTGCTGTAATTTTTTTCCTGCTCTTCTTTTCTTGTTTAAAAATGCTAGAACCTTTTCTTTTCTTTGAGTTGCAATCCCAAAAGTTTTCTAAAGCAATTTCATTTAGTTTCCAGAAGAGAAATGCATTACTTTTCTGATGAGAACGCATCTATAATTAACAAACGAGAGTGCAACTAGTCACGAAATTTAACATATAATGAGGCAAACCTAAAACATCTCTATAATTAACAAAAGGCCACAAACGTGGCATTTCATTGAAAGAACATTAGCCAATCTACAAACTTGTTCCAGTGAGCAGACCTTAATTTGATTAAACTCATGCTCTCGGTTAATGCTCTTCAACCATGTTTGGCAAATGATCATCACAAACCCATCAAAGCTAAAGGTTTGGTGACTATGTATGTATGTATGTATGTGTTAATGAGGTCTATCAAAGAGTATGGTTTTCAAAACATGATTTCCACTGTTTCTTGTAGTGGAAGATTCAGCTTGTTCTTGATTACATCAATTTGTTGTTTTCAGTCGTTTGGGTAATTTTCATTGTAAGTGGTTATTGTACATTTCAGTTTCAGAGATTTACGAAATTTTTTTCTCTTTTCTAATTTATAATATGAGATATGAGCTTAAAGTGGAATGCGGTTGTATGTGGGTGTCAATCAAACTGAGATGCTGAGATGTGCTAGTTGTTCCCTCTCATCTATTATATACATATATGTTATACACATTTCTATTAGCCTATTTCTGATCCCCTTCTTTCTAACTATAGTAATATTCTTCGCCCATAACTATATTGAAATTACGGAAAGTGAATTGGTTGTTGTGCTTATATAAGGATGCATATAAAATGCATTGCAGTTAGAAGAGCAGCGGTCATCCACCGAAACAAAAGAGAAGATGAAGAGGAAGACAACCCGAAGGATTCACAACGCAACGCCATTATCTTTCATGCTGCCAGATAGTGCAACCATGAGATATAGTAAGGTATGTGTGTGTGTGTGTGTGTTGGCAAAGAGTATGGTATGTGTTGTGACGACCCGCCTTGCACAGGCCGTCAGTTGACTTAACTTACTTGAACTTAAACTTGTTTTATCCCATTTTTCCTTATCATGAAAATAGTGGGGATTTTTTTTTTTTTTTATATATTTAGCGGAAGCATTATACTTAGAAAATATTTACATACACTCATACATAAATAAAATAACTGTCTGTTTTCTCAAAATAGATATTTTAATTAAATCCTTCTGAGTCGTGAACCCCAACTCGTTCATCATTTCACAGCCACCGACTTCACTCTCCACCATGCAGTTAATTCAAAACAGGCTGTTTACCTACAGCATAAACTTCAAACAATGAGCGAAAGCTCAGCAAGCACAACTCCTATACCGCGAACCAATTACATGAAATATACATAATCTTTTACATGACATCTTAAACATGAAAGCATAAACATAGCATCATATCATCGATTTCTTCATCTTAAACATGACATTCTATCGTGAAATGCATGAACCGTTTATGTCCAGTTATGCTTGCTTTCTTGTATCACACTTTATTTTGTTGATTTTACTTGTGGGCCCGTTAACTTGATGTGCACGTACCCAGCGCGTAGCTTGAGGAAATTGCCCAAGCTTTCGACCCGATCGTCATCAGGGGGCACGACACTGGCTCTTGTGGCCTTTTCTCAAACGTTCTGTTTGTATGTCTTTCTTGACATTTTTCCTACTTGATAGATTAGTGAACATACTTGTATGATGTCTCCTAATCTCATGTTCTATCAATGCATGAACAGGCGTACTTTTTCATGTAAGCATAATAACAATACTTGAAACATACTTTTAAAGCATGGCATTAGCATTTGAAACATTCATCATACAGTAAGCATATTGCAACCATCGAGCAAATCATCAAATAACACTTAAACAGTGTAAAGCAAACATGTTAGGTAAACATACAACTCTAGCCTATGTTGTAGGCGGCGTTGTACTTACTTTGTCTTCGTTGTTCGCGTGATCGAATTTCCTTTCCCGAGCACGCTCGCAGGTCACCTTCCTGCCCATGGACGTTTACACGTGAGGTCTCTATTCTAAGATCGTTTAATGTAGGATTAAACCAACATATACATTTTTCGGTTATACGACCCTCTACTAACACATGTGAAGGGGTCACACGGAGTAACCCACAACGGAATTATTAATTAAGGGTTCATGTAGAAAATCATAATCTTAACTTAAACCTCAATCCGCAAGGTTAACTCTAGGCTTGGCAAGGCCCTAGTAACTCGGAATAATTTTCCGGCTACTTTTAATCTTGAAAACCTTGAACTTGCTTAAAATATCATTTTCTTGTTTATTTAAGTAAGTTTGGTGAATAGCACCCAAACTTGTCTTGAAAATTACAAAACACTTGAAAATATTTCTATAAAACATTTGGGGATCGAAAACCGCCTTTGGAATGATTTTCGGGTTTGAAAATGATGTTTGAAAGTTAGAAAAACGTTTTTCCTAGTCATTGGTCTAGAAAATCCTGTGCATGAAATTTTGTTCACTGCACGGCTTTTGTTTAAAAATTCATAACTTAAAATCTAAAATGAATTTGGAAACACTTTCTTCATAAAAGTTGTAGCTAACAAAAAGATCTAAAACTTTCATGTTTTGAACATTTTCTGATTCTGGCTCATTTGATACCATTTTTTGTTTGAACACATGTGAATTGTTGGAACTTGGTTACCCTGACCAGTTCTCGGTTTTTCTTAAAAACAAAGGCCATTGACGCCTTATTTTTAAAATCTGTTTGCCTAGCCCCTAAGGAAACACCCTAACGAACAACTTTCGTGTTTTAAGTTTTTACCCATTCGGCCTCTAAGGACCTGTAAATCCCACTTTTCCGAGCTACCGGGTGTTGGACCCGAGAGCAGTTTTGGTGTTAGTCCAAATTTTACGTCCCTATGCGTCGCTCTAGCTCGACCGCCCAATGCGGGACCTACCAACACATGCACGTCTTCTAACGTCCCTCATACACATAAAATTTTAAATCCCGTGTTTCGGATGCGATTCAAGGCCGAGACCCCTCGGTCCACGGTTTTGAGAGAGAAACATACATACAACAAAACTCAACCATATCATCATACAAACCCTAAAACATGCATCTAGAAATTTGATAAACATTTTAGGGACATAAAACCCTTAAATAGAAACCCTAGCATGCATCTCTAACACACAAAAATCATAGAGCATATATCCAACCAAACATGCAAAATAATCACCTCAAAAACCTAAATCAAGCATAAAAACATAACCTAAGCTATTTAGGGCTAAAACCGAAAATTATGAGCTTAAGCTCTTACAACTTTTGTGCTTGAAATACACGGTAAAACCCTTGAGAAAATAAACCAAAATTTGAACCCATAAGCTAGGGTAAAGTTTGGATTTTTACCTCAAAATTCCGAGGGTGTCACTAGCTTGCTCCTAGTTGAGATTAAGCCTCCAAGGTGCACGGTTTGGACCTCAAAAATGGTCACAAAATTTGTTAACTTCCTCCCCCAACCAACCTCGGCAAAAGAGAAGAAAATGCCCAAAAATCTTACCTTGAAAATTTCGTGGATCCTTAAGCACCAACTCACAAAATAGTTGGTTTTTCTTGGCTCTAGATCACACCTTCTTCCAACCCTTGATTATAGCCAAAACCCGAAAATTTTTTTGATTTTCTCGGCTCCCAAACACTCGGCAAGATGGGAAAGAGAGGGGAAAATTTTTTTTGAACAATCTCTCCTTTGGAATCCTCAAGAAAACCGACTACTTAGGGGGCTTTCTCTCAAAATTTTCTTGGCTTGAACTCTCTTGTTCTTCTCTCTCTCTCTCTCTCTCTCTTCTTCGAATTTTTTGGAGTGGAAATCCGAATAGCATGGCTGGGAATGGGTTAAGGGCAGCTGACATTTTGGGGTTTGAAATCCCTAGGAATAGTGTCTCTAGCTAGGGGAAATCCTAGGCTTTCTTTTCCAAGGCAAATTTTGGTTCAACTCTTGCTATTTGGTCCTCAAATTTTTGCAAGCCATTGCCCATAGGGGCTTGAGTGGCCGGCTGATATGGGGGGAGGAGTGGGGGAGTGGTTGACAACTCATAGATGAGGTGTCACATGCTCATTGGTCCATGTGGGTGGAGGGTTATATCCTAACTTAGCTTAATTGTGATGTAATTAAGCTTAAAGACTTGTTTGGTTCAATCTTTTTGAAAAATTGTGTAATTTCAACACATTGCAATAAATTTTAATACTAAGTTGCTTAAATACCCAGTATCGAAAATTACATTGCATTTAAAAATTTCGATCTGTGAAAAACTCGATCGGAAAAATTTTTCTCTTATTTTTCCGAATCCTTTCGCCCTGAACTCTAACTTAGTATGCTTGATTTTTCTAAGGTGATTTTAATTCTATTTAAACTCATCTTGATCAAGAAATGAGTTTTTAGCAGTAATTTCACTTGCACTGAAATCTTAAAATTCTTGTTTGACGTTTTTCGACCGTTTTAGTATAACTGACTTATTGGTCAACGTCGACTTGTCTTGAAATGTGCAAATACGACCTCCTTTCACTCATAAAGGTCTTTTGCGAGTTCATGCAATTTGTTTTTGAGTCTTAATAAATCTTAAGAACTCGTTTAACAAAATTAAGTTCTAAAACGAACTTCCTCATGAAATACCGATTACGGTAAATATTTACACGACATGTCTATAAAATATGAACCGAAGAAATTCGGGTGTTACATGTGTATTCATGTATATATACATATTTGTTTGCTATGAAATATTGATTGCCGAATATTTAGACAATTGAGCCACAAGCCAAATGCGTTGGTACTCCAGCTAGATTTTATGTCAAAGTGATCAGAAAATTAATTCAAATGGATAAATCATGTTTTCAGCCAAAAAAAAATGGATCAATAATATTTTTGAACCTAATATATATAAATATATATATATGTACCTAACTATATCCAGCCTAGTTGATCAGGCGGAGAAATGCATGAATGAGTAGAGCGATCTGTCTTTTTTCTTTTTTAAATTTGTTTTAAATTTTGATTTTTTTTTTTTTTAGTTTGCTCAGTGGTGGAGCCAGCTTTTTACTTCAAAGATGGTATATATGTATCAATAAGTTTTTAGGATAATTGAGAAAAGATTAAAGAGTAAAGATTAGTAGAAGCTTATATGGGAATAACCACTTTTTGTGTGTGGACAAAACAGAAAAATTTTTAAATTTTTAAAGTAACAGTGTAAATACTTTCATCTTTGAATTTATCCACACTCAAAATTAATTATTTCATGTCAGTTATGACTAAGCACTTTACTATTTGTCCTAAAAACTCATTAGACATATACCAGAGGATAAATACGCCTTCGCTGAATTAGAAAGTTGGTTCCACCATTGAGTACGCAGATGATAAGTATAAGTATATAGTGTGTGAATGTATGTGGATTCTCGATGTATTTATGTGAAATTTCAGGTCACTAGTTATGCATGACTACCTAATGCTTTAGTCATGCTATGTGTGTGTGTGTGTGTGTGTATATATATATATATGTATATTATTGTATTTCTTTGGATGTGAAGGGTTGGTCAAGACCAAGTACAGCACTCGATGAACGGAATAAATCAGGTGAAGAAAAGGTTGCTCTGTTAGCGAAGACCACCGATTGGGTTCAAAACTGGGACATTTCGCCAAAACAGCGCACAAATAGTAAAAGATATGATTACGTAAGTACTATATCATACTTAACCTAGAGACCACTCAAGAGCTATGCCATCTTCTGTTATATATATGTGTATCTATATATTATACATTCATATACTCATTTTCCTTTATAAGGTTTTTTCGAATCAGTTTTGCTTGTAAAGTTTTTGATATGATGTCTATGATCAGCGACTTTTTGATTTTTAAAAATACGGTTTCAGTTGTTTCTAATTGTATCGCTTCAATAGTGATGTATATTTCTAATTGTATCTACATTTCAATTTGGGTACTTTTTGTCTTTTGGGGTGTTTTCTTAATTTTTAGACTGTCTTGTAACTTTTAATTTATCTAATTTATAAATACGGTGTTTTACTGAAAAAAGATATCTAGTAAGTGTCAATCTACTTGAGATGTATAAGATAATTTTGATACTAGTTATTTTCTCATCATATATATACACACACAGACACAAGTGTGTGTGTTTTTAGAGACAATTCTATATATATATGTTTCTCTAAATATACTGCGGGTAATAAGTTTTAGGAGTACGAATGTTAATCAAATTTCATCATTTTTGAAAATTTGACGATTGAAAGATCATATAATAATTAATCTATATTGTTGAGAAAGCTGGGCATGTCTTTATATTTAGATATAAATCTCTCTCTAATAAAATTGTTATCTTATTACTAGTGTTGTGAATCATGGAAGTTTGCATATTACTTTAGCCCATCAAAGTTAATGCAAATCTAGCTATATCTCAAATGTGTATATATTCGTTTTCCTGCAGAACTTTACACATAAGATAGATAATACCATCAAGGGTCGAACACTGTCGGATGTTTATAGGTTCCAAAAGTACGGGATTATTCCTAAGCGTTCGAACAAAGCAACCAGAGACAACTGGCCAGTGCAATACACGGTGAGTTAACATATATATATATATATATATATATATTTTTTTTTTTGACGAAGTCAGGAATTTTTAATAGAAGGGTTAATAACTAGAACAAGAGTTTATTTAAGTTCAATTATTACTGTATTATAATTGTAGGCATGTGGTATATCTATCTGTGTAAATATATAATCAGAGCAAGTAATTAACATCAATGATAACTAGTACGTACATCTTAGTTAGGTTGTCACCCACTGATCATCCTATATCTCACACTAAACCATCAACTCTGTAATACTAAAATGAAGAAAAATTACAAAATATCCGAGAGGAAGATCATCCCAAACAAGAAAAAACGCCCCGACAGAAAACAACAAACAAAATGAATAAAACTTCATGCAAAACTGATATAAAGGAGCAGTCGAAACGTCTTTGAAAATCAATTTCTAAGATCAACATCATAATTGAAAATCTTGTCAGTAAAATCCATTGAAAAAAAAAAAAAAAAAAAAAAGAACTAGTGAGAGAAAAGAAATGCCTACATTCACTTGAAAACATAATACAAAAGAAAATATGGAAGAGGGATACATTAAGAGTTTTTGTCAAAGAGATCACACGAAACCAACGATTTCTATATTTTCAAGGAACCAAAGTAGAGATTTTTTGTAAAAACCGAACAACATAACTAGAATCACACTCGACCCAAAGATTATGCCATTTATACTCCCGGACCACGAAGAGAAATTGTTAAGCTCAACACCTCTAGTAGCAATTTATGGTGAATTAGCTTGTTAATTACTATACAAAAAATAATAATAACAAAATGTACTTTCCTTTGCATGGTTTTTTTGAAATACTAGTCAACACATTTTCATAGTTATTCCTTTTGAGTGTATAAGATATATAGGAATTTTTCGCCGGTTAATGAAGTTACAAAAATTTCAGCTGAAAAATGTTGAACCAGCAAAGCCAACGACCAGTAGTACCCCAGCTGAGAAGAGGACGTTTGAGGAGAGTTCTAGCATTGTTTTTATCCCTTCGGAAAATGACATATATGAAGAAGAAGCAGCACCAATAACGTCTGTCGAAGAAGAGTCTTTGCGTGATTCACGCAATAACCTCCCCAATCTTAACTATCCTCCTCCCAACTATGAAGCAGATGTTGAAGACTTGTTAGAATCGAACGCCGAAGAGGTTCTGCGTACCCTCCTACCCCGTGCTAGAAGTACTAATTCTACTACTCAGCCAAAGCCAATACCAAAAGGTGTCTTTTTTTTTTTTTTAAGTTAATTTGATATTTTTTTTATCCCCTTAATGATATTTGTTACTAATTAGAATCATTTTCATGTACGTATGTGAAGAAGGTAAAAAGAAGAGATCGGCTGAGGAAAGCTCGGAAAAAAGGGAAGGGAAAAAGATCAAAGCCACCGATCATGGCAACCTGCTGCCACAGGAGGCTTTATCGGCCATTCCAAAGGACGGCGAGCTTTTCGATGTTCCGGTTTATTATGATTTTAGTGTATAGCGTATTCATGTTTAAGCTTATAAATTAGGGTTGTTTATGGTACTATCCTCCTGAGCATGGAATGACTCTAGCTAGCTAATTCTAGCTTGCTTTAAATTGCTATGGACTTCCGTAAAGACTTATAGGACATATAAAGCCATCGTGACATGACAAGTCTGGGTGACAATTAATTTGGAGCTGCATAATTTGTTGGCCATATTGGACTTGGGAAATTTCTGGTGGCTATACAGAACTGTGATTTTAATGATTTTAATCTTTTTGGATTTTGTTCTATTTCTAGCTAGGAAGTTTTTATTCCGGTCGTGGCCATGACAATTAGCACGTTCTCTTGCTTATGACTCGTTTCTTGGAAACTCGTACAGATCTTAATACATACAAAAGGAGTTCAAATTATAAGATCCATGAGAGACCCAACACTGTGTCTTGTGGAGTCATCGTGGAGTCATTAAGCATTTTTTATGGTTAAATAACAAAGAATCCTTCTGCACCAATAGTTTACCTAGATTGATGTGATAAACTGTTGTCTATTTTTTCAGCCTCATAAAATAATCACTTGAACAAAAAAACAAATTCAAGATGTTGTACTCATTTTGCCATATTAAGTTTGTCAAAAATAGATATATATAGTGCAGAAGTTGGTAATTTCTTTTAAAAGAAATGAAAGAGAAACACTTTCTAATTTCATAGGAACCGCATAGGATTTAATTCTAATGTTATGAATGATGGATATCCACATAGAAAATTAATAGACCCTACAAACCAAGAATGAAAAAAAAAAAAAAAAAAAAGTCTCGTTTTTTCATCCTCTTTCCCTTAGCTTTATGTTCAATCCTCTTCAGAATCTAATGGAAAGCTCCCAAGCTATTTCAAAATAAAAACAAGCAGAACAAAGAGCTGCTTGATAAAAATTGAAATGTTCATTACTAATTCTGGGTTTTTCTTTTGCGTATAAATTAAATTACTAATTAACAATAATAAACTTTGTTTTCCACCATGTATCAAGCCTGCCTAAGTTTAAGTTTTTCTAATTTTCTTTTTACGAGATGTGCTTCATAAATGTTGGCAAATGTACGAATAGCCAAAGAAAAATGAAAAATTTGTAGAACCACCCTATCCTAAAACGTAACTGCCATATACCCACTCTTTAATTTTGCGTACAATGCAAATGTGCTTCAATAAAAGGTATTAAACAGTAGATATAAACTACCATATATAGAGGGAAGAGATAAGGAAAAGCACAATAAAAAGATAATTGAAGGAAAGGAAGTTAATTAATATATATAAAGGAAAGGAAAAAGAAAAAAAGAAAAAACTTAAATTACAAACCATGACACAAAAGAACGTGTTGTGGTTGGTCATAACGGAGAGTGACTATTGAATCCTTTGTCTAATACTCTCTTCACTCTTTTGAAACTCCTCTCTCTTTCTCTCTTTCTCTCTCTCCTCTCACTCAAAAGCCATCACATCCAAAAGACACTCTCTCTCTCTCTCTCTCTCTCTCTCTCTAGGTTTCAGGGTCCATCCATGGAGGCAGAAATGAACTACTCAGGCTTGGACAAAACCACTTTTGTGCCAAGGGAGCCCGATCGCTGGCGAGACGGTTTTGTGTGGATAGGATGCAATTTCATCTGTCACTCCCATCAGATAAACAAAAAATGTGGTATATACGTACATAAATCTTGGTCTTTTTTTTTCTGATTTGTTTGAGTTTATTTTATGGCATTTTTTATAGTCTGTTTTCTAAGCCTGACTCCTGAGAGAGGAACACACACATGCACGGCTTGCTTCAAAGTGCGGATGCTACCTAGGAAAATAACCAAACAACAGGAAGAAATTATTAGATAATGTTAACTGAAATATTAAGTGAAAGATCTGAAAGCAAAAGATTAAACACAAGCCCTTTAACATGCATAACGAGATCTTTCGATTCCAAAAAATTAAAAAATTAAAAAATAATCAATTTAGACATTGGAGCAGTACATAGTGAAATTGGGGTTATTGGTGATGAAAACAAAAATAATAGAAACTAATTTTGTTGATGCCGAAAACGTCTCCGGCAGCAACACCCAAAGTAACAATGTCGTCCGGTCAAATCTGGCCCGTGACTCCGCCGTCGATCACCTGCAAAAGGGAAGCACCTCGGAATGAGGGGGACACCGGTGTGGTGTCTGCCGTGGGCACTCCGATGCCTAAGTCAGTAATGATACTGAAGAGCGAAGGGAGAGGCAGAGCTTAGACAAGGCGAAATGACCGTACCTGAATTTGTGGGTTTTTCCTCTATTTATAGGCGTCCTCCCCGGACTCGGGTGCTCGGGGCGACCCGGTCGGGTCGGCTACCTAGGGCGCCCGGCTGGGGGCTAGGGTTGTAGGCCGCAGGGGCTACTGGCCCAATGGGCGCGTGCCACGTGGGGTCTGACACCAAGTGGGGGACAGAAGGGTGTCCGCCGGCGCCTGCGAGGGCAGGTTGTGTCAGAGTAGGTGGCGGCGGGTGGCGAAGTGATGTTCTGCAGGAGTAGGTGGCCGGCGACTGCAGCTGATGGATGCCAGGGCAGGGTTGCGTCTGCTGTGATGAGGTGGCTTGTGGGCCCGGATGACTCACTCAAGCATGGGAACCGCCGGCCCGACCGGTGATCCGGGAACAATGCGGCCCGAGTACGTTGCTTGTCCTCGCGACGTTGCGGGGTGTGGTCGGCAATGAATACTGGTCGGCCAACCGTCCGGCTACCGGAACTTCACGCCGAGAAGGTTGCCAGACCGCTGCGGGTGGTCGGAATTGGTACTTCTTGGTCAGAGCAGAAAACGACATCAACATAAGCCCCCCAGCATCTTTGGACTGACTTGGCCAAGGATGCTCGAGTAGTCGGCTGTTCATAATCTGCTCGACCATGTTTTCGTAGTCGGTTTGTTGTCGGATGCTCGGACAGATAGATGTTCTCGGGAAAGGTCTGTCGTATGCCACGTGTCAACATTGCCACGTGTCAACCCGTGACTGGTGGGAAGACCGAACGACACTTCAAAATTTCAATTTCCGAAACTGGCGCCGACGTGGGTTAATGGCGGGAAACCGAAGCGTCGCCTCGCAAATCGTGCTCAAATTTTTCACTAAACCTTCGCCTATAAATAGCAGGGGGTGATCCTCATTGTTCTCCATTGTTCGCGAAAGATCGAGATTGCCGAGAGCTGCCGAAGACGATCTAGCTCAGGAGTTTGCAGACCAGCATCGACCAGATCCGAGAAGGTAAAAGTTTTTTATTTTTGCTGCGAGAATGAGTGACGTTTCTGATTCCGAGAACGCGACCTTGTCCGAGAGCGTGGACATCTCGGGGAGTGGTTCTTCGTCATCGGGAACAAGGTCATCGTCGACTGGGGAAACGACGGGCCCGAGGGGCAGGACACCCGACCAGCTGTCGGGGATATCCGACATACCATCTCCCGGCGACGAAGTCTTCCCGAGCAGCCGAGAAAAGACCGGCGCTGCGAGACTGAAAGACATCCTCCGCGCGGGTCCGAGCACGGCTCCTGACCGCGAATTCGTCGCGGAGTTGGGTAGGGCCTCCCCGATCCAACAGCCCCCGGTTGTTGACCTGACGGCTGAAGATGAGGAAGCCGCCGAGAGAACCGCAAGCCAGACCAGCACCTCTGGCCGAGATGACGAGGAGACGTCGGCGAGCACCGACCTGTCCGGGGAGGACACTGAGACGCGCGGCCGCCCCGGCGGGAAGTCGATGCGCATCAACGACGTGAAAGTGTACCGCCGATCTGACGCCGAGATGACCAGGCTCGCAGGAGGCCGACCCGTGTATACGGCAGATTATTTCACATCTGCCGTCACACATAGGTATCTGGCCCTGCTCCGCCGAGACTTCGGAATCCCGGAGAACGTAGAACTCCTGGCCCCGGGTACTGATGACATTCCTTCTCGTCCCCCAGTAGGCTACATCGCCATCTCTGCCGAGTACTTCCGGGCAGGGCTGCGTCTCCCCTTCCACCCGTTTATGAGGCAGGCGCTGTCCAGGATGAACGTTGCACCGGCCCAGCTGAAAGCGAACGCCTATCGCCTTCTGGTCAGCTGCTACGTCCTGTGGTCGGCGAGCTTTGGCGAGAAGATGCCCGTTGCCGCATTCCAGAACCTCTACCGGATGAAGTCGGCTCCTTCGTCCAAGGGGTTCTACTATTTCCAGGGGTTTAAGGGGACCTTCATCACCGGGTGCCCGGACTCGGACAAGCAGTTCAAGCACCTCTGGTTTTATGCAGGTGGCCAGTGGCTGCACGAGCACCTGTCATACTACCAGCTGCCTCGGTCCGAGAGGGTTCCAGTCTGGTTCAGGAAGGGCTACATGTGGACTCGGGCGCCACACGTCTCGGAGCAGACCCGGAGAAAAATAAACGTGCTGCGGGATCTATCTGACCCCGAGAGGAACCAGCACGGGCTCCTTGCCGAATCCAGCCTAAGGCAGCACTGGGTCGGCTCGTCCTCAACCTCTGGTCGCGTAGACGACCGGCCGAGGACTTCTCCTCCGACGGTGACGGTTGCGGCCATGCCCCCGCCGGATGTTCACTTCCGCTCTCGGACAAGAGGGGCAACAGCTGCCACGGACACTCGATCCGGGGTTCAGCAGGGGGTGCCCGAGGCCACGGTTCGCGGGTCTTCGCCTGGCGACCTGTCCCCGGGAACCTGGGGTCCTCGGGTTGCCGACGAGGACCTGGACATGGTGATCCGGGATCTATCCCCTGTCCGAGGTGGTCCGGGTCCTCGGGCAGGCATCCGGATCGAAGGTCGTTGGCTGTTCCGCTTGTTATGTTGTTATTTATCAGCTCTCCGAGCGCTCACGAACTTGTTCCTTTTGCAGAACCGATGGCCGGTGGAGAGCGCCGTGGGACCAAGCGCCCGAGCTTGGAGGAGAGCAGGGAACGGCTCCTCAAGAACGCCAGGCTGGCGAAGGGAAAGGGGAAGAAGAAAGAGGCCGCGCCGCCGAGCAGAGCGGTTGCACCCGCTGCAGCCCCAGTGAAGACAGCTCCCCCCCCAGCAGCCCCGAGTAGCCGGCACTCCCGCCATGACGTTCGACCAGAGAAGTCGAGGGAAGACCGGCCTAAGGAGGATCGGTCGAAGGGGGATAGGCCGAGCAAGGACCGGCCGAGCAAGGACGACAGGCCGAGCAAGGACCGTCTGAGAGACGATCGGCCAAGCCGGCATGAGCCTAGCTCAAGTCGTCCCCAGGATGCCCTACTGGCAGTCCCGCCACCGCCGCCTCAATTGGGCCGGGGCGAGCAGCCGCCCACCGAGTCCTCGATTCACCGACTAATGGTGAACAAGTTCGCAGAGGCGTTGACTGCCGAGCTCGCAGCGGCCTCCACTCGATCCGACCACATCGAGGCCTACCATGATGCCATCCTCCAGTCGATCGGGGTAGGTGCAACTGTCCCCTTTGTTCCTGATTTTCGCTTCTCCCTCTTTTTTTTTTTTTTTTTTTTAACACTCTTGCTGTTAGACTGTCTGCACCCTCTTCTCCGGGAGCGCGGCCGCAAGGGCTCACGCCAATCGGATGGCGGACCAGCTCAAGGCAGCCGAGTCCGACATCAGGCTGCTGAGGAACTCGGAGAGTGCCGCAAGGGTTGCAAAGGGCGCCGCCGACCAGGCTAAAACGGCAGTCGAGGAGAAGGCTAGGGTAGCCGAAGAGGCGGCCAAGGAAGCCGCGGAGGTGGCGAAGGCTGCCGAGGAGGCGGCTAAGGTAGCCAAGGACAGGTGGATTAGGGCCGAGGACTGGGCACTAGTGGCGCAGGGGAAGGCCGAGGCGGAGTTAACTTCACGCCTCGAGGTTGAAAGTGCGTTGAAGAAGGCTCAGGAGGAACTCGCTGCTGCCCGAGGCGAGCACCAGCGATACATTGACGTCGCCCTCCCGGCCGCACGCGAAGATGCTCGTGCAGAGGCGGTGACCGAGTACCTCGAATCCGAGGAGTTCAAAGCTCGCCTTGCCACCGAGTACCAAGATGGGATGCGAGACATGAAGGCCTGCTTCATTGATAGGAACCCCTCGCTAGTCGGAGTGGATTGGTTCTTCGTCCCTTCCTGGTCGGAGGAGACAACGGCCGAGGAGCCTATGGAGGAGGGGGAAGTGTCCGGCCCTGCCCCAGTGCCCGAGGACGTGGTCGTCGTCGATGAGCCGACACCGCCCGAGGTTCCTGAGCAGGCTGCCGCACCAGAGCAGCCGCCGCCAGTCCAGCCGACCTCTCCAGGCCTTGACATCACAATGGTCGATCTGTTCCCCGACCAACTAGACTAGGGCCATCCCCCTTTTTTGATAGATCTAGCTGATTTTGTGTTTTTGTGTGTTTTCCTTTTCTTTTTCTTTTTTTCTTTGGGTTCGAGGGTGCCCAACTTGTACCCTCCTCCTTCATGTAACTTTTTATTTTTAATGAATACAATTTTTACTTTCTATTCTTGTGTATTCTTTACTTTCCGTAGTGTGGTTTTGATCGGGTACTCGGCTCTTATTTCCATCCGAGTACCTCTCCTCCCCCCTGGTTCGACTGGGTGAACTTGGAGTTGATCCGAGTCGAACCACATTGGTACTGTTTTTTTTATTGGGTCCTGGACAGGCACGTCCAATACTGGTCGGCGCCTGGTCAGAGGACCTTTCTCCTTGGTCCGAGAACCATAGGAGATGAACAATTTTTGATATAATGGGTCCTGGTCGGGCACGTCCAATTCAGGTCGGTGCCCGGTCAGAGGACCTTTCTCGTTGGTCCGAGAACCATAGGAGAACAATTTTTAATATATTGGGTCCTGGTCGGGCACGTCCAATTCTGGTCGGTGCCCGGTCAGAGGACCTTTCTCCTTGATCCGAGAACCATAGGAGAACAATTTTTAATATATTGGGTCCTGGTCGGGCACGTCCAATTCTGGTCGGTGCCCGGTCAGAGGACCTTTCTCCTTGATCCGAGAACCATAGGAGAACAATTTTTAATATATTGGGTCCTGGTCAGGCACGTCCAATTCTGGTCGGTGCCCGGTCAGAGGACCTTTCTCCTTGGTCCGAGAACCATAGGAGATGAACAATTCAACAGCAAACTACGAGGACTAACACCTTTTTTTTTTTTTTTTTTAAATAAATTCCATCATATATATCGGCCGAGGCCTTACAAAATGTTTATTGATAAAAACGCTTCAAGTGGTCGGCATTCCAAGGGTGTCCGAGCTCTCTGCCGTCTTGGTCGGTCAGACGATATGTTCCTGGGCGGACGACCTCGGTGACCATATACGGGCCGTCCCATTTTGGGCCAAATGAGCCGAGGCCAGGTTCCTGGACCAGGACCTTTTTTAGGACAAAGTCTCCCACTCGGAATACCCTGGGTCGGAATCTCTTGTCATAATATCTGGCCACCACTTGGTTACGGGCGGCTGTTCGGATCAGGGCCTGCTCGCGCCGTTCCTCTATTAGGTCAAGCTCGGGAAGCATCTGTTCGGCGTTGTTTTCCTCTTCGTAGTTATCTACTCGGAGACTCGGCAAACCAACCTCGACGGGAATGACAGCCTCTACCCCGAATGCCATCGCGAATGGGGTTTCCCCGGTTGTAATGCGCTTGGTCGTTCGGTAAGCCCAGAGTACTCGGGGAAGTTCGTCTATCCAAGCCCCCTTGTGCCTCTCAAGGTTTTTCTTCAAGTTCTCCTTGATAGTCTTGTTGGCGGCTTCCACCTGTCCATTGCTCTGGGGATGCCCGGGGGAAGAGAACACCTTCTTGATCCCGAACTGTTCACAGAGCGCGATGAACTTGGGATTGTCGAATTGCTTCCCGTTGTCTGTTACGACGGTGTGCGGGAGCCCGAACCGACAAATTATGCTCTTCCACAAGAAGCTGGTGCACTTTGCCTCCGTCTGCTGGGCCAGTGGCTCCACCTCGACCCACTTCGTGAGGTAGTCTATTGCTACGATGCAATAGCGAAGCTACGACCGGGCCATGGGGAGTGGTCCGATCAGGTCGAGAGCCCACTTGGCGAACGGCCAGGAGCACACCACCGAGGTCAGGTTCTCGGGATGTGACTTGATGGCCCTAGCGAACTGCTGGCACTTGAGGCATTTTCGGGCAAAGTCCATCGCATCTTTGCCCATGGTCGGCCAGTAGTACCCCTACCGAAGGCATTTGAATGACAGGGCTCTCCCCCCGGAGTGGTTCCCGCAGACCCCGCTGTGCACTTCCTTCATGACGTACTCGGCTTCTGCAGGGCCAACGCAACGCTGGTAGGGGGAAGAGTAACCTCGGCGGTACAGTTTTCCGTCGATGATGCTATACCTGGCCGAGGTGTTCTTGATCCGCCGGGCCTGTTCTCGGTCTTCGGGAAGCTTGGACTCGGCGAGGTACCTGATGATCGGATCCATCCAGGTGGTGGCGTTCTCGGAACAGAGGACCTGCTCCTCTCGCTCGATACTCGGCTGGTCTAGTCGTTCAATGGGGAACGAAACCAGACCATCGAGGTCATTCCCCGAGGCGAGCCGAGCGAGGGCATCTGCCTCAATGTTCTCCGAACGAGGTATCCGAGTAACCACCTGGGTCTTGAATTGGCCGAGCAGGGCTTTAACCCTGCCCAGGTACTTCGCCATTCTTGCTTCCTTCGCCTGGAACTCCCCGGTCACTTGGTTTACAATGAGCATCGAGTCGCTGAACACTTCGATGTCTTGCACACCAAGTTCTCGGGCAAGGCCGAGCCCGGCGATCACAGCCTCGTACTCCGCTTCGTTATTGGACGCCTTAAAGTTAAAGCGGAGTGCTTGGCTGGTCTTATATTGGTCGGGGCTTACGAGGACGAGCCCTGCGCCAGAGCCCCCCGAGTTTGAGGACCCGTCAACGAACAGTTTCCACCTTGAGACGTTCATGTTCGGTGCCGTCGGGCCGTCTTCACTGGGCGCCGCGGCCTCCGATGGATCCGGAGTAGGCTCGGGAGCACCAGTGAATTCGGCCACAAAATCGGCTAGCGCTTGTGCCTTTACCGCAGTTCGTGGAACGTATTCGATGTCGAACTCTCCAAGTTCAATGGCCCACTTCGCGATCCGACCCGACAGCTCGGGGTTCTGAAGCACCTGGCGAAGCGGGTAGCTGGTCGGGACGCGGATCGGGTGACCCTGGAAGTACGGCCTCAGCTTGCGAGCTGAAGTGACCAATGCTAAGGCCAACTTTTCCAGAGGGGTGTACCTCTCCTCTGCGCCTTGAAAGGCCTTGCTGCTGTAGTAGGCGGGGAGCTGTATCATGTCTTCTTCTCGGATTAAGACCGAGCTAACTGCCTTCTCGGACACAGCAAGGTAGACGAGTAGCACCTCCCCTGGAACAGGTTTCGACAGCAGCGGTGGGCTAGCCAAGTACTCTTTCAAGCCCTCGAAAGCTTCCTCGCACTTGTCGTCCCAGCTGATCTTGCCTTGGCCCTTAAGCGCTTGGAAGAACGGGGAGCACTTGTCGGTGGACCGGGACACGAACCGGGAGAGGGCAGCGATCATCCCGGTAAGCCTCTGAACTTCCTTCGTTGTCCTCGGCGGCTGCAAGTCGACGACGGCCTGGGCCTTGGCGGGGTTGACCTCGATCCCCCGGTGGTTCACCATGAACCCGAGGAATTTCCCCGACTCCACCCCGAAGGCACACTTGGCCGGATTGAGTTTCATCCGGTACTGCCGCAAAATGTTGAAGCAGGCTCGGAGATCTTGGATGTGGCCGCCTGCTCGGCGGCTCTTCACCAGCATGTCGTCGACGTACACCTCCATCGACTTCCCAATGAGCGGGGCGAACATCTTGTTCATCAACCGCTGGTATGTCGCCCCGACGTTCTTGAGGCCGAAGGGCATGACCTGGTAGCAGTATAAGCCCTGGTCGGTGGTGAACGCCGTCTTCACCTGGTCGGACCTGCTCAGGGGGATCTGATTGTATCCCGAGTACGCGTCCATGAAACTGAGCAACTCGTGGCCAGCCGTCGCGTCGACCAGCTGGTCAATCTGAGGAAGCGGGAAGCTGTCTTTTGGACACGCCTTGTTGAGGTCCGTGTAGTCTATGCAGACTCTCCATTTCCCGGTGGTCTTCTTGACCAGGACGACATTGGCTAGCCACTCCGGGTAGGTGACTTCTCGGATGAAGCCTGCCGCGAGCAGTTTCTTCACCTCCACGTTGATGGCCGCGTACCTCTCGGGGTTGAAGGCTCTCCTCTTCTGGATCACGGGCCTATGCCTCGGATCGACGCTCAGGTGATGGCACATCACTGCCGGGTCGATCCCGGGCATATCCTCGTGCGACCAGGCGAAGACATCCCTGTGTTCGCGGAGAAACCCCTCTAGTTCCGCTCGGGTCTCGGGACCGAGCCTCGAACCGAGCAGCACGGTCCTCTCCGGGTGCTCGGGGTCCAGCTGGTAAGAAACCAGGTCTTCGACCGGGTGCGCTCGGATCTCCTCCTCGGGAATCCGCGGGTCCAGGTCGCTTAGGCGGGTGATCTCCCCATTGGGGGTTTCGACCTCGTCTACCGTGAAGACGGCTGCCACGATTATCGGGGCGGATGCCTTTCGGCACACTTTGTTGACCGCCTCCATGTAGCATTTCCTTGCGCCCTCCTGGTTTCCCTAGAACACGCCGACTCCACCGCTGGTTGGGAACTTCATCGCCAGGTGGTAGGTGGAGACCACCGCCTTAATAGCATTAAGGGTCGGCCTGCCCAGGATGATGTTGTAGACGGACGGTCGGTCCACCACGATGAACTCCACCATCCGAGTCACCCTTTCCAGGCCATCCCCGATTGTGACCGGGAGGTTGACCGTCCCGGCAGCACGGACGCACTCCCCGGAGAACCCATAGAGAGGTGTTTGGGCGGGCGTGAGCACAGCCCCCTCTATCTTGAGTCTCACGAAGGCGTCCATGAACATTATGTCAGCGGAGCTGCCATTATCGATCAGGACGCGGCGGATGACGTTGTCGGCTACTCGGATCTCGCCGACCAACGCGTCGTTGTGGGGGTGGAGTAATTGGTCGGCCTCCTCATCCGTGAAGGTGATTGGCGTGCTGTCTTGACGGCATATTTTGGATATATGCTCTGCCATATTGATGTACTCCCCCCGGGCGTACCGGCGGGCCTCCCGAGCGTAACTCCTACGGCTGCTGGCCGTGTCACCGGTAGCCGCCCCGCCGAAAATGGTGTGGACGATGTGCTCCTGCTCCGGCTCATCGGTCCGACCAGCTGGTCTCTGATTCTGCCGGGGAGCCCGCGTCGTCCCACTCGGCCCAGCCTGGGTGATGACCCTCTCCATGAACTCCCGCAAGTGGCCATCGCGGATCAGCAGCTCGATCTGGTCCCTGAGCTGTATGCAATCCTTGGTGTCGTGGCCCACGTCCTTGTGGAAGTTGCAATACTTGTTCTGGTTCCTCCGCGCTCCTTGCCGGAGTGGTAGAGGATCCCGAAGCAGCCCCCGACCACTCACCTGGTGGAGGACGTGCTCGATGGTTGTCACCAGCGGGGTATATTGCTGGAATCTCCCCGCTGGTGTTCTCTGGTTGGGGTTGGGCGTAGCCCGGTTGTCGACGACCACAGCCTTCCCCCTGTCTTGTCGGCTGTGGTCGGGTTGGTTCTTATCCGACTTCCTTCCGGGAAGTCGGGGTGGTTCTCTAGACGATAGTCCTCTTTCTCGGACGTACTCGTCGGCCTCGGCGTGTCTCCAGGCGATCCCCCTCAGCTGTGCGAAGGTGGGGGGCCTATCGTAGGCGAGGGTCCAGACGAGCCGTGCGTCCTTGATGCCTTCTCGGAACGCCCCCATCAAGGTATCGTCGGTGCAGGTCTCGGCCTGCACGACCGCTTTGTCGAAGCGCTCGAGGTACGTCTTCAGGGGCTCCGTCTCGCCCTGTCTGATGCTGAAAAGGTGGGATGCCCCCAGCTTCCTAGTCTTTGAGCTCAGAAAGGCTGCTGCTAGGCCGTCGGCGAGCTGTTTGAAACAGCTAATCGACTTGGGGGCCAGCCGCCGGTACCACTGGCGGGCCGGCCCGGACAGGGTCAAACAAAACGACTTGCACAGGGCAGCCTCATTGGCATTTTGTATCAGCATGTGAGCCTGGTAGTTCTCGACGTGCTCGTCAGCGTCGGTGGAGCCGTCGTAGGGAGCGATGGACGGCATCTTGAATCTAGCCGGGTACGGGGCCGCCATGATCGCTGGGGAAAATGGCGGGTCCACCGCCCCGAACTGGTCCATGCCGTACTGCTGGCCTACGAGCTGGTCGAGCTGCCGTTGGAGCTGGTCCAGCCTGGTCTGATTGTAGTCCTCGGTCTTGGCAGGCTTGTCTACTGAGCGTTCTCGGCCCAAGCGCCGGTGGGCCGCCGGCCTGCCGAGGCGGTCGAAGACAGAGGTGGTACTCCTCCGGATGTTCACGGTATCTCCCCCGCGGTTATCCGGGTTGCCTACGGTCGCGGCTGGACGGTCGGGCGCCCCGAAGCGGGTGGCCTGCGTGTGGCGGCTCCTGGACCGCACTCTGCTCGGCTCCGCACCCTCCTGGGGTAGCTGTCCGTGGCCCTCTCGGTGCGACCGGTCGCTCCTCCTGTCGCCCGACGGCGAGGCGTTGCGTCGTCGGCTTCCCGACCCTGGGGGCCTGCTCGGTGTGGACTCGGCCGCCTCCTGTGGCTCCTCAGGGAACTGGACAACATTAGCTTCTCTGCGTCCTTCGACCAGCGACCTGACGAGCTCTGTCAGGCCTCGGACGTTCTCGGTGAGGATCTCCGTCTGGGTGGGCCTTCGTTGCGCCCGGGCTCTTCTTGCACGCTGGGTTCTTTGGGTACCCCCCGAGGCGGAAGGCCCCGGGTCGCCCGCGTTCAAGGAATCCTGGTTGTCTTGATCAGCCATGGCTTGTGTGAACGGGCGCTCGGGGAGCGCGAGTAATGAAAAGAATGCTGGAAAGGCGCGGCGCCCTCCTTCTAGCGCCAAAATGTTGATGCCGAAAACGTCTCCGGCAGCAACACCCAAAGTAACAATGTCGTCCGGTCAAATCTGGCCCGTGACTCCGCCGTCGATCACCTGCAAAAGGGAAGCACCTCGGAATGAGGGGGACACCGGTGTGGTGTCTGCCGTGGGCACTCCGATGCCTAAGTCAGTAATGATACTGAAGAGCGAAGGGAGAGGCAGAGCTTAGACAAGGCGAAATGACCGTACCTGAATTTGTGGGTTTTTCCTCTATTTATAGGCGTCCTCCCCGGACTCGGGTGCTCGGGGCGACCCAGTCGGGTCGGCTACCTAGGGCGCCCGGCTGGGGGCTAGGGTTGTAGGCCGCAGGGGCTACTGGCCCAATGGGCGCGTGCCACGTGGGGTCTGACACCAAGTGGGGGACAGAAGGGTGTCCGCCGGCGCCTGCGAGGGCAGGTTGTGTCAGAGTAGGTGGCGGCGGGTGGCGAAGTGATGTTCTGCAGGAGTAGGTGGCCGGCGACTGCAGCTGATGGATGCCAGGGCAGGGTTGCGTCTGCTGTGATGAGGTGGCTTGTGGGCCCGGATGACTCACTCAAGCATGGGAACCGCCGGCCCGACCGGTGATCCGGGAACAATGCGGCCCGAGTACGTTGCTTGTCCTCGCGACGTTGCGGGGTGTGGTCGGCAATGAATACTGGTCGGCCAACCGTCCGGCTACCGGAACTTCACGCCGAGAAGGTTGCCAGACCGCTGCGGGTGGTCGGAATTGGTACTTCTTGGTCGGAGCAGAAAACGACATCAACAAATTTGGTATTATCGTCATGACCACCTGAGTTTATTGACGAAAATAAAAGAAAATGAGTTAGTGTTTGGCTTTGTTTGCGGTAAAATTTTTTGTTGATTTGCTTATAGGTCAAATTTTTAAGATGATGTGATGGTACTCTCTTTTTTTTTTTTTTTTTTTTTCCTTAGTGCTACAAAATTCGTGCCTTCTACAGCTTAGATGGGTTGTTAGAAGTATCAAAAATTTAGAAAAGTTTTGTTTTATAACTGGAACTTAATAGCAATATATGCTGTTCAAAACTCCGTTTTAAAAATTTCAGGAATTCATCGTCATGTTTTCAGTGTGTTAGCTATATGGTTGGGATACGGCAGTTGCAAGCGCCTAGCCACTCCCTTGCGGGCGCCTAAGCTCTCCGAACTTTTTCCGTCAGTGCCTAGGCGCTCCAAATATTTTACCCCAGCACCTAGGCGTTCTCTTATGGATGCCTAGGCGCTCCAAACTGTTCGGATGCTGTATTGAAGCACCGTAGCGCTACCATGAAGTGTTGTGGCGCTCCACTTGCATGGAGGATGATTTTTGACTTTATTCTCATGCCTTGTTGCCTCTTTCTTTAACCATGAATGCCAATTTTCTTCCTAAACTGCAAAATAACACAAAACACACGTGAAATGGTAACAAAAATACCCAAAAACCAACTAAATATCAAGCTAAAGATATTCAATTTGTGAGTATAAAACTCACTTATCATATATACATTTCAATTTGTGTTTTTTGTCTTTTGGGGTGTTTTCTTAATTTTTAGACTTTCTTGTGATATTCAATTTATCTAATATACAAGTAGGATATTTTACCCCAAAAAATAAAAAAAAGATGTCTTCGCAAGTGTTAATTTAATTAGGATGTGCAAAATACTCCTGATATAATTAGTTTTTTTTTTTTTTTCTCATCATGTACATAAATAAGTAGATGTGTGTGTGTGTGTGTGTTTAGAGACAATTCTATATATTTCTCTAAATATATATGCTGCCGATAACATGTATTGTTTTCTAGGAGTAAGTGCTAGTCAAATCTCATCATCTTTGAAAAAACTGTTGATTGAAAGATCATATAGTTAATCAATTGTTGAGAAAGTTGAGCATGTCTTTATATTCGTGTGTGTGTGTGTGTGTGTCTAATAAAATTGTTATCTTATTACTAGTGTTGTTTATCATGGAAGTTTACTTCGTATTATTTAGCCCATCAAAGTTAATCCAAATCTAGCTATATCTCATATGTATATATATATATTCGTTTTCCTGCAGAACTTTACACATAAGATGGATGATTCCATCAATGGTCGGACACTGCTTGATGTTTATAACTACCAAATGTATGGGATTATTCCAAAGCGTTCAAGCAAAGCCATTAGAGACAAATGGCCAGTGCAATCCACGGTGAGTATATACATGTATATAGTGATGAAGTCACAAATTTTTGTTAGAAAGGTTAGTAACAAGAACAAGAGTGTATTTAAGTTCAATAATTATTACTGTATTATAATTGTAGATATTGTGATACATCTATATAAATATATGATTAGAGCAAGTAATTAACATCAATGACAACTAGTACATCTTAGTTAGGTTGTCACCCACTGATTCCCCTATCTCACACTAAACTATCAACTCTATAATACCAAAGTGAAGAAAAATTACAAAATATCAGAGAAAAGAACATCCTAAACAAGAAAAAATTACATCCCGACAGAAAATAACAAACAAAATAAATAAAACCTCTTGCTGAAACTGATACTAAAATGGGCAGTTGAAATGCCGCCTTTGAAAATTTATTTCTAAAATAAATATAATTGATTGAAAACGTTGTCAAAAAAACCCCCTTTGAAACAAGGAACAAAAGTAGATCTTTTTTGAAAAACCGAACGACATAACTAATATCACACAGGACCCAAAGATTATGTGTATATGTGAAGGAGGTAAAAAGAAGAGATCAGCTGAGGAAAGCTCGGCCAAAAAGGAAGGGAAAAAAATCAAAGCTTCGGATCGTGGCGACCTGCTGTCCCAAAAGGCTATATCAGCCATACCGAAGGACGGTCACCTCTATGATGTTCCGGTTTATTATGATTTCAATCAGTAGGTTTTTTTTTTTTATTATTATTATTATTTTTATTTTTTATTTTATTTTTATGGTATATCCTCCTGAGCATGGAATGACTCTAACTTGCTAGTTCTAGCTTGTTTTGTGAACCACAAATATTTCGGTATCGACTTCCGTAGAGACTCCGAGTTTATATATTAAAGCCATGCCATCGTGACATGAAAAAGTCTAGGTGACTATTAATTTGGAGATGCATAATTTGTTGGTTATGGTGCACCTGGGAACTTTCTGGTGGCTATAGAGAACCATGATTTTTTTTTTTTTTTTTTTTACGATTTTAATCCTTTTGGCTTTTGTTCTATTTCTTATTTGAAGTGTTTATTCTTGAAGAACATTTTTTGAGACCATGGGACTCCGAGGGCTCTTCAGAAGGGGTCCAAGTAGCACTGGATCTTTTAGAGCTATCGTGGAGCCCCGAATCATTTCTGATGGTAAAATAGTAAAAATCCCTCTTTATTAGCTAATTGTTTACCCAGATTGATGTGGTAAACTGGTGTCAATATTTTTAGCCACACAAAATAGCCACTAAAAAAAAAAAAAAAAAAAAAAAGCCATTCAAAATCTTGTTTCTCATTTTGCTGAATAAGTTTGTTAAAATGTATACTGCAGAAGTTGGTAATTTTTTCTTTAACAAAATAAAATAGGGAGTGTCTGTGGTTAGGAATTGATGAATTGAGAGGAAATGAATAGTACCGCAGGATTGAAATTCAATGGTTATGAATGTTGATGCATATTCACATCAGGGTAGGTTCAATAAATTTTGGGACCTGAAGCAAAGTTTTTGAAAAGGGTCTCCTCAAATGATTTTTTTTTTTTTTTTAATATTTATAGAATATTCTATCTTGAAATTTTTTTTTTTTTTCACAGAGCTTTTTTTAGATCGAATCAAATTTTCTATAATCCTCTTTTTCTTGAATTTGTCAAAACCCAGTGTATATTTTTTTTATTAGATACCAGTAATAAATTATAGCAAAAGAAATCAAAACAAAACAAAAAAAAAACTAAACCAAACTACAAGCATGCATGGAAGAATATAAAGAGTACGTACTGATCTATTTTATTATCAAGTTTATTGCATTTGGAAAGGGACGCCAAAACAAATTCGAGTTAGAGGCGGCGGTGGCTGCCGTGGCTGCGCAAGGTTGCGTACTTCTCATCTAATGCATCCTAAGGGATAGACTCTTGCGTGACACATGAACATGATTTGAACATTTGGATAGATAAAAGTAAAAATTCCCAAATAGGACTTCCTCATTACGATGCTGTCATCACCAATGGTTGATTTTTATTGCACTTACCCAGAAACATGTAAGGCATGTTAGGTAGAAAGGAGGCCGGGAATGATAATCACATAAATGAGATAAATGAGGACGGAGGAAGCTGTCATTTCTCTTATGATGTTTGTTATGCAAACCTTCGAACAATCTCTAATTTAGTTGTGATCAAACTTGGGGTGTTTTGAAGGAGATGGAATCCCTCTATCAATCCGTTACTATCTCTTTTCTCACATACCAAACAATCGTAAATGTCAAAATCCTTTTACTAATCCCTCTACTTCTCTCCTTCCACTTTTCTCTCATACCAAACACTCATAAGGATCATCTCACCATTCCAAAATAGCAATCCTAGTATTATTAATTACCCTTTCATTAAACAATGTTTATAACGAAAGTATCTGATAGGATCCACCACTCTATTAAAATATAAATAAAGAGAGTTTGAGAAGGGCAATTCAAGATAAAAAGACACAAGGAGGTCGAATTATTGAATCATGAGAAACATATATATGGATATATATATATATATATATATATTTACACATATTTAGTACAGTTGCCACTACGTTAAATGTGAATATCATACAAGCATGATTAGTCCCAACTATTCTTACAAGTGATAAGGTATGGATCACAAAGTGTAGAACAAATGGAAAAGAATATTACAACGGTGTACGTATTCACACACAAACAAAAAAACAAAAAACAAAAAAAGCGTATGGTTCTGTTTTATGCTCTTTGCAGATTCCCTTCCCCAATGATCCACCTCGTCAACCAACTTGGATCCCCAGAAAAGGATTTACCTGACAAAGGACTGATCCCGAGATCAGCACCGATCTGATCATACTCCTTGAGGGCAGCCACCATCTCTTCTTCGGCAGTCACGTCGTCCATAATGTCGATCGTGTCCATTCGAAGAAAATCTGCATAATGCTTCTCCAGTTCTGTATCGTTTTGGAAGGGCTCCATGGTAGGTCCCTACACATTCCAACATTCGTAACACACAATATAAGGGCGACAACGTTGCACAAAAGATATTCACCATCCCACCAAGTCAAAAAGACAAGAAACACACTGTGAAACTACGTTAAAACTAGTAGTATCATACCGATATATGTTTCCTCAACTACAAATCAATCCTCTATTCCCGTGATAGAACTACTTTCTACGGAAAAAAAAAAAAAAAAAAAAGTTTTCTTTTTCTAATTTTTAGTTTAATAACCGTCATCGAAGGACTCGAATTACCTGGCATAGTTTAGCGTAGTGCTTATATATCTCACTATTTTCATCTTGATCGCTGCGCAGGCTTCCACCGTACCAACCGTTGGACTCAACTACAGATGTCATTGCAAGATACCTTCAAGCACAAAACAAATAATTAATGAGTTACTTTCAAAAGTACACAATGTGAGTGCAAATTTTTTTTTTTTAACCTCTGGTAGATATCGTCTTCATTGCCATCGTCGTTTGAAGAAATCCAATACAGGTTACGGAAAGCATCAACTGCTCTCTCATCCCTGGATTCTTCATTCATAGCTTCTCCTGAAGCAACTTTAGGAGAAGAAACACTTTCTTCATACTTTCTCTGACCAAAGAGCCAATTTGGGCTTTTGAGCTGTATTTCACTGCAAAATATTGGCTTAGTAAATATTTTTCATTCACTTTGCGAGGTTGACATTGTAAGAAACAAGTAGCAACCAACCAACCAAGCACATGAAATCCTAATCTCAATTAAAAATTGAGTAGTAATCAAACAAAAGAGTAGAAGCTAAAAGATGTATGGGTAAAAAGATTTGTTTGGCCTTCTGGTCGGATTGAATTAGTAAGTTCAACTAAAAATTGTATAGCATCTACTACAGAGAGAGCATTTAGGAGGACGGAAGACGTAGGAAACTGCCTGATAACATTTCTTGAAAGAGCAAATACGTTACAGACATGACATATCTTGCACAGCTTGAAGATGAAACTCAACCCTGTAAAGCTCAAGTTGAAACTAATAGAAGTTACAAGAAAATTTCGCAGATGTATGAAAGATAAGCATATTGACATGACAGCGTACTGTGGAGATACCACCATAACATCAGACAAGGAAAACGGAAGTGTATGCTTATATGTATTTAAGTGCACGCAAGCTGGGGATATATGAAGAAAGAGCGCTGAATATTCCAGATTAGAAAAATCAAATTCCAAAACATTAGATTCATGAAATAAAGGAAAATTAGGATGACCGAACCTTTTTTTATTTAGCAAAATAGCCGTTCACCATTTTTTTGAAGATTTGGTCAACCAGTGATTGACATTGACCATGGGCAATCACTGGTTGACTTGAAGACTGGTGATTTACATTATGATCAATCAATGATTGACTATGGTCAATCACTAGTTTACCAAATTAACAATATTATGTGGTCAATCACTGATTGACCAAATTGATCGAACATTTAAAAAAAAAGACCTTTTGACTAATTTTTAAAAACTTCAGCCATTTAATAAAAAACTTCTTTAAAAAGACCTTTTACGCCTAAATCCCAAAAAATTTAGAACTAAATCGCCTTTTTTTAATTTGTTTTTTTTTTTTTTTTTTTTTAGCCGAAGTTTTAAAAGTTAGTTAAAAGGCTTTTTTCTTCTAAAATGATCCATCAATTTTCTTAAATGGTCAATCAGTGATTGATCACATTATATTGTTAATTTTGTCGATTAGAGTTTGACCATAACGTAAATCACAAATTTTCATAGTCAATCACAATCAGTGATTGATCAATCTAGAAAAAATAAAAAGCGGCCATTTTGCTAAATTTAAAAATAAAAATAAAAATAATAAAAAAAAAAAAAGAAGAAGAAAGAAAGAAAGAAGTTCAGCCATTTATTAGATTGGGTGACCAAAATGAGCCACCCAACCTAATTTTCCTAAAACAAAAAGAAAATAAATGAATAATAAAAATAACAGCTTGAGGGAAAGAGTAATTACATAGCATCAGGTGCCACACCAGAAGTTCCTGCACCACCACCTGGTCTTCGATTTGGTTCACTGCAGAGCCTTACATCTTTTATTGAAGTGCACGTCTTTTCAATCATTTTATCAAATGATGTGAGCTTCATCCGCTTGAAATCTTCTCTGCAAGCTGGAATAGGGGAAAGATTACCCATGGTTCTCACTTGCCTACTGTCTGGTTCTAAGCTGCAAAGTCAAAAGCAGCTATTTTTTAACATAAAGGAGAAATCATAACACCCAACCACAAGACGAGTTTTCCTCCTTTTTTATATATATTTTTCCTGATCCCACCATTTCTGGATGTTCCATTTAAAAAACGCAGCTATGTAGTAAGTTAATATCTTCATAATATTAACACAAGCGTGGATAAATGCTTTCAATAAAGGTCTCACAATAGAAAACAGAATTTCGTACCACTTATCAGGGAAAAGATCATCTCCAATCCCAGATACATGAAGATAATAATCAGAATCAAGCTCCCAAAGAGCAGGTTTCCCGTCTTGTGGTTTGAAGTAACCCAAAAATCTGGTAAAATTGTGGAGAAAGTTAGATTAAGAATTTTATAAGGCATTGTACAAAAAGAAAGGAACAAAAGAAGAAGCAACTAAGGACATAGTTGTTTATCTAAGCAAGAAGATATCAAACAGGGAAGGGATGGTACAAATTCATGGCATCTTGCTTTTCACCGTCAGTACAAGTATTACTGTAGTATCGCTTAATGGACTTCAGAAATTCTCGTGACTGGGTTGTGGCCTTCCATTTTCCCTGCCTCTCGGTGAATACCTAACAATCACGATGAAGCAACGGTTTATGAATTGAAAATAGAGTAACAGAATGAAATGTTCAAAAAGAAAATTTACAAATAAATGAGATACTGGCACTTTAAATACTATGCTTTTGAACATTAAAAAAGAAAGGCATGAGAAGAAACTATTGATATTCTCATTTAAGTAGGATAACACGTACAGTATTATGAGCTTCAGAGCCACCATATTGTTGTGCAAGAGCATCACCCATGCTCTGGTACATATCCATAAGAGCTTCAGCAATGCTACTATCAGGATCCACTTTGGGCATGTCTGTTAAACCCATCGCATGCAGTTGCCGACCTAAAGCTGCAAGACCATAAGCATACTGGGCAACATTTGTACGATCCAAGCAATCAATGCAGTTCGTGCGCAGAACCCCACTTTGAAAAGATGGTAATTCACTATAAAAATTGTTGTCTCTCTTCTGTTGACCAAAATCAGTGTGTTTGTCTACATTGACGGCAGAGTTTAAAGTCTCATTACTGCTCCCAAACCTAGTAAGATCCCCGGAACTAGCTCTGAGATCTCTAAGAGAAGCATCCCTGCTACAAATGAAAAAGTAATACAAGAGACGAGTTCAACAATCTAAGCTAAGATACATAATAAGAATTCAAATTTCCTAAATGCTTATTTCAGAACAAATCTTCTATATGCTGTCCCAACATAACAAGTAGTTGCCGCGTCTATTATGACAATTTTCGCAGGATACCTTTTTTCTACTGGAAGTACCATTATGTCCAAAAACTGACAAGTTATTAAAATTCCAGTATGTCCGATTGACCAGTTATGAAAAAAATTTCTGTGACACACATAATCATTAGTTACTTCAAAGGAAATACAAACCTTCCGGTGCTTGTTCGACTTAATTGATTGGCTCTTTGCTTAAGAACAATACGTTTACCACTGTAGTAAAAACCCGTCAAATCAAGTGCTTGCCTTGCCACATTACCCAAAACTGCTAGTACGTTGGCAGACTTGCTTTAAAAACAATAAAGATACATAACAGTTAGATCAGAGTTGCTTATCACATGCATATATGAAATGATTTTCCGATTTTTTTAATGAAAAAAAAAATTTGTTTCATTAAAAATAAACAGATGGTTACCTCTTTGCAAACTTGTGGAAGTCCCAGTGAATAAATCTAACATGATTTTCTTGTGGAAGACTTTGGTTCAAATACCCAACTGCATTTGCATACTCACGCCTTAACATCATTTCCCGAGGCCTTTTCTCTACAGTCTACATTTAGTAAGCATATTAGATACATGACTCGAACAGGAAACTGTACTAGCACAAGTAAAACTTATCTAGCAAGGTGACATTTAAGTTGTTAATGAACAAAGAAGATAAAGGCACATGTACAAGAACTTCACTAGACTGATTCTAAACTTATCAATAGAAGCTAGAGCTTCTGTTCGTTTTATCCACCATGTTAGAAGCTACATGTTCATTCAAGATCTTCCTTTATGTCCAACCCTAATCCATCAAATGCACATGTGCAATCTTCCAGAAAGCAGAAAAACTAAATGCTTCAAAAAATAAAAACTGGACCTTGATCAGATTAAGCACAACAATTGGATTTCCGTATCTCTCTACCAGGTCTTCAAAATGCAACTTGGTTGCCTGATATGTGGGATCGTATCTCTGCACTGAAGAAAAGAAAACCAATAGAAAACGATCAATCTAAACGAAGCTCGAAATGAATAGTGCAGCAAAACAACAGAAATGAAATCAAAACTTATAACAGCAATATCCTTACGGATAATATCTGGTTTAGGGAATTTTGACACTTCTTGAGACCAAAAAAGGGGAATTGAACCACGCATCTGTACAACAGAACTCATCTTTCCCTTACATGAGCCAGCTTCTTCATCAAGGACAATCTGCTCCGTTTCTACATCATTTGCAACCCTTCCCCGATCATTCACTCCCCTTTTCAAGTAACTGGAATCTCATGGACCAAAGAAATGAGAAAGCCCTCAACAAGCTATGCTAACAATGGTTCCTTTTTAAAAATGTAAGTAAACTAATAGTACTATGTGGAGGAGTTGGGTGGTAGTACATCAAAGAAAATTTATGTAACAAGTCCTGAATGATATTTCATTGCCTCAAGTCACACAAATCGTTTATCAAATACAGGCCAAATAAAGATCTCCTTTACACCAAAGCACCTTGAACAGCGAAATTGGAAAGATCATTGTAAATGAACACAAAAGGTGTAAAACAGAAATTAGCCTCTTGAGAAAAAAAATATCTCTAGTGCTAGTATCTACATCATACGCAGGGTATATCCCTTCCAGTACGTAAATTTGAAAGATTTTGATGCAACATAATGAAAAATTTCATATGCCAGATGGTACAGTAGTTACTCAACAATAACAGTTTTTGAATTTTCCTCTCTCCTAATGGAAAATAAACATAAAACAGAATTTCAATTAAGCTGACCTACACATATGTGGCAAAAGAACAAACAACAGCAAAAGCTTGCTTTCTTTGTAGATATGAAAAAAGTTCATATTAGTTAAGAATATACCGTGTCCCAGCAAAATGCCGAGAACGCCTAGCCACCAAAGAAACACTAAAGTCCCTCCCAAACACTGATAGCCTAATCTGTCAATTGCAAGGTGAATGATAAATATCATATTTTGGTATACGAATAACCATACAATAACTCACTTTTGCACCATAAATTCAATGAATTAATGTCAGCTGATGGACCCCCCCCCCCCAAACAAAAAAAAAAAACACAAAGATGAGAAATAGTAACATGCCTGCTCAAAGTGCCCATGAACTAATGCTATTGTCCAAATGGAGTTATTGCATCTTGACCGAATAGCTTGTGTTAGATAAGCATTCCACACAAACATATTGTCATAAGGCATTTGTTCTGCACCCGTCGACGACACATTCTTTTGCAAACTTTGCATTATGGGATATGTATAACTATAGAAAAAATCTTTGGTCAAATCAACACTAGATAGTAGCTTCTTGTACCTGCATTTCAGGAGACGAGGATAATTTAAGTATCGCCAAAATCCATTTAAGCTATATAGCATTACGCACTAATAATAATCCAAGCCATGTAACAGTATCTACTAATGAAAATCCGCTGTTTCAATAATTATATAGAATCACAGAAGAAAAAGGTGAAAGTTAAAATTGCAAAATCTAATCGAACAAATTACCGCAGCTCGGTTTTAGAATGAGCAACATCTGTTTGAATCGTAATGTGAGGAATGGGAACCAACTGACTCTCATCTATACTATAAATCGCATGACCACAAATACATCCAATTTGCCGGCGCTTGGTGACCAGAATCAAGTAGTACGATTCGAGAAACCTAATGCAACCTAAGGGGAAAAAATAAAAAATAAAAAATAAAACAGCGTAACGTGAACTGAAACTGCTGAGAAATACAGAAATGTGTGCCCTAGAAAGTAGAAACCGACCTGCAATTCCATAAACCTTGGTGACGAAGGCCAGGCCTCCGGTGGCACGATTGCCCTCTGCAATCCGCTGGAGAAGATTATTGATCTCCTGCGACGAGTAGACGACTGGATCTTCACTGAGATTGAGATCGGACGGCTCTGATCGATCAATCTTCAGCACGCGGAAGAACTTCTTGTTCCGATCACTCCCAATCAGGTAGAATCTCTGCGAAACGAACTCAAAAACCTCAAAAAAAAAAAATGGAATTTCAAACCAAAATAAAAAAACTACAAATTCGAGGAATAGTACTACAGTACCGCTCTGGTTTCGTAAAGCCTGAATTTCTCAAGAGAGTAAGAGCTGGGATCGAGGTCGGGGTCGGGGTCGTTGGAAGGATGAACCTTGGCGGAGGAAGCCATGATTGGTTTCGAATCATCGGTGGGTTTCGCCATTAATGGAGGTTTTAAGCTTTTTCAGATAGAGATACAGATTTTCTGAGGTTTTCACGATCGAATTGAATTCAGAAGAAATTAGGGGGGGGGGAAAAAAAAAAGAGGCAAAATTAAAGGCGCTTCTGGAAATCGTTGGGTTGAAGTCCGCGCGTATTTACCAATGAAAACGAAAGGTTAAAAAATAAAAATAAAAATTTCGTAACTGCGATACTTTTTTTCTTTCTTTCTCTCTTTTTTGTTTTTTTCCCCTCTTACACTTCTTTTTCCCTCATAATTTTTTCGTTTTTTTGTTTATTCCCTGAATTTTGTAATCTTAACACTTTAATTTTTAAACTTTTAATTTTAATAAATTAGTCCCTATAAATTTTTATGTTGGATAGTTTTTTGTTTTTTTTTTTTTGAAAAAATTATGTTTGATAGTTTTGATCTTTAATATTAAAACTAATGTTTTTTTTTTTAATAATGATGTGTAAAATTCCGGATTCATAAAATTTTGAAAAATAATTAAACCGTAATATATCCTCTTTATTATTATTAATAATGAGTCAAGATATGTTATCTCATAATTTATATCTCATTGATTATCCCTCTGATAGTATTATGTCATATCATTTAAATTTAAAAATTTAGTTACATAAAAAAATTAAATATTAAAAATTCTTGAAAAAATTAATAAGTTGTCAAAATATTATTGAGGAGACAAAGACAGAAAAATAGGATAATAGATCTGGACTTATTAACAATCTTTAAAAACTTTAACATTTTGCATTGAGTATAATAGTTTTTTAAATTTGGATACAACTATTTATGTTGAATTTTTAGATATTTTTCTTTAATTTTTAATATTAGGGACCAAAAATACTAAAAGATAAAAGTTAGGGTAAAACTCTGATAAAACCTTATTTATATATCATGTCGGTAGAGTTCATTTTTAAACCGTTAAAATATAATTGAATGATTGAAATATTACCTGAGTCTAATAATTATAATGCACATTACCTCATACTAGTATAGACTAATAAATTAAAAAATAATAATAATAAAAGAAATTTAAAAAAAACTAACATTGTTTACAGTTGATGACGTCCGGAGGGGGGGCGGCGTCATCGATTCTTGGGCTAGCGGGGGCGTTGAGGGGGAGGGGGGGCGAGGCGCTCATTGTCGATTTTTGGGAGGGCGACTGGCGGGGGGAAGGGGTGTTGTCTTCGTCGGCTTCGGGGGGGGGGGGGAGTGGAGCCTTCGTCGATGTCGGGGTTGGCGGGGGAAGGGAGGAGCCTTCATCGGCGTCGGGAAGGGGGGCAGATCTGGATTGCTGGGGGGGGGGGGGGGGGGCACAAATCTGGTTGGGGAAGGGAGGGGGTCTTTGTCAGCGTCGGGAAGGAAGGCGTTCGTCGCTGGCGTCAAGGGGGGGGGGTCTTCATCAGCGTCAGGGAGGGGAGCACTCATCGCTGGCATCAGGGGGAGTTGCCGGTGAATCGTCGCTGACCAGTTTTTTTTTTTTTTTAAGTTTCTTTGAATTTTTTTTTATTTCTATTTTTTTTTATTTTTGAGTATATAATACTATGAGTTAAAGTACATTATAGTTATATATGCACAAGTACATCTCAACCGTTTGATTACATCAGAACGATTTAAAAATGAATTACATTGATATGGTATATAATTGAGACTTTATCACAAATTTTCCCTAAAACTTAAGAGACTTTATCAAAAATTCACCAAGAGAGAGAGAGAGAGAGACTTTATCAAAATTAGGAATTCAAAAATTAAAATGCCAAGATGCATATAATTCAAGGATTTAAAAGACAAAGATATGAAATTTTTCTTAAGTTATTGTTCAAGTATGTATCGTTTTTAGTGTTTCTGAAATGTCGTTTTTTCAAATGCTATCTTATCTCATCTGTTACGTTATCGAATGATATTCACACTTTGCCGTTTTGTCGTTTTAAAAAGACTGTCGCTAAGTTGTCGCTTCCCTCAAAATTATGGGGTTAAAATTTTTGTAATTTTTAATATGATGTCGTTTCTTATTCAATCTTTGTTTGTTTTGGGATATTCACACTGTAGTTTTGTCGTCGTTGTCGTTTGCTAGGAAATTTTTTTAATTAAATTATAGTCATTTTCTTAAGTTATTGTCTTTTGTTTGTCAATTGCCGTTTACAGACCTTGTCGTTTTTATTATACTTCCATTTTTTTAGAATATTGTTGTTGTTGTTGTTGTTTTTTTTTTTTTTTTTTTGTCGTTCCGAATTTTTCCTACCTAATTTATTGTCGTTTGTGGAATGTGATGTTTTTATTGTCGTTTTTCCTCAATTGTCGTTTTCTCATGAGTTTTTATTTTTATTTTTTTAATAACAGTATTAGAGCAGAGTGTTAAATAAATATGTCAATGTTAAATTAAAATATTTGGATGAAATATTTTTTTAAAAGAGATATGAAAATATTTAAAAGATATAATTACTGATTTTAAAAATAATTCTAATCACAAGGTGACTTTTTTATTTTTATTTTTGTTTTTTTGCTAGAAAAAAAATCATTGTTTATTCATTTATTTTGTTTATTAGTCGCAAGCCAGAGTGACGTGGAGAATTTTGTGGGTGAGACTATGAGTTGTGTCATCCACATCTTTTTGTCCTACTCCAAACATGTAGGCGAAAAAAGACTTAGACCAAGTGTGGATTTAGTTCTCATACATTCCTCTGCTTACTACATCAAGAAAACAATTAATGGCAAATCTCTACGTCTGTTGCAACGGCTTGACTCCAAACCCTACATTACCTCCTCATGCTCACAATAAGCTCAGGCCAAGCAACCCGGAAAGCATTACAGAGCGGCAGAGACGGCGGCGGGCAACTGCTGTTTTCGCGGCGAAATCGGGAGGATTTTCGCTCAACTCGGTGCGCTCATCTTTTTGTTCAAAGCTAGATTTAAGTGTCTCGTTGACTAGAACCAAAATTGAGGTTGATTGTAGAGGCTAATTAAGTATATGCCTTGTTCTAGTGATTAGTAATGAATTACTATCAAATTGCTGATCATATTTCCGCTTTTTCAGTAGTTTTTTTTTTTTTTTTTTAAACTTGAGATGTGAGAATTCGAACTCTACACCGTACAGTAGGATTAGGTGTGGAATTTTCGTTACTCTATGCCCTGCTATCACTTTTTTCTCTCCCTATATTTTAAAACATCGGATTCCGAAAGATTAATAATTAGTTATGCCGACATATGCAGATGTTTAAGCGATGCGAAACGTGTGGAGGCAAAGGTGCTATAGAGTGTCCTGGATGCAAGGTGCTTACTTTTATTTTATTTAATTTTAGTTCATTTATTCTCTATACCAAAGTTTGAACATGATAGGTGCTTACTTTTATTTAATTTAATTTTAGTTTATTTATTCTCTGTACCGAAGTTTGAACATGCATGACAGGTTGCCATTGGACCAAATCGAAATTAATAATTTCCTCGTTTTCCTCTAAGCATCATTAGTGTATATTTAAGTTACTGTTGAAGATTTTCTAACAAAAAAAATAAATAAAAAAAGATGTTGAAATCCTTCTCAGGGAACGGGAAGAAATAAGAAGAATGGGAACATTTTCGAGCGTTGGAAGTAAGTAAATTATCTTTTTCCTTCTTGTTTAAGATTGATCAATTTGATTTCTTGTCTACTATCTAAATAAAATAATCTGGCGTGCTTCAATGTATGTATCTTAGATGTTTTGATTGCCAAGGATTTGGATTGAAGAGCTGTCCTAATTGTGGGAAAGGAGGGCTAACACCTGAACAAAGAGGCGAAAGATGATAATTAGTATGAGTTGATATATATAAATATATATATATATATATTTTTTTTTTTGAAATGTATAAGTTGATTTTCGAGTAACACCAGAAATATAATGTACAATTGTAATACAAATTCTACATATTCCATAATTTTCTTTTTGTACATAACGTACCTTTTAAGTGGTGGAATGACATTAGGCCCTTGGCAAGAATGGAAAAACACAACTTCTTTTTTAATACTTTTAGATCCTCCAAAAGGAGAGGATATGTAGAGTAGAAGTTGAATTTGTCTCACATCATCAAATTACTGGATCATTATAGTATTTATATATAAGTTGGATATATGATCTCACTCTTTGAGTTGGCTCTTGAGAGTAAGTAGTATCCAAATCTATTTATCATGATATCATATTCAGGTTCTTGCAAGCAAAATTAGATTTGGATAGTGCGTTATGCTGAAATTGTAATGATGTTTATGTTAAGGGTAAAAAGAAAACTCGAGTCCCACATCGAAAAGAAAACTATAAAGGTATTAAGTCACTCCACTAAACAGGTTGGCCTTTTAAGATTAAAGCTAAATCCCTTAATAATCTCAAATTTCTCTCCTCTCTAATCTTCACAGGGTATCAAAGACAACAGCTCAACCGAGTGGCTCAATCCATCTAACATAATATTAGTGACTCTAAAGAGAATACTATCTTGCGATGGTGTGTTAAGGATAAAAAGAAAACTCGATTCCCACATCGAAAAAAACACAACATTAATAATAAGCATATAAGGATATTGGATCATTTTACTTAACAGATTGACTTTTTAAAATATAAAGTTTAAGTACCACTTTTATTTGTGCTAATTTTTGGGATGAACCCATTTATCTGTATAAAACAAGTTGGACAATCCTCCACTTACACAAGAATTGTAATCATATATAATGCTTTATATGGGAATAATTTAAAAAAGAAAAAAAAAAAAAAAAAGAGAAAAAGGAAGAAGAAGAGCTTTTATGTCTAGGCTGCATGTTAAGAGCATTTTATGAAAATTATTGGGTGGGCCCTATCCTACCTTTAGAGGTTACCACGTTTTCCTGTTTTTTGTATGTGGATTTGAATAATAGGTTATGTAAAGATAAGCTTACCCAATTCCAGTCAGAATATACCTAACCGTTTAAAGAGAGAGATGAAATGAATACAGATGTTTCCACTTTATAAGATAGAATTGCTTTAACTATGCCTTGTCCGTGAATGAGTTGAATTACACCAAGTAGTGCTATCCAGAACTGAAAAGTTGACAATTTGAAGTTGAACTTCAAACAATAACTATATATAAATATAAACACACACACACACACACACATATATATATATATATATTTCAGTCAAATATGACCCACGAAACAAAACTACAAAATGTTAGATCACGACTCCACATCACAAAAGAGTCAAAATTCCGCAAGTTGATCTTAATTTTATATAGTGGCGGCTATAAATACTATATAAATCCGACTTCCATTCTTCAAAATTCGTAGAAATTAAAGGTGTGAGAAACAAAAGATCGGGGAAAAAAAATGGCTGCAACCAACAAACTGAGCATTTCTCTTCTTCTCCTTGTGATTGGTATGATAGATCTAAAACCCACAATCTCACACTTTTAATTTTCCAATCAATTCACCTTTTCTCACCAATAATTCTTTTATTAATTGACAAAATATTGCTCATAATTCTTCAATCATGTTCTTTTCTTTTCTTTTTCATTTACCGTATGAGATCTATAACTTCTATTTATTTAAGAGAGTCCGGGAATTCCTACCGGCTTCTCCTCCATATCCATGTTCATATTTTTACGAAGACTACTGTGTTGAATTAATTAAGAAGAGTACTATAATACATATTATATTGATATATCCTCAAAAATGGATGAATTAAAAAAAATTATTTTTATGTCTAGTATTCCAACAAAGATATATATATATATATATATATATATATAAAATCTAAAAGGTGATATGTGTTTATGATGGTGTGTTGAAAATTGTATATAGCGACAACAACTCTTGTGGGGCTCCGAACGGCAAATAATGTGGAAGGAAGAAAAATTTGCCCACAGTACTGCTTGGACGTGGAGTACATGACTTGTGGGTCTTCGTATAAAAAGCTGAAACCAAGCTGCAATTGCTGCATGGCTCCAGACGGCTGCACTCTCCACTTGGCCGATGGAACTTCCCGGTACTGCCCTGGAAGTGGAACTGGCAATTAATTCTTTTTTTTTATTATTATAATTGTTATGGGGGATGATTTTCTCCTTAATAATAATAATAATTAAGTACATACATACATGATTTATATATCATGTCTAGTAAATTAGCAATAACATGAGTTAAGACTAATTTGTCTTAACCGACTTGTCTTTGTATTGTGCTATATATTTATTGATATAATTGTGCACATATTTATATGTGTTGGTTTAGAGAGAAGTTTTATGTTTCAGTGAACTTTTTTTTTATATAGTGAAATGTGTTTTAGTAGTATGCAACTAGGTATATATAATATAAATATACATAATGAGGGAATTTCATATTGTGCAACAAAAATTACAATTAAAACATGAGTCAAATCATTTTGTCGTATTAAAGATAAATATATGACATTAATTAAACCTAATTAAGTATTTTTTAAGTACTCTATTTTGGTAAAAGTTTAACCATATATGGCCCCTAAAAGTTTTTAATTAGTATCTAAACCAAACATTTCCTAATTAAGACCATAACAATTTCTGTATGAAGTGAAGCTCAGCACTAATGCGGTTTTTCATTTAAATTAAAAAAGAAGAAGAAGAAGAAGAAGAAAAAGAAGAAGAAGAAGAAGAAGAAAATTTCAAAACTTCTGGAGCATTACTAAATGTACATGACAAATAAAATGGGTTTGCCTTGTCACGTTAACTAACCAGATTGAATTAATATTACTCTTTCTTTTTCTTAAACTCTTTAAAAGGCTTTTTATTTTTTATTTTTTATTTTTAACCCTTCCTCTTTCGAGAGGGAGAACGTGATTGAGAATAAGAACGAGGTTAAAAGAAAACTAAAAAAATATATCCTTTAAAAAAAAAAAAAAAACAAGAAAATCTCATTAATTGACAACTTAAACATTTTGAGGTCCCAGAGCCCCAAAATTAAAAATAATAAAAAAAAAAAACAGAGAAAACAAATGTTTTTTTTTTTTTTTTTTTTTTTTTTTGCGGTGTAAAGATAATTACTTAAGGATGCTAATAATAAGGTGGCCTTGACTAAAAAGGCCTTATGCAGTTACCTCAATGGCCTTAGGCACTGTTGATCAAGAGAGACATACGTGGGATTAGTTTTATTACTTTTTCTTTAATGAAAAAAAAAAAAAAAATACTAATCTAAGGAGTATCTCTCTCAACCAATTTTCTCAAATCTTAATTTGTCATTGTTCCTTCTGAAATAAATTCCGAGGAAATAAATTCATCTGCAGAATCTTTCCACCAGGTACCCTAGCTAATCCCTTTTCATCTCAACATTTAATTATTTTTAACGTACTGTTAATTTGATTAAACCCCTATATATATAAAGCTAGTAGTAATCTAAATCAGACAAGGCATTTTCACAAAAAAGGTAATTATTTTGCAAATATTTGAATCTGCTCAATCTTCTAACGTAGATCAAAAATCTTCATTTCCGAACCAAAACAAAAAAAAAAAAAAAAAAACCAATTTCATAGTTCTACATTGTCTTTTGTTTTGGGCCGAAATGTTAACAGATATTTGCTCTTTCATGAATTTGCGTTGAACATTTCATTGACATTTTTTTTTTATAAGGAAATGATCTGAAACATATATTTTTTGTTGGAATGCGAAACGATGAATTTATGTTCAGCATTTTGATCAAAATTCTCGTAATGACGATCGGTTAAAACATACTATGAGATCCTGTTTTTGCAGTTGCAATGGATTCATTAAGAGGCCAAGGAGGCATCCAGATGCTGCTAACAGCAGAGCAAGAGGCTCAGTACATCATCTCCAGCGCCAGAAACTGTAAAATCCATATCTCACATTCGTCTGTGTTGGAATTTAATTTTGTATTCCGTTTCCCGAATCATAGAATTTATCGAGAAGCTCGTGTTAATGTCTTTGTAGCATTTGCAAGTTTTCTTCTTTCCTTCACATTCCCTTGTATTGTTTAATGGACAAAAAAAATTTTTTTCTTTTTTTTTTTTGGCACTATTTCAGTAAGGACGACTCGGTTAAAGCAAGCGAAAGATGAAGCCGAGAGGGAAATGGCAGTTTATCGCTCAAACATAGAAGCTGAGTACCAAAAGAAAATAGCCGAGGTATGGTAATTTAGTTACATTTTCTGTTTATTTTTCTTTGTACTGCCTAAAAGTTTTGACCTTTTTAGTTTTGATAAAGGAAAGGCGGAAAACATGTCCTTACTAAGCAAGCCTAATCAATGTTTTACCATAATCGATCAAATTCTTTTTCCACTTTGCATTATCCGTTGTAGATGAGCTCTGAATCCGTTGCCGAACGGCTTGAAGAGGAAACGGAGAAGAAGATCAAGAACTTGAAAGAATCGGGGTCAAAAGTCTCACCGGACGTGGTTGGAATGCTCCTGAAGTATGTTACAACTGTAACAAATTAGAGCACATGTGGAGGTCGGTAACGCATTTTATTGACCTGTTTCTAATCTAGAAATCTTCTCATGTTCCCGTTTCGCTGCCATCCCAAGACCTCTATACTTTTCCGACATTGAGCTAAAATCAAACCCTTTGTGTATGACAATTTTCTTGCTGATGTTAAGTTTAACTGATCAAAAACTAATGACATGTTTTTATTTTTCCAGTTTTATGCAAAGGGAAATCTTGCCGTCAAGAATAAAGGAGAGTAGCTGAAATGATGTTTTTTTGATAAGCATGTACTCGATGTCTTTCCTGGGGTAATGCTAGGGAGACAATGTTCGTCACAACATGTTCATTTCTGTTGTCTTTGAATTTTATGCATCTCAACATGCTGGAGAGTTCTTGTTATACTTTCCGTTTGATGCCGAATTCAATTTTCGGTTTATTTTTTAATTTTCCCCCTTGCAGCCTCTGGTTGTTCTCAAAACTAATTATAACTCGTTTGGTAAATGGATTTGAACTTGACAATTCAAATAGAAAGTTCATACTTTTTTGTGTGTGAAAAAACATTGTAACAAAAGAAAAAAGAAAAAAAGAATTCTGGGTTCAAATCAATTTGCCAAACCGGTGTATTGAAACTTGAAAGCGAAGGATTGAATTGTGGATATGCCGTTGCTGCGTGTGAGATTGGTAAAGATTTCTTGTCGCCAGCCAAAGTTGTTCTAATTGTGCTTTTAGGCGTGGGCTTTGGGCCAGTCTTCTACTTAACTGGGTCAGTTGGATTCCAAACATTCACATGATTTAAACTTTTATTTATAGTGTAAAGTACAAACCTTATACAATTAAAAAGTGAATTAAGAAGAGGACACTTTATCTTTTTATTCTCTTAAAATGATGTTTCTCACACTCTTCCACAAAGGTGCCATATTTAAATATCAATCCTCTAAAAGTGAATTCCTCCAACTCACCTCATTGTTTAAGCAACTTCTATTTTACAAGTGATCTCACTCGGTATTATTATTGTTTTTGATTTACTCATCATTTGGCAAAGTGTGACGAAGTAAAAGAAAAAGACTTATGTTCAGACATTTCACTTTCTTTAAAAGAAGAGTAAAAAAAATCCTCCCTTAAAAAAAAAAATAAAATAAAATAAAATCTTAAGGTGCTCACTCTGCCACATGTAGTGTCAATTAAATTAATTAAGAAATCCATATTCACATAGTACGAAAATTTTAGTCCAAGCATGCAAACAAGTGTGTAGCATTTATAATTACTCTCTATGACGTCTAAAAAGATTATCAATTATTTTTATGAATTAAATTCAGTAGTAAAATCATCTATTATTTTATTACTTTTATTTTATTTTATTTTATTTTCCCATATATCGTAGTTTCCTATAATCAACTCATTCATGTAATTTTATATTATATACCCAATGGGATTTTTTTTTCTTTTTTCTTTTTTTGAACTTTCAAGATAATTTTATTTAGGAGCTTTTACGTATGATGTCTTACTTTACACTGTTGTTTCATCACATTGAATTGTTGTAATAATAGATTACACCATTGAAAAATTAATGTAATATTTAAAATAACAATTTTTGGTGATATAGAAATTTTCATTTTATTTATCCTTTTGATCCAATATCTTATTTACACCACTAATAGAAAATACCTTTTTAATAATTGGATTAATTTTACACCACTAATAAAAAATACTTTTTTAATAATTGGATTAATTTTTAATAACTTGATTTATGAGAATTCGGATTAAAAATTTATAACATATAATACAAAATCGTTCTAAATTATAAGTTATTCTCTTAAAAATTAATCTAAAAAATAAAACAATAAATTATATTAATAATAGTTAAAGATCACGCGTAAAAATTCCCTAATTCAGATGAAGAATTAAAAAGAGGTTTTTTTTTTTTTTTTTTTTTTTATATATATATATATATATATTTTTTTTTTCTGTAATAAAGCGAGACAAAAGAGGAAGAGGGAAAAAAGAAAAAAAGAAAAAAAAAAAGTGCAATTTTGGTAGATTCAACTACATAGCAAAACAAACCGAGAAGTAGGAAAAATTCTTTTCTCTTCGCTCTGTTCTATCTTTCGCTTCAAGAAACAAAAGAAAAAGAAAAAAGGAAAAAGAAAAGAAAAGAAAAGAAAATCCCGTTCTTATCCGAATTCCCAATCCCAGCTTCATCTCCCAATCGCAACCTGCGAAGTAGATGCAAATCGGGTCCTAGGGTTTTGGAATTCCTTCACGATGAGCACGACGGCGAATGACGTCAGCAGCAAGAGCGGCGGCGGAGGCGGAGATCTCGGCCGGTACTTCCTGGAGCGGTCGCGGCTGGGCTCGGCCCGGGGACCCTGCGAAATGGACGAGGACGAGGAGGCTCCCACGGAGCTCAACACGCTCAACAGCTCCGGCGGTTTCCTTGTGGTCTCGCCGGACAAGCTGTCGGTGAAGTACACGAGCATCAACCTCCACGGCCACGACGTCGGCGTCGTCCAGGCGAACCGACCGGCGCCGGTGAGGCGCCTCGTCTACTACTTCGAGATTTTCGTGAAGGACGCGGGGACCAAGGGCCAAATCGCCATTGGCTTCACCACCGAGAACTTCAAGATGCGAAGGCAGCCAGGGTGAGTTAGGGTTTTTTTTCTCTTTTGGTATGTTTTGTTCTTCGTGAATTTCGCTTGGGTTCTGGGTGATTGACGAGAAAATGAAGTGAGAAAGTGAGTACGTAGAAGGACGAGAAATAAAGAATTAATTTTTAATGTTTTTTTGTGTAAATTCTAATGTGAAAGGTGTTTACTTTATCGATGAATTCGATCAGATATGGTTGATGTCAATGGAGTTGATCTTACGTTTCTGGTGCAGAGTTCTTTTTTGATCTGTTTGGTTGCTGAGAAATGAAGGAGCTTTTGTATTCCAGTTTCATAAGGAACAAGAAAAAGATATAGGACACGTTAATCACAAATCTGATGGGTCAGATAGACTAGTAACTTATGCAAATTGAAGCAAAAAGAATGTAGAAATCAAAGATTTCGTTTAAGCCCTGTAATTTTCATGAAGCAATTCCCAAATGAAACAGAAGAGATTTATTAGATAACCCCTTTTCTCCAATGAGGCAGATGGGAGGCAAACAGTTGTGGATATCATGGGGATGATGGACATCTTTACCGCTCACAGGGAAAGGGAGATGCTTTCGGCCCGACCTACACAACTGGTGATGTTGTTGGGGGTGGCATTAACTATGCTTCTCAGGAATTCTTTTTTACGTAAGTTGTTAAGGTGAATTTATTTGTTCTTGAAAAAGGAGTATTCTGTATTTTAACGAATATCCCGTACTTTTCCTTTTATGTTGTTGGCAGTAAGAATGGGGCAGAAGTAGGGAGAACATACAAGGAAATGAAGGTCCCATTATTTCCCACCATTGCGGTTCACAGCCAAAATGAAGAGTATGTTTATCTTCTTCAGATGTTAAAGATTCTTCTACCTTGATAAGCAGTTGGTTGGTACTTGGCTGTCAATAAATATTTCAAGTTCAAGACTTTAATTATTTAATCTGTTCCCCCAAATTTTGGTTATGTTTACTTAAAACAAGTCTATATTATTGTTCATGATTGATCTTCCATATGTTGTTATTCTGGTTTATCGTTAATGCTTCTTTCACTTTTGTTTTGGTTCGGTTCCCGGTTCTTGAAGTACCCTTCCTACTTAACGTGAACCCGTGATGCTTAATACCCACAACATCAATATTACTCATGTTATTTATTCTTATTTTAATCATATTGCCAGAGGTCTCTGATTTTCTTGTTACGTAATTGCTTTGTAGGGTGCATGTCAACTTTGGGCAGAAACCTTTTGCTTTTGATCTTAAGGCAAGTTATACATTCTCCTCCCGTTGTGGTTCTGAAAATTTGGTTTGCATCTCTTTTCTTTGGTTATGAGGTAAATTTTCTATTTTCTATGGGGGTAAAAAACTCTAAAATTGAAACTTGTGCTCCTCCCCATTTTTTGCGAATGTAAAAACTTTGGAATCTCTTCATTGGTGTCGGCCTTCTACTATGGATTGATAATTTTGAACCTGCATTGTTGTCTATTTAATTTGAATTCATCACCATTGCTGTTAATATTATTAGTGTTATCGTCTTCTTACATCTCCTTTTCCTTTTCTTCTTCGCTTTAAAATGTCAAACAACTATGTCTTTGATTTCTTAATGAACAAGAGACGTGACAAATGAAAAGGAATAGGGAACATAGAAATAGAGATTTGAACATAGTCTTTCCTTTTGGTCTACACAACTAAAGAGAGGAGAAGAAAAGAACCCCCAAGATACTACATTGAGAAAACTGCTCTCGAACCTGTTCACTGTTGGCAGCTTTTCTTGTTCTCTACTTCAAGGTTCTAATTAAATTCAGAGTCAGAAAGTAAACCTAGTTAAACACCATATGATAATGAATGTTGTTAATCTTCTGGATATCGTATTTTTCATTTTAATATTCATGGCTGTAGCATGTGATTAGGAATTCGAAGCGCAAGAGAGGACAAAGCTGCAAATGACAATAGAAAAGATTTCTTTACCAACAAATGTCAGCCACGGGTAAGTTCTCATTTCTGATTTCTGAACAACCTTCCATTGCGTTCTGGTTTTTTTTTTTTTTTTTTTTTTTTTGGGAAAATCAGCATTAAACCTCTGGTAGGAAATTTTCCATTTGAATATTTGATGCTTATGGTTAAAAAGGGGGAGAGAGTTTCTTGTAGACATTCAATGTTCTTGGGTCGTGCTTGAGCACCTCCAATACAATGCCAAATTCATGTGCCAAAGCTAAATTTTAGGAAAACCACTCTCCAATGCAACGCTATTTCCAATGCTAATTTTGGCTATCGCAAATGCCAAATTTTGGAATTTGATTGTTTTTGGTTGATGGATTAACTTTTTTCTTTTTAATAATATATAATGTATAATGCTATTTCTAAAGCAAAAAACATATCAAATATGCTGTTTTCACACTTTTTAAGTTTTATGTAACAAATGTAGCATTGACATTGACATTTGCAGTAGAGATGGTCTTACTTGGAATCTTCTACTGTCGTAGAACAAAATAATTGAAAGAAAAAATATCATACTGTACTGCCTTTTCTGTGCCTGATGTGTAATTACTTTGTAGCAACTTGTCAACGCTAAATTTTACCTGGGAAGTGGGAACCCAGACTGTTATTGGGATAATGTTTTGGTTGGATAGTGTATACATTTGCTTTCTCTTAACATTTTGTTCAGTTATTTATATTTGCACTTTGATACCAGAATTGTTCGCTCTTACTTGCTTCACCACGGTTACGAAGACACACTTGGTTCGTTTGACATGGCTACGAAAAGCACAGTTCCTCCTATATACATAGCTCAAGAAAATGGGTTTGATGATCATGACATTGTGTATGCACTGAGCCAGAGAAAGATTCTTCGACAGGTATGAACTTTGGTGGACTTGTCCAAAATTTAGTGGCTGAAAACTGGTTGGGGCCAGATGGTTTCAGAGCATATCAATGATAGTTGAGCTCTTATGAATCCAGCAATAAGGCCTATCAATGCATATGTATATAAATTCTATGGAAGTCTTATCTCGAATGTCTTGCCTTTTCTGTATGCTATACAAAACCTTCAACTTGTAATGTCTGCCCTTACACACGTGCACACATGCCTATATATTTTCTCGGAACTCGTCCTTCTCATAATAGTTTAATTTTGTTGCACGCCCAAAGCTTTTTCCAACTAATTTAACAATGTAGTACAAGATATGTTGTTTTCTAGTAGCTTTCAAAGCTTTCCTCATTTTCAGTTTCTGAACACAGTTTTTGTTTTTGTTTTAATTTATGATTTTATGCCTGGATTTGATAAGTATTCTTTACTGCATTTTCCATCTTGAAGCTCTTGATTACTGAGATAATTGTGGTTTCACTAACATAAAACAAAATTGGATGGTTCTTGGTTGCCAATGAAGCTAATCAAGAAAGGCGAGATTGATGCTGCAATTGGCAAGCTTCGTGAATGGTATCCCCATATTGTTCAGGTAGATCGTTGAATCTTTCTGAGGTTTCTTTTCAAGAACTATGGTAAAACAATAATTTTTTCTTTCTTTCTTGAATTGAGATGTGAATTGTGATGCATTTAAATTTTACTTTTTTGGGTTCTGTCTGAGGACAGAAACATCACAAGGTGGTATTTTTAATGGCAGCATAAACTTTGAGCTTCTGATTAGAGTTCTTGAGATCTCATCATTCTTCACATGATGCTCATGTATGACATGACAAGTTAACTGTAGCTTCATTTGCTTGATTATTGAACGACACTCTTTGTCTACAGTCTTACGATATTAGACTTATATATTGTATTTAATGTCAAGATACGTTGCTATTTACTGATCCTAAATTTCCCAGTGTTTATTTGTCTATTTATTTGTTTGATTTCAATTTCATTTTCATTTACCCTATCTTGGGAAAATTTATAAATCTCAACCTCATTATCCATACCATAATAATTATAACATTTTTGCTTTCTTCAGGATGATAAATCAGCTACTTGCTTTCTGCTTCACTGTCAAAAGTTCATTGAATTGGTTCGGGTATGTTTTTGACCCTGTTGTGCTATATACTGAATTAATTGTACAAAAAATCTATATAAGTGCTTTTATAAGTAAAAATTGAAGAGAACACAAGTCTCTCAGTGCAGACCTCCAATTTCTTCTGCCCGTTATGCTAGAATTGGTGAAAATCTTTTTAACTGATGATCGTAACGTTGGATATGGACCACGCATGTTTTTCTTTGGCAGTGTAATGTCATGTTATTGTCACATATTGTTTTGCCCATTATCTGTTTTATCTTCCTTTTAAGTCTATATGCCCTTCAACTTGCGTAGTGTGTGAATTTATAATATTCCTGCTTTCAAACTTAAACCGGATGCGTAGGTTGGAGCATTAGAGGAGGCTGTGAAATATGGAAGGTTGGAACTGGCGAAGTTCTTTGAGTTGCCTGGATACGAGGATCTAGTTAAGGTACGCAAGCAGTGCCTTAATTAATGTCTTTGTTTTTGCTGAAGTCTTCTTTTGATTAGACTCTTGTAACTTCAAAGTCACTCGCGCTGTCTCTCTCTCCAGACACTAGGTTAAAGTATCTTTTCGATGCTTCTTTTGGAAGTACAAAAATAGAACTTGATCTTGAATCTTTCAGTTTAGTCCACTCAATCACCAGAACGCTCTCTTTCCTCTAGGACTGTGTTGCTCTGCTGGCATATCAACAACCGCAGGAGTCGTCAGTTGGGTACCTTCTTGACGATGCTCAACGCGAGGTGGTGGCAGACACGGTAAATGCCATGATCCTCTCGATGAATCCGAACCTGAAAGATTCACGCGGTGTTCTGCACTCCTATCTCGAGAGGCTACTGAGACAGCTAAGTGCTTGCTGTTTGGAGAGAAGATCCTTGAATGGGGACCAAGGTGAAGTGTTCCATTTGCACAAAGTACTAAACACCGGTAAGAAGGCCAAGTAGTGCTAAACTGATTCGTTTGTTTGCTCCTCTCACCGTCCTCTGTTCATCTGCACACTCGGCCGTTCTTAACCGCATCAAATAGCTAATCGAATTTTAGCTTTTTCCATATGCCATGAAGAGGGTGTGCTTATGTCTACCCGATCTTACCATAATGCTGGGTTCCTTTTGAAGAATGGTCCGTTCTCTATATCTGTAAGCTAGTAAGTTACACCATTTGAATGCCTGGGATTGTGATCTGGGAAATGTATTGAACTGTAAAATTCTTTGTTACCGTTAAGGATGTGTACAAAATTTGGTTGGTGACAAGATTGGGTTATGTCGAGAGTACTGAAAAAGAAGTAATCAAGATGCTTACTGGAAGATAGTCTCTCTCTCTCTCTCTTATTTATTTATATCTATATATATATATATATGTGTGTGTGTGTAGATATATATTGGATGATAGTCTGAATGCTTGCTTGCTTATCAACAATGGAAAAGGAGAAGTGAAGAAGAATAACTATCAACTAATGCTTAGTTATAGTAAACTAAGCAATCACTTGTATCCTCAACAATGCCTAAAAACGATGCCCAAGTTTTAAGCATTCGTTCAGTAGTGATTCGCTGTAATATTTATGAAGACTTGTGTTGCGTTCGAAAACACATCTCCTCCTACTTTATATCCGAGCGCAATATAATGTATATTTGAATATTTTATTTTTTTCTATCTATTTTTTATCAATCATATCACATTCTCTCTTTCTTTCTATCTATTTTTATCAATCACATCATATACTCTTTATCTTTCACCAACAATCTAAACACAATACACTTGAATATAACATTACATTTGAATACAATGTAAGAAGAAGATATTTAAACGCTATTGTATTCTGTGTGAATACAGTCTAGGATGAATGATCTTTTTAAAATGAACCATTAAGCTTATTATGGCATGCGGTATATAGTAGACTTAATTTTGATTTGTGTGAGAGAGAGAGAGAGAGCACCCTCAGTTGGAAGTAGAAGAGTGCCACTCTTAATTTGATTTTAAAAGAAGAAAGAATGGGCATGAATGTTTTTTTGAAGTGAGAAACTGTATAGTAGAATAGATATATCAAATTATGGTGTTTATGTAATACACTCGATTAATAAACAATTGATATTTAAATGATTTGTGAATATCATTTTTATTGATAAATATTTTAAATGTCAATTGTTTATTGAACATATGTACCATATAAATAAGATGGCGTAATCTACTCGATCCAATGAAATTCTTCCCGGAGAAAAAGAAAGAAAAGAAATTATAATAACGGTCTTGTAGACATCCCAAGTCACGTCTCAGGGGCTGTGTTACTTGAAAAGTTGCAACATCCAAACATTATTACCATTGCACTCCCTCCCTGTCGTTTTAGGAGCCAGGGCCACAGACATATTAAGGCAAGATGGTCTTATTTCCAAACCCAGCAAAGACCATGACTTTGTACCCGAATTGTTAACATGATCATTAATTGAAATGGGCCCTAGTTTACCTCTAATTCTCACTCGGTCTGGGAGGAGTGACGGACATAGGTCGAAAACCTCTGATAATGAAAATAAATAACATAAAGTTTTTTTTTTAGTGTTGCTAAATAACATATTCATGATAAGTTATGCATTTACAAAACATATTTGCGATAAAATTATCTTAAAATAAATATTCTTGTAAATGAAAATGTTTGCGGTAAATATTATATATCTTATTAATAATTTATTTACAAAGTATATTGATGATTAAATTATCTTAAAAATTTTCGTAAATAAATAATTTATCATAAATATATTGTTGATCTGAATCATTTTTTAAAAAAAAAATATACTAATTACTTTAAATATTTTTAAAAATGACCTACTTTCTATTAACATTTGGAGTGTCTGATCGCCTTAGCTATTTTGACACCTTTACTCGTGCTAATGTTATTCAAGATAAAATGCAACTTGAGATTCCCAATTTTTGGAGGAGGGACCTTCTTGTTTGTTGAGTGGTCACTTCTGACAGTTGCAACAGTCAAAATAATTATTTTGTAGTAATGTCAGCGTCACTGATTTAAATCTTATCATTTTAGCATTTACGTATATAGTGCAAGTCATCACACACACACACACACATATTTATAGTATATATGATAATGATAATATAGTTTTGTTGAGCATAGCACAAACTTGTGGTGCTGAGCGCTGTACGTAGTACCATTAGCTCCTTCTCATTTTTAATCTCTCTCTTTTTTCCCCCCCTTGATTCAATGTAGTTATGCGTAAACCATCATCAAAAGATGTTGCGAAGTGTCACGCCTATTTTGTTTGCCGCAAGACTTTCCACAACAATAATTGAAAGAAACCGTCATGAAATTGTGTTCTTTCCACGACTGCATTCCACATGAGAAACTGTCATAGAAATTGGTTTTGAAAAAAAAGAAAAAAATTCCTGTTTTTCTACACACGTGTTAGCCATTCATACGCCGACATTTCACACTATACATATAACAGAATTAATATTTACAAACTTCTTAAGTTCATCAAATTCATTGAATATACATATTAACAAAAGTCCCCTACTCATCTCTAACTTCAACTATTTGTTAGACACTCAAAAACAAATTTTTTTTTTCAAACCTGTTTAATCATCTATTTATAATTATAATACACATGTATCGTAAAATTAAAAAGCCACATTCAATGTTTCTCCTTTGATTTGGTCCGTGCTATGCCTCAATTATATGGTTCATTCCTTGATAATTAATTGTGACGTCCGATCCTGTCATTTTTTTTTCAGTTATGGAGTGCTCTAAAAGAATATTTATCAAAATCTATCAATTAAAAGGAATTGTGTAAAATAATATATTCACATTTTATAATAAGAAAATGTACCTATTGTCACAATAAAGCTTATTATGAAGTCTTTAAAGGACCTTATTCATCCACGGGTGCCTCCTTAAATTGTAAGGCTCGCCCTCCTAGTAAGATTTGCAAAAGGGCAAATAGGTTTGTTGGCTTGTTCTCTAATTCCTCCATTTTTTTTTTTTGGGAAAAACACCAGAATGATACAAATTTAAATACTATTGCATCAATATGACATAAAAAATTAACATTAGACTAATATGACACAAAATTAAACTAAAGTTAATTATAATTTGTATCATGTTGGTCAATAGATGAAAAAAAAAAAAGTGATTATTTAGGTAGTTTTCTCTCTCTCTCTCTCTTTTTTTTTTGGTTGGTAATTGACAAGGTTATCAATGGAGAAATGAAGCCGAATTGATGAAGCTCTCGACAAAACTCTCACAAATAGCTACATAAAGAGTAAATGTCAAACTTATTAATAAGAACAATATAAGATTCCTCGACCAAAATACTGATAGCTATATTATCCGAGATATACCATTATACGGTTCACCCCGATCTCTTTGAAAGTGTTGAACTCATAACCGTCATCTCCACCAAGGAAGATAGGCTTTTCATTGCCGGTGCATTTCCATTGGCATAAGACACCGTCTCGCTCTACTCTCCTTTATGAACTATTTGGCGTCGAAAGCCACTGGCCTCAGTTGTACGGTCAAGTAGTCTTAGTTAAGTGACGACTGCTGCTTTACATCACAATTCGATTTTTATTTTTTTTTTATATTTTTTGCCCCACTTTTTTTTTACCTTACGTTTGGTCACCTTAGCTTCTTTGTTGGGAACGCAACTACGAAAGTTCATGGAGTAAACTGTCAAAATTACAAGATTTGGGGACAAGTTGTCATAGAGGGTTAAATTTAGGGGATCCAACGAAACAAGACATTTGGAACCCAATGTTAAGATTTCGAACATTAATACATTAACAAATACTAATTAAAATATTCTATAATATTCCTACATATCTTGCACACCTAAATACATGATATCAAGTTTAAGATTATTATGGTACAAAATGGGGAACTACTTTTCCTATAGTACTTCAACGAAATAATAAAAAAGTACTGGAGGACAATATTATACCATTAATAATAATTATTATTATGTTTGAAGGGAATTACAACAAGTATTACTACTACGTAGCTAATATTAATTATTAATTTCCATGGTCGAGATTCCAAAGGTCCATGTCCATGAGGAAGTCTGTCCAACAACTTTGGTGGCCATTATTATTAATTGTACGATGATCTTCAACGAAATCTGCAGAATTGGCTCCCATTAAGGCTGCTGCAGGTTGATCATCAGCTAATTCTTGAGACAAAAAGTTTGCAATAGTATTATTATCATTATTATAATTACAGATAGGGGCATGAAGATCCAAATTACCAGTACTAGTACAACTGGCTATGTAGTTCGGGAATATTCCGTCCTCGGATGTATTTGTACTAATCATGCTGTCATCTACTAGTAATAAGCTTTCCCACCAGGACTTATTTGATGTGATCTCTTCCTCTTGATTTACCGGCACTACTCCGGCGGCTTCTTCGTGGTGGTTGTCTGTATAAGTTGGTCCGATGGTGTTATTCTTGTCCATCAAAGATGGTTGTTTCTTGAAGATGCGCGGACAAGGCTTTACTATAATATTATTAACGTAGGATTTAGCAATAATATTATTATTATTCTTATTATTTTTGTTAATGTTGTTGTCTTTGATAATATTGTTTTTAGTGATCTTGTTTTCATGGGAGAAGGCCATCTTCTTGCGTAAGTGAGTGTTCCAATAGTTCTTCACATCATTGGCTGTTCTTCCTGGTATCCTACCCGCTATCAATGCCCATCTGTAAATAATTAAATAAATAAATAAAATAATAAATGTAAGGAAATAGAACAAGGGGTATAGTTTATATATATATATATATATATATATATATATATAACATTGAAGATTTGCTCAACTTTCAGAGAATTGAAAAGTCTTGTTACTTTAATTTGTAAACAAGGGGCATATATAGTAATAATTTAACACACGTTTTTGTGTGATAGAGTATTCCCATCAATAATAAATGTTTCTGAATGTTACGATCGTGTAAAAATAAATAAATAAATAAATAAAAGACTAACTAAATTAAATTTTTTAAAGATATTTGATGATTTAAAATAAAACTTAGGGGGTGTTTGGTGTACAAGTTTGAGTTGAAATTTTTAAGTTTAAATAGTAAATTTTTTTTGAATTTTCAGAAAAGACAAAAAACTTTTTGGGAAAAAGACAAAAAAAAGTTTGAAAATCTTAGTTTGGATTAAGACACCAAACACCCCCTTAGTAGGTTATTTTTCGTTTTATTTTACTGTATGGAATCTTATTCGTTTAATGAAAGGCATGTGTACTGAAATTTTTTTTTCTTTTGAGGTACGTGGCATAGTTATTTAACACAGACAGATAATGTGACTCATAATTGGTTATACAGGTGACATTAATTAATACTGACTGTCATTCGGTGAAGGGTGAAGAACCCATGCAGTCCTTTTCCTTTCAGATAAAGTTTTACATCTCACATTATCAACTGCAACTCAAGTTCCACAAATTTATTCCAACAAAAGAAAGAAAGAAAAGTTCTACATCATCGTTGTATTTATGTTCAATTAATGGGCTTTGGAAGGAAACTTAAAATTAAAAAAAAAAAAAAGGAAAAGAAAACTTGAAACATCAACTTTGACATTAATTTCTTAGTACGACTATCTTATATGTTATATGAGTTGTTATTATTTTATTGATAAGTATTTAAATGGATGTCACATCATTTAAATGTGTATTAAAAAAAGATAACAACTCATAAAAATATAAATTAATACTCAAAAATTAATATTAAAATTGATATTCTGACATTTTTTTTTTTTTCGTTTAACTAGTAGCTAGTCTGGTAATGTTAAATTTAGTACCCGAATTAACAAAACACATGTTACTTCACATCGCCAGTACTTTTTTATTATTACTACAAAAGAATTGTTTCTTTATTGATATAATGAAATAATTAGAAAAAAGCTAAATATTAGAATTAAATGTTATATATCCTGCTACATTTGAAATGGTTGAACACTTTAACAATTCACTTTTCATTTGTCTTTTACATTTCAGATGTGTTATATTACACGTAGTTGTTTAAATAACAAACGAAAATTACGATCATGTAAATTCCAACCAACAACCTTTAAACCCTCCTCTAACCTTCCTTTCCGTGTTGTTGATATACACTAGCGCATATGTTTGTAAGCGTGTGTGTATATATAATACGGCACATAATACAATCAATTTGAAATATATCACACACACACTACAAAATTCTTTTTTCTGAATATACACATATATTATGTGCTATGTATTTTTTCGACTCGAATAAGTGTCACATATGATGCAAACGAAATGTAAGTGGTGCTCTAGGCACCATAAATAATTAAAGCTGAATAGTACAGAGGTCCACACACACATATAATATCATATCAGTTCGAGCGGCCTGATAAGTGTGGATGAAAATACTGTAAAAGTATCATTCACATTTCTAATATGTAATGAAATATATATATATATATTAATACGTGTGAGATTGAAGTACATTCGACGCACTTGCCTGTTGCCTAAAAGCTTGTGAAGTCTAAGAATGAGATCAACTTCATCGGCTGTGAATTCCCCTCTTTTGATATCCGGCTTCAGATAGTTCATCCACCTCAGCCTGCAGCTTTTCCTGCATCTATTAAGTCCTGCAAATTGCAAGAAATAAACATTTAAACATCATATTTGTATATATATAACATGCTTATACATAAACCATAACGTGCTTATATAAATATGTTTATCTAGTTACGAACCCAGTTGGAAATAGATGAGATGAATTAAGAGAAAAAGTTTGGTAGAACTCTGGTATTCGAAAACTAAGCGAAAATTATGAAGTTACCAGCTCTTGAAGGAGCAAGATGCCATTTTCCTTCACCGTATTTGTCAACGCACTTCTTGAGAAGAATATCTTCCTCATTGGTCCATGCTCCTTTTCTCACCCCCCGAGTCGCAGAGGGATCCATCCGTGTAATAGCAAGACAGTTTATGCCGTGCATGCTTACCAAAACTAAATTATTATACCTAGACTGCCTAGTGCACTCAAACACAAACGCACACACACTAACGTGCTTTCATGTAAACCCTCGCAGTCCAACCAATATATTATATAGAGAGAGCGAAACGCCAGTGTTATTCATGCATGTGGTGACGTGCAAATCTGATATCCATACAAAAAGTAAGTAAAAAAATAAAAATAAAAAAAATAAATAAATAAATGAGGTGGCTTTATATCGAGATATATTTGTGTCCTCCAAGATTCTTCTTCTTCTTTTATTTTATTTTATTTTAGTCAGCTAGCTACCAGTCCAAAGTTTTTTAGCATCAGGTCAACGCGTGGTCTTGTATTTGCACTACTCTCACTTTCTTTTTTCATAAACAAAATTATATTAAGAACAATTAAGAGGATCCTTCAAACCTAAAACAGAAATAAGAACAAAAGCAATTAAAAACAATTAAGGGGTTTGTGCGGGCGTGAGCACGGCGCCCTCGATCTTGAGTCTCGAGAATGCGTCCATGAACATGATGTCGGTAGAGCTCCCGTTGTCGATCAAGACTCGACGGATGACGTTGTCAGCCACTCGGATCTCCCCGATCAGCGCGTCGTTATGTGGGTGGAGTAGCCGGTCCGCCTACTCTTCCGTGAAGGTTATCGGGGCGCTGCCCTGACGGCATATCTTGGAGATATGCTCCGCCATGTTGATGTACTCCCCGCAAGCGTACCGGCGAGCCTCGCGGGCATAACTTCTCCGGCTACTGGCGGTGTCCCCTGTAGCCGTTCCACCAAAGATGGTGTGGACTTTGTGCTCCTGCTCCGGCTTGTCAGTCCGACCGCCAGGTCTCGGGTTCTGCCGGGGGGGCCTGCGCAGGCCTACTCGGCCCCGCAGGGGTGATGATTCTTTCCACGAACTCCCGCAAATAGCCATCGCGGATCAGCAGCTCGATCTGGTCTCGGAGCTGTATATAGTCTTTCGTGTCATGGCCTACTTCCTTGTGAAAGTTGCAGTACTTGTTCTGGTTCCCTCCGTGCACGATCTGCTCGAGTGGTGGTGGATCTCGTAGCAGTCATCGACTGCTCACCTGGTTGAGGACATGCTCAATAGTCGTCACCAGTGGGGTGTACTGCTGAAATCTCCCAGCTGGTGTCCTCGGACTAGGGTTGGGCAGAGCCCGGTTGTCCACGACCACGGCCTTCCATTTATCTTGTCGGCCCTGGTCGGTTTGGTTTTATCCGACTTCCTTCCGGGAAGTCGGGGTTGTTATCGGGCTACAAGCCCACGTCCTCTGACGTACTCGTCGGCCTTGGCATGCCTCCAAGCGATCCCCCTCAATTGCGCGAAGGTGGGTGGCCTGTCGTAGGCGAGCATCCAGACGAGGCGCGTGTCCTTGATGCCTTCTCGGAACGCCCCCATCAAGGTCTCGTCGGTGCAGGTCTCAACCTGCACGACTGCTTTGTCGAAGCACTCGAGGTACTCTTTCAGTGCCTCCATCTCGCCTTGCTTAATGCTGAACATGTGGGATGCTCCTAGCTTCCTGGTCTTCGAGCTCAAGAAGGCGGCTGCGAAGGCGTCAGCAAGCTGTTTAAAACAGCCGATCGACCCGGGAGCCAGCCTCCGATACCACTGGCGAGCAGATCCGGACAGGGTTAAGCAGAACAATTTGCACAAAGCAGCCTCATTGGCGTTCTGGATCAGCATGTGAGCCTGGTAGTTATCGATATGTTCGTCCGCATCCGTGGAGCCGTCATAGGAGGCCACGGACGGCATCTTGAACCTAGACGGGTACGGAGACGCCATGATGGCCGGCGTGAAAGATGGGTCCATCGCCCTGAACTGGTCCATCCCTAACTGTTGGCCCACGAGCTGGTCGAGCTGCCGCTGGAGCTGATCCAACCTAGTTTGGTTGTAATCCTCATCTTTGGCAGGCTTGTCGATAGAGCGCTCTCGGCCCAAGCGCCGGTGGGCTGCCGGCCTCCCTAGGCGATCAAAGACAGAAGCCGTGCTTCCCCGGATGTGCACGGTTTCTCTTTTGCGGTTATCCTGGTTACCACCGGTCGTCGCTGGTTGCTCGGTCGCTCCCGAGCAGGTAGCTTGTGAATGACGGCTTCTAGACCGCACCCTGCTTGGCTCTGTCCCCTTCTGTGGCTGCCGCCCCAAGCTCTCGCGGTGCGACCAGTCACTCCTCTTGTCGCCAGTAGGTGAAGGGTTACGCTGTCGGCTCCCTGACCCTTGGGGCCTGCTCGGTGTGGACTCGGCCGCCTCGGGCGGTTCCTCGGGGAACTGGACAACGTTCGCGTCTCTGCGCCCCTCCACCAATGACCTAACAAGCTTGGCAAGGTCTCGGACGTTCTCCGTGAGGATCTCCGTCTGGGTGGGCCTTCGCTGCGCCCGGGCCCTTCTTCGACGCTGGGTCCTCTGGGTGCCCCTCGAGCCGGTAGGTGCCGGGTTGTCTACGTCCTGGAAATCCTGGTTGTCTTGCTTAGCCATGGTTTGGATGGTCGGGCGTTCGGGGAGCGCGAGTGATGAAAAGTTGAGGTTGCTGGAAAGGCGCGGTGCCTTCCTTCTAGCGTCAAAATGTTGATGCCGAAAATGCCTCCGGTAGCAACACCCAATGTAGTAGGGTTGTCCGGTCGAAACAGGCCAGTCACTCCGCTGTCGATCACCTGCAAAATGGAAGCACCTCGGAATGATGAGGACACCGGTGTGGTGTCTGCCGTGGGCACTCCGATGTTTAAATCAGCAAGGAAACTGATGAGCGTAGCGAGAGGCAGAGATTTGGTAAGGCAAAAATGACCATACCTGAATTTGTGTGCTTTTTCTTTATTTATAGGTGTCCTCCCTGGGTTCGGGTGCTCGGGGCAACCCGGTCGGGTCGACTACCTAGGGCACCCGATGGGTGGCTAGGGCTAGGGTTTAGGCCTGCAGGGGCTATTGGCCCGATGGACAGGCGCCACGTGGGGCCTGACTCATGTTGTCCCGGAATTCTTGTCTCATTGGTTGTCTCCTTAATAGTGTCATGTTATATATCTGAATTTAAGAATTTAGCCATATAAAAAATACTTAATATTAAAAAATTTTGAGCAAATTGATGAGTTGTCAAAATACTATTAATGAGACAGCCTTTAAGATAGGAAAATGAGATAGTAAATTTGGACTCGTAAAATATAATACCGGTCCAGATCTTTCTTAAAGTAACGATCGGACTTATGTGACCAGTACTCTTAACATGTTGGGTTTGGTCCACCTTTGTTTATACGGAATGAGTCTAACTCCGCTTGCTTTTCCCTCTATGCCCATGTGGGTCGGGCCAACTGGTCGGCTCATATTTACATGTCTAGTCAAAAGAAATTGTGACCAAAAGAGAGGTGTGGAAGTTTGTTTGTTTGTTTTGTTTGTTTTTTTTTTTTTCCTTCTAATACCATTGCAGAGTACAAAAAACAGAATTTAGGTGTTAAATACGCTATAGAAATAAATTGTTATGGGAGATGCACAATGATTGAAATATATTTTGTTTTCATACACATATTTATTAGTTTTAGTTTTTATTTATTCAAGTATAGTCAACATTCATAATCTTTTGCACTCAAATTATAAGTATCTAACTATACTTATTTTTCATTTATTCTTGTTGGTTTGGAAATATCTAATAGTTAGTTGTTGATGTCGGTTTCTGTTCCGACCACAAAGTACCACCGCCGACCACTTCCCTTGATCTTCCCACCTTCTCGGAGATACACTTACCGTCTCGGATGGTCGGCAGACCGAGACACTGGCCGACAAGGTCCTTTGACCGCGCAAGAGCTGGCTGTGTACGCGGACAACGACGTTCTCGGGATAACCATCGTATCGGCTGCCTCCGGGCTTGCTAGTGTCATCTGGGCCCACGGTCACCTCAGCTGACGCTGTACCTGCCCTGGCACCCATCTGTTACAGTCGCTGCCCACCTACTCCTGCAGAACATCACTTCGCCACCCGCCGCCACCTACTCTGACACCGAACCTGCCCCTGCAGGCGCCGTCGGCGGACACCCTTCTGTCCCCCACTCGGAGTCAAACCCCACGTGGCACACGCCCATTGGGCCAGTAGCCCCTGCAGGCCTACAACCCTAGCCCCCTGCCGGGCGCCCTAGGTAGCCGACCCGACCGGGTCGCCCCGAGCACCCGAGTCCGGGTTAGACGCCTATAAATAGAGGAAAACACACACATTCAGGTACGGTCATTCTTTGCCTTGCCAAATCTCTGCCTCTCCCTACGCCCATCAGAATCATTACTGACTTAGGCATCGGAGTGCCCACGGCAGACACCACACCGGTGTCCCCCTCATCCCGAGGTGCTTCCCTTTTGCAGGTGATCGACGGTGGAGCGTTTGGCCTGATTTGACCGGACGACTGTTACTTTGGGTGTTGTTGCCGGAGACATTCTCGGCATCAACATTTTGGCGCTAGAAGGAGGGGCACCGCGCCTTTCCAGCAATCTTTTCATCACTCGCGCTCCCCCGAGCGCCCGTTCACCCAAGTCATGGCTGACCAAGACAACCAAGATTTCCAGAACGCCGACAACCCGGGGCCTTCCGGCTCGAGGGGCACGGTGAGGTCCCAAGCGCGCGAGAAGGGCCCGGGCGCAGCGAAGGCCCACCCAGACGGAGGTTCTCACCGAGAACTTCCGAAACCTGACAGAGCTCGTCAGGGACGCTGGTGGAAGGACGCCAAGTAGCTAATGTCGTTCAGTTCCCCGAGGAACCGCCCGAGGTGGCCGAGTCCACATCAAGCAGGCCCCCAGGGTCAGGAAGCCGACGACGCAATGCCCCGCCATCGAGCGACAGGAGCAACCGGTCGCACCGAGAGAGCCTGGGCAGACATCACCAAGAGGGCGCAGAGCCGAGCAGGGTGCGGTCCAGGAGCCGGCACACGCAGGACACCCGCTCGAGAGCGCCCGAACGTCCAGCAGCGACTGGAGGCAACCCGGATAACCGCGGGAGAGATACCGTGAACATCCGGGGGAGTACCACTTCTGTCTTCGACCGTCTCGGCAGGCCGGCGATCCATCGGCGCCTGGGCCGAGAACGCTCAGTCGACAAGCCTACCAAGACCGATGACTACAATCAGACAAGGCTAGACCAGCTCCAACGGCAGCTCGACCAGCTCGTGGGCCAGCAGTACGGCATGGACCAGTTCGGGGTGGTGGACCCGCCATTTTCCCCAGCAATTATGGCGGCCCCGTACCCGGCTAGGTTCAAGATGCCGTCCATCGTTCCCTACGACGGCTCCACCGACGCTGACGAGCACATCGAAAACTACCAGGCACACATGCTGATCCAGAACGCCAATGAGGCCGCCCTGTGCAAGTCGTTTTGCCTGACCCTGTCCGGACCGGCCCGCCAGTGGTACCGGAGGCTGGCCCCCAGGTCGATTGGCTGCTTTAAGCAGCTCGCCGACGCCCTTGCAGCAGCCTTTCTGAGCTCAAAGACTAGGAAGTTGGGAGCATCCCACCTTTTCAGCATCAAGCAGGGCGAGACAGAGCCCCTGAAAACGTACCTCGAGCGCTTCGACAAAGCGGTCGTGCAGGCTGAGTCCTGCACCGACGACACCTTGATGGGGGCGTTCCGAGAAGGCATCAAGGACGCACGGCTCGTCTGGACGCTCGCCTACGACAGGCCACCCACCTTCGCGCAGCTAAGGGGGATCGCCTGGAGGCACGCCGAGGCAGACGAGTACGTCCGAGAAAGAGGACTCTCGTCCAGAGAACCACCCCGGCTTCCCGGAAGGAAGTCGGATAAGAACCAATCCGACCACAGCCGACAAGATAGGGCGAAGGCTGTGGTCGTGGACAACCGGGCTACGCCCAGCCCCAACCAGAGAACGCCAGCGGGGAGGTTCCAGCAATATACCCCGCTGGTGACAACTATCGAGCACGTCCTCCACCAGGTGAGTGGTCGGGGGCTGCTTCGGGATCCTCCACCACTCCGGCAAGGATCGCGGAGGAACCAGAGCAAGTATTGCAACTTCCACAAGGACGTGGGCCACGACACCAAGGATTGCATACAGCTCAGGGACCAGATCGAGCTGCTGATCCGCGATGGCCACTTGCGGGAGTTCGTGGAGAGGGTCATCACCCAGGCTGGGCCGAGTGGGACGACGCAAGCTCCTCGGCAGAATCAGAGACCAGCTGGTCGGACTGATGAGCCGGATCAGGAGCACATCGTCCACACCATTTTCGGCGGGGCGGCTACCGGTGACACGGCCAACAGCCGCAGGAGTTACGCTCGGGAGGCCCGCCGTTACGCCCGGGGGGAGTACATCAATATGACAGAGCATATCTCCAAAATATGCCGCCAAGACAGCGCGCCAATCACCTTTACGGATGAGGAGGGCCGATCAACTACTCCACCCCCACAACGACGCGCTGGTCGGCGAGATCCGAGTAGCCGACAACGTCATCCGCCGCGTCCTGATCGATAATGGCAGCTCCGCTGACATAATGTTCATGGACGCATTCGTGAGACTCAAGATAGAGGGTGCTGTGCTCACGCCCGCCCAAACTCCCCTCTACGGGTTCTCCGGAGAGTGTGTCCGTGCTGCCGGGACGGTCAGCCTCCCGGTCACAATCGGGGATGGCCTGGAAAGGGTAACTCGGATGGTAGAGTTCACCGTGGTGGACCGACCATCCGTCTACAACATCATCCTGGGTAGGCCGACCCTCAATGCGATTAAGGCGGTAGTCTCCACCTACCACCTGGTGATGAAATTCCCGACCAGCGGTGGGGTCGGCGTGTTCCAGGGAAACCAGAAGGGCGCGAGGAAATGCTACATGGAGGCGGTCAACAAAGTGTGCCGAAAGGCATCCGCCCCGATAATCGTGGCAACCGTCTTCACGATAGACGAGGTCGAGACCCCTAATGGGGAGATCACCCGCCTAAGCGACCTGGACCCGCGGATTCCCGAGGAGGAGATCCGTGCGCATCCGGTCGAAGACCTGGTTCCTTACCAGCTGGATCCCGAGAACCCGGAGAGGACCGTGATGCTCGGCTCGAGGCTTGGTCCCGAGACCCGAGCGGAGCTTGAGGGATTCTCCGCGAGCACAGAGATGTCTTCGCCTGGTCGCACGAGGATATGCCCGGAATCGACCCGACGGTGATGTGCCATCAACCTGAGCGTCGATCCGAGACATAGGCCCGTGATCCAGAAGAGGAGAGCCTTCAACCCAGAGAGGTACGCGGCCATCAACGTGGAGGTGAAGAAGCTGCTCGCGGCAGGCCTCATCCGAGAAGTCACCTACCCGGAATGGCTGGCCAACGTCGTCCTGGTCAAAAAGACCACCGGGAAGTGGAGGGTCTGCATAGACTACACGGACCTCAACAAGGCGTGTCCGAAGGACAGCTTCCCACTTCCTCGGATTGACCAGCTGGTCGACGCGACTGCTGGCCACGAGTTGCTCAGCTTCATGGACGCGTACTCGGGATACATCAGATCCCACTGAGCAGGTCCGACCAGGTGAAGACGGCGTTCACCACCGACCAGGGCTTATACTGCTACCAGGTCATGCCCTTCGGCCTCAAGAACGCCGGGGCGACATAACCAGCGTGCTGATGAACAAGATGTTCGCCCCGCTCATTGGGAAGTCGATGGAGGTGTACGTCGACGACATGCTGGTGAAGAGCCGCCGAGCAGGCGGCCACGTCCAAGACCTCCGAGCCTGCTTCAACATTTTTGCGGCAGTATCGGATGAAGCTCAACCCGGCCAAGTGCGCCTTCGGGGTGAAGTCAGGGAAATTCCTCGGGTTCATGGTGAACCACCGGGGAATCGAGGTCAACCCCGCCAAGGGCCCAGGCCGTCGTCGACTTGCAAGCCGCCGAGGACGACGAAGGAGGTTCAGAGGCTTATACCGGAATGATCGCTGCCCTCTCTCGGTTCGTGTCCCGGTCAACCGACAAGTGCTTCCCCGTTCTTCCAAGCGCTTAAGGGCCAAGGCAAGATCAGCTGGGATGACAAGTGTGGGGAAGCTTTCGAGGGCTTGAAAGAGTACTTGGGCTAGCCCACCGCTGCTGTCGAAACCCGTACCCGGGGAAGTGCTACTCGTCTACCTTGCAGTGTCCGAGAAGGCAGTCAGCTCGGTCTTAATCCGAAGAAGAAGACGGGGTACAACTCCCCGTCTACTACAGCAGCAAGGCCTTTCAA